>CM060706.1:118454419-119054419 GCA_030686995.1 Artemisia argyi
ATGAGTGTTGTTTAGAACACTTTCTTCACATTTAACACATGGTAGTCAAAATATTGGTTAACTACGCTATGCAACCAAACACAGTAAAACAGATAGTCATGTGATTGGTCCATAAATGACTAGTAGTACACGACAATATGCATTGCTAATAATAAGCAAAGTAAGCTACCTTGTATTTGGTTGAAATAAGAAGAATCTCTTGTTTATTAATCTTGCCAACACGAACCGACTTCCGACAGATCAAAATGCCGCCATGTCAACAAATATAGTAATAAGTTATGACTAATTCAAATTCGCATGATCATGAAAACATTATAGCATTTCAATATCAAAAATATAGTAATCTGCGATACATTGACATCTGGACTTGGTGAGTTATATCTATAAGCTTCATGCTACTAATGCACACATCTCTATATGGTAACACATTTTTAACAATATTTATTGTTTTTAACAGGCGAAAACACAAACGGCTGTTACAGTGAATCATATATGAGGTTAACTTGACTCGACTCATTCATCTAGAAACTACACTCTATAACTATAGATGTCATGTGGTACATAAGTATAAATACTGTATATAACCAACTTACTACTAAAAAATCACATTCATCTAGAAACGAATTCAATGACTGAATATGACATAAGTTGTCACATTCATCTACTAAAAATGTCTAGACCTATAAAACATGATATTCTTTTTTTAAAAAATTGTTCAAACACTATACTAGCTAATACAATACTATTCAAAACTTAAAATAAGAATTAGCACTCATCCAAAAACAGTCATAGTAAGTCGTTATAGCTAAACCCCTCTTTGCTATCACTAACTTATGAACACTATCTAGTCAGTCAACCATGTTTTACCTTTGACTTTCAAAGTCAAACCCATCGCTCCACAATCCAAACATCTAATAGCAGAACATAAATTAAATAATAAAACATACTGGTGACCGGAACTTATAGCAGAACATCTAATAGAGAATTTACTTATAGTTCCGATTGTGTGCACGTGAGGTTCAGCCTATTTTTCAGCTTGTGCCTTTTTCTCCAATGCCTGCCACAATAAAATGATAACTTGCATGTGTTCTCATGTTAGACTAAAAACAGAACACTTATACTAAATAGAGAATAAATGGCGCGTGCAACAATGCCTAAAAACAAGGATATACAAGTATTACAGTTTGTTTAAGTGACAGAAAAGCATGAATACTTTAAAGAGTGACAGAAAAGCATGAATACTTTAAAGAAGAGCTACCTGATAACCAACTAACCGAGTTGCAAGCCAAGGTTGTAGCAAAGCACCATGAACCTTGATACATTTTACAAAGCACATAATAAGGTTACTCAAATTCACCAAATGAGGTCTGCTTCTATTAGTTTAAAATCATTCAAGTAATTTTACATCATGAAGATTTGGAGTTAGATCATTTTTTGTCTTGGTTTCCAAGGCCTCCCTTAAGTTGTTCTTCAACTGCATCTTCATTTGGAGCTTCTCCACCTGCAATGTAAGACAAGTAATCTTGACATGTCGAGGTATTTTTTATATCTCATAGAAACCCGTTTCTCCAATTCATGAGCATTTTTAACCTATTCATTAGCATCTAAGAACCTTTTAGCTTACCTCATCAAAGCTACTTCACTTAAAAGCTACTTCACTTGCAGTGATGTAATGCTATCTGACTTCTCTTTCATTACCATCTCTTTCTCTGCAATTGCTTTCTCTTTAGTACATGATATTGTTCATACATATGCAACAGAGTTACATAATAAAAGCATACACGCGAAAAAAAAATGCTATCAATTAGCATATGATAAATTTAGATATTAATGCAGACATATTCTTGCATTTAAAAAAATAGTACAATGAGCCAAAACTTATTAAATTTTATTATCCTATGTTTAAATATTAATGCAAATATATACTAGTATATTCATTCAACAAAACATGTTTGAAATGAGTCGCGCTTCTATACTCCTTTAATCTGTATGTCTAAATGATAGTCTTATCTAGTAAATACCCTGGGACACTTTTTAGTTGGTCTCTTCAAAAAAATTTGAACTTTGTAAACAGGCTTGTCGGGATCCAACTAGTCATAAAGCTATACTCTAAGCATTAACTTAAGACACATAGCAATATTCACAGTTAATATCTAAAGGAACTCGTATTTTTTATCCCCAAAAAAATGCTTAAGTTCAACTCGTGAGATCTGAAAACAGTTACTTACATCATACAACACTGCTTTATGACAATCGAAAAACGAAAATTAAATGAATCACCAGAGAGCTTTTCACTCACAAGGTCACAACTTGAGTTTCCCCATATTTTCTGCCATCTTGATTCATCTCACAATGTATAGTTGTATACACATGCGATTTAAAACATAACCAAAAACAACAAACACAAACAACTATTCTACACACTATAGCTTATTCAAAACTTTGGTTATAACTGATGTAATTGGCTCAACTTAGTTAAAAGGCATGCCTTGAGTTTCTAATCTCCTCACCTAAAAATCATATACATTCACACAATGCACAAAATTAAGCTAATTCATCTATCCAATAGCTAGAATAAAGTTAAGCATAACATATAAACATTACTGAATCATGCATTCCAATGGTCCAAACCACCACTATTAAGCAGATTTAACAAACCCTAACTTTAGCCCCAATTATAACAAGCAACAATACAATGACCAAATCAATCATCAATAACTCAAGCATATTTCATCAACAAACTATTACCAATCGATTTGTTACAAAATTATTATACTTAAACAATTAGACGCGTAGCTGTTGCTATTGGACCGATGACCGATTTAACCGATTCGAAACTGAAACCCTAGCTGCATCAATTTGTACAAATTAACAAAAGTGAGAGAGAAAGTGAAAATGATAAAGTGGTTTAGTATAAAAAAGTGAACGACTTTAAAATTCGAGCAGATATCCAATTGAAAGTGAGGAAGTGATAGAAAGGAATTGTTGTGATTTTATTGAAAGTGATTTGGGAAACACTTTCCAGGTATCTTTTTTCAGAAATATTGGCATATCGTTGGTACCTCGGTATGCAATGCTGTTAAGCAGTTTTTTAATACAGGTGTTATGCCATCCTCTCTAAACAAGACGTTGGTGGTGTTAATCCCGAAGATCCCAGCTCCTGAGACTATAGGCCAATTTCGCCCTATTAGTCTCTGCAATTTTGTTTATCGGGTCATATCAAAGATAATGGCAAATCGATTGAAACCTTATATGAGTCGCATAATTTCCCCGCAACAATCTGCCTTCATCCCTGGTCGCCTTATTCAAGACTGTATGGTTATTGCAAATGAAGCTTTTCATTATATTCGAAATAAAAAGAAAGGTGATCAAAGACATATGGCTTTAAAGCTTGACCTTAACAAAGCATTTGATCGTGTTGAATGGGATTTCTTAATGGCAACCTGTCGGAAGCTTGGCTTTGGAGAGACTTGGTGTAAATGGGTTATGGCGTGTATATCGTCATATGAGATGGAATTCATGATTAATGGTGAGTCTATTGGTTCGATCAAGCCGTCTAGAGGTATCCGTCAAGGGGACCCGATGTCACCGTACTTGTTTATAATTATTGCTGACGTTCTTTCTCAGATGATTAATAACGCCATGCATCAATCTCTTCTTACAGGGATTAAAATGGCGAGACGTTGCCCTGTTATATCTCATATTTTCTTTGCGGACGACTCATTATTTTTCCTTAAGGCAAATGTGGCAGAATGTGACCGCTTGCTTGATATTCTCAATCGTTATTGTGTTGCATCTGGGCAAACCATAAATTTCTCCAAATCAAAAGCTATGTTTTCACCAAATACGCCTTTGGACGTGAAGTTGTTCTTTTCCAATCGACTTGGAGTGAAGTTAATGAACCCTGGAGCGCGTTATCTTGGTCTTCCATCAGTACATGGACGAAATAAACATGAGCTTTTCTCTTTCATTTTGGAAAAGGTCCTAAAAAAAATGCAAGGGTGGAAGCAAAAATTGCTCTCACAAGCCGGCCGCGAGGTATTGATTAAGTCGGTGATCCAAGCTATTCCTTCATATGCAATGCAATGCTATATGTTACCAAAGGGTTTTCTGGATAAACTTCTGGTCCATATTAAGCGTTTCTTTTGGAGTGGTGATTCCCACGAGAAACACATCCATTGGTTAAGTTGGGACCGTATTTCTCATACTAAAGATCAAGGTGGTCTTGGTTTTCGAGATCTTCATTGTTTCAACTTGGCCCTTCTCGCTAAGCAAGGATGGCGTCTATTAATGAATCCTAGCTCTTTTTGGGCTCGTGTGTTAAAAGGCATATATTTTCCCAATTCGAACTTTCTTACGGCTTCAAAGGGTTCACACCCTTCGTGGCATTGGCAAAGCTTAATTCAAGGAAGAGATCTTCTTCTACATGGCGTTAGGTGGCAAGTTGGAAATGGGTCAAATATCTTATTCTGGACCCAGAAATGGATTCCTTATTCTGAAGATTTTCATATTCGTCATCCTCGGGGCCCTTTCACCGAGAACACTTTGGTTTCAGAGTTTATTCTTGATGGTTACTAGGACATTGCAAAGCTACACTCTGTTGTTCTTCCTGATGAGGCAAACTTCATTTCCACAATTCCTTTATCAAGAACGGGTTCTTCAGACAAGATTGTTTGGCATTATGAAGCTAAAGGTAATTACACGGTAAAGTCAGGGTACCGATTAGCGCTGTATCATCGCGACTCTGCCTCTCAAACCAGAGCTTCCTCTTCTACCTCGCCAGATAAATTTTTTTGGAGACAGGTTTGGCATCTCAAAACTTTACCAAAAATTAAAAATTTTTGGTGGAGAGTGTGCTCCAATGCTTTAGCCACTCGTGAGAATTTGTTTAGAAGAAATTGCTCTTTTTCGCCATTATGTCCTATTTGTCTTTCTCAGGTTGAGACGATCGAACACATGCTGTTTGAGTGCCCATGGACAAAAATGGTGTGGTTCAGATCTCATATTTGTCTTCGAGATGATTCTTTGAATGGATCTATAGTCTCACGAGTTCAAGCCCTTCTGGAAACGGTGCCATCAAAGTCGGATAAAATGAAATTGCATACATCTATCGCCGTTATTGCATGGCAGATCTGGAAGTCAAGGAATGGATTTATTTTTGAGCATGCTCCATTAGTTCCTCTTCGTACAATACATTTGTGCACTTGTATTAATCAGGATTTCTCTTCAGTTTCTCCTATGGCAGATTCACGCTCTTTGGATCCTCATGACGAATCCCATGCAAGTTCACTCAGGTGGATCCCCCCCACTTCTAATATTGTGAAACTTAATTGTGATGCGTCTTTTAAATGTAATCAAGCTGCCGTAGGTATTATTGCTCGAGATCATCTTGGTTCCGTAATATTTTGTTCAGGAGAGTCCTTTCCTGCCACGTCTCCTCTTATGGCTGAGCTATGTGCAATCCGAAATGCTTGTCGCTTGGTTGTTGATTACGGTTGGCAGAATGCTATAGTTGAATCTGACTCAAAGTTGGCAATCTCTCTTGCTTCAACGGAGCAAGTTCCTCCCTGGAACCTTGCTGTCATTGTGGATGATATTAGAACATGGGCATCCCAACTAGACATTTGTTTTTCTTGGGTTAGGCGTAATTGTAATATTGCAGCCCACGTGGTCGCAAAAATGTCTTTTAACTCCCATGAATGTTTCTTTTGGGATGTAATGTTTCCGGAACAAATTACCTCTGTTGTGAGGAGTGATATGATCTAGTTCTTTGGGCTTCGGCCTGCTTTTGTTCAAAAAAAAAAAAAAAAAAAAAAAAAAGATTTGGGAAACACACTATTGAGAGAAGATGAGATGTAATTTATTACTGAAAGTGGTAAAAAACTAGAAATGAATGACACGTAGTAAAACAAAAGTACGTCTTTTTTATTTTTTTTAGTATAAAAGTATTTGTCCATGCTTTATATTGTCAATTTTGCTCTCTTTTTAAGTTTTATATAAAAGTTTTTGGCCACGCTTTTTTTGGGTGACTCACAGTATTTTATATCCACGTTTAGTATCGTCCAAGTTTTCTACGCACTTTTAAGCGTAAACTAATTTTACGTACACACATATAATTGTGGTATTTTTATGCACACTTATTTGTGTGTAAAAAGACAAATTAAAACTCCACGCGTGAAAAAATAAACGTGTACATTCGACCTTTTTTGGTAGTGAATGCACAAGCTACACTAGGGAAAGGTGTACTCACAAGTAACTAACTTCTTTGTGTAGCAAAATGATCATCCAATCCATTCAAGAACTAGAAAAGCCTTCGCTCTTCCTTTTGAGTATTAATTGTAGTCAAGTACACAATGATTTCTAGTGTAATGTTAGCTAGCCTAGGCAAATCAACCATTGAGTCAAACTCTTCCTAAATACACTTCATTCTAGTATAATACTCACTTATAGACTGTCCTAAACAAACTATGTCATAAGTCTATCTATTCAACTTGTATTTTTTAGAGCCATTACTCAAAGCAAACATTTTTCTAATTGCAACCAAATCTCATAAGCAGTATCAACATAATAGATTTTGCAATTGAATTAGTTACAGATGACATTAACCAACTAATAACCATATTGTTGCAAGTATCCCATTGATCATCAAGATTACCAGTAGCACGTCTAGGAATTGTACCTCTTATGAATCCTAACTTGCGTTTGGTTGAAAGACCAATCTCAATTGATCTCCTCCATGACCTATAGTTCCGAGCCTCAATTAATTTTTCTTGTATTGGCAAAGAACCTGGGCCATCATCAGGATGCAAAAACCATGGATCAAAAGGATCAACAAGAGCCATAATTGCTTTGCGGAAGCTATTAACCAATAAAGCTTACAATTTCACCCAATCTTGAACAATTAATTAGCAAGAACAACGATTAACGGTGTCAATAGAAGAAGTACACCACAATTAACTAATTTTAACCGTAACTAACCGCTAATAACATAATTAACCATCAAGAATTGAAATAAAGGCTAAAGGAGTGATAATTGTGATGAGTGAATTAAGAGATGAGATCACTATTCAGCTCTGATATCATGTGAACTCGAACTATGAAATGAGAAAACACATAGTAAAACACACAAGAAAAACACATAGTTAAGAGAAAGAATTGGAAAGTTGTGTGTGTTATTGATTCGTAGCAAATGAAGTTTGTTAAAGAGTATTTAAGGTCCTAAAAGAGACTTTCGCTCCTATTTACAAGAAGTTTAAACTACTTAACAACTATGACCCCTGAAATATTAAAGTTTTTCTATTTCAGTCTCTATAGTTATCCCCCTTTACTTTCGCACCTAACAATACAAAAAAGGTTACCTATTATGACAACAAATAAAATCTTAGATTTTGTTGATTTTTACAAGGATGTTTGCATTGTTGATTTTTACATCGATGTTTGCAGGCGACATTATAGAAATAACTTTATTCATTGCTTGCTAATTCAGGCATCATTATTAACCTAAAGTTAGCATGCAATTTTATAGGTACTTCCTTACTTGTGGACAAGACGTACATTTAATTGTTATTGAAATTATTTACACTTTATTCATGATTAAGTATTGTCCTATTGGTGTTATGCAAGTACTATGCAAGGTCTAATGTCTCTCAACTCCATAAGAGGTAGGATGTAAGTACAAATTCCTAATTTAAAGCACCATTTTTTATTCTATGACAAAAGAAGAAGATGGCACTCTTGAATTTGTAAGTATATTAAGTTTACCAATGTTATGAGTTGTAAAAGTGGATGTAAGTAACAAGTGATATTGTGTGAATTTTGATTCAAAAGTGGGTTATAATTTGTCTTTTACAGATGCTAGTGTTGTGAAACACCGTGGTTTATATGTTTTATTTATTGATAATATTGTAAGCTTCTTTATCATGTCATATCTGTAAAGTTGCGAATCAGCTATACAAAAGTTGTGACTCAGTTTGCATTTCATGATTATCATACGCTTGGTTCAGCTGCATACTTTGGATGGCATGGTGTAGGATAGAGAATGGATACTACTTCATATAAGTTTGTGGTAAGGTAAGATAACATACTCTGTTACCAACTCGATCATGATTATCACAATCAACCATCTTAATTGTGTATGTAGACTATATTCATCTTTCGATTATTATATATAGTGGTTAAGTTCTTGTTTCATATAAGATACTGAATTTTAACTCTCTTTTCGTTATTTCACTTGTTCTACTCCATATTTGTTATATATGCAGTCTCTATAGATAATGAATTGGCTAGAACGAAAGCTCATGAACAAGATGATACACGGTTTGAAGGTTGGACTAAAGCTATAAGTAAAGATAAAGATTTGCTAGCTAGTATTTCTTACAATAGATGAAAACAAGGAATCATGATACACTACAAAAAAGGGCCATTTAGTGACACACGTTTTTAATGATAGATTTGCATGAGTCACTATATTGCATTTCTAGTGACATATTTTATGTGCCACTAATATTTTTTTATAGCTTTAGTGGCACTTTACGGTTTGTGTGTGCATGATATTTGTGGCACAAAAAAAGGCATATTATTAAAAGTTCATATAATTTGTGATACACTCCGATATTATGTCATTAAAAGTTATTAGTTTCCTTTATTTATATTTGATATCTGTCACTAATTACCACTAAAAAACACACGGTCTTTTTAGTGAAAACTAAATTAAAATTGAGCGGCCTTTTCCTTATTAATTCCCTCTAATTATTGTGAGTGTACATCCGTAAATTATTATATATACTAAAAGGCATTTGGTTAGTAACAGTAAATGAACTGTTCCTAAGAAATTTTCGAAAGTGGTCCATCAGTTAGCTGTAAATCGCGCCGTTAGTCCCCTGTTACCGATCTTTTGCAAATTTAGTCATTAATAACATTTTTTTTTTTTTTTTTTTTTTTTTTTTTTTTTTTTTTTTACGATCGTTTTATTCCGAGTTTAAATTAGGGGGTTAGTAACAGTAAATGTACTGTTCCTAAGAAATTTTCGAAAGTGGTCCCTCAGTTAGCTGTAAATCGCGCCGTTCGTCCCCCGTTACCGATCTTTTGCAAATTTAGTCCTTAATAACAAAAATAATTTTTTTTTTTACGATCGTTTTATTCCGAGTTTAAATTAGCCATTTGGTTAGTAACAGTAAATGTACTGTTCCTAAGAAATTTTCAAAAGTGGCCCCTCAGGTTAGCTGTAAATCACGCCGTTAGCCCCCCGCTTGGTTTTAAATTGCGTGCGGCGATCCGTTGCGCTCGAGGTCCAAAAAATCGATGCGCGATGCGGTTGCGAGCGCATCACGGACGCGCGTCAATAGGTAATAAATAAAAATTATATAACATTTCTACTTAAATTACTCTACAAGTAAATGATTAAATATGGAATAATTACGTGCATAATGATATTACTGATTGTTATAACATGAAATATGTCAACTTAACGGTTTGACTAGAAATAAAAGGTCAACTTAAACTATTAAAGTCAAAATTAAAACTGTTGCGAAGTGATGCGTCCATTGCGTCTGATGCGAGCAATACACCGTTGCGATGTGATGCGTTAGCATTAGGCCGCATCTAGGAACAGCCTCGCATCAGGTTTCGCGTTGCGTTTTTTCAAACGCATCACTATGATGCGCGATGCGAGCGCAACGATGCGCGCAATTTTAAACCAACCCCCCGTTACCGATCTTTTGCAAATTTAGTCTTTAATAACAAAAATAATTTTTTTTTACGATCGTTTTATTCCGAGTTTAAATTAAACACAACATTCCCGCAGCAACGCGCGAGTGCCTCCGCTGGTTAATTCTAAAACTCTCAATCACTGTTCCTAATCTCCAGCCCCCACCTCTCATTTACAATTCATAATTATCCCAATATATTGAGTTTCATTCGCTCACTATCTTCATCTTTTGGTTAGATAATGAATGAAAATTTGTATCTACCTTTTGTTTGATACCATCTGATCATGATTTATTTTGATTATTATTCATTATATTCTTTGATTATTACTATTGTTTGTTGTGTAGTTTTGCAATTAAATTTGATAGCACACAAAAACAGGTTTTGAACAAATCTATGTTTTCTAAAGGTTGGCATTGTCGAGTTCCTGTCGATTATATCACTTAATTTCTTATGTTCTTCGTATGTTATGTCCTTGCATTCAAGAATAAGTTGCATAAACTTATTATATGGGAGTGTTTGTTGTTAGTGGATAATTAGGCCCAAGCCCGATTTGTGAGTTTTGGGTATTAGGGTTTCACTATTATATATAGTGCTCAATAATAAAGTTATACCTACGGGTTTATCATTATCTTACATGTATCATACGATCCTAAAATCTATAATCCTAAACCTTTATCTCCTATCTCAAAAACGTTTCTTTTCTTCCTCTGCTTCTAGTCAACGACGACAACCCTATTATTCTATGAAGTCTCTTGGTTATCTAAAAGAGATTCAAGTGCTGCAGTCGGAGATCGGAGAAGCGGGACTGTTTGAGGGTTATGCTTACAGATTCGCGTGACCATGTTCGTCAGAAGAGGAAGTATTGTGGGAAAGTGTTGGCTTCATAGATCTCGTGCTATGGATGTTGTCTTTTGGATCTGACCTATGATGATGTCTTTTGGGTATTTTGTTTAGCGTCTTATGTGTTTCTCGTGCTATGGATGTATGTATTATCTTGTTTTCCATTGTTTGGGTTCTTGGTCTTCGTGTCTTTAATAAGTTGGCGTCTTTTTGAAGTTTCATGGATGAAAGAATGTTTTAGATCCTTGACTTCTTATCTTTAAAAAAAAATAAAAAATGTTTTTTGTTTTTGTTTAAAAAAAATGTTTTTTTGTTTTTGTTAAAAAAAAGGTCATTTTTTTTTTTTTTTTTTTTTTTTTTTTTTTTTAGATCAAATCAAAGGTATTAATTCCCGAGACGATTTTTGTTGGTGTCGAATTCAGGATATCAATTTCCGAGACGACTTTTGTTGGTGTCGAATCCAGGGTATCAATTCCCGAGACGACTTTTGTTGGTATCGAATTTGCTTTCTTAGTTTATTTGCGTTTTGGGTTATCCCGTTTTATTTTGGTTTATTGTTTTAATTTGCTTTCTTAGTTACTACTCCAGTTCGAGCTTTCTCGATTTAGCCGCTCGAACTGCGGGGAGTGTTAGTGCCCAATAATAAAGTTATACCTACGGGTTTATTATTATCTTACATTTATTTCGTCTTATATAGCCGGCTTATAGCTTATTTGGTTTTGGGCTTATGTTTCATAAGCTTATTTTTTGTGGCTTATTTCAAAATTTTTCGGCTTATATATAACTTTATAATGACATAATAAAGTTATATAAGCCGAAAAGTTTCAAAATAAGCCACAAAAAGTGAGCTTATGAAACATAAGCCAAAAACCAAATAAGCGATAAGCCAAAACAAACACCCCCTATACGAGTCACCATTAGGTAATTTAAACACCCAAAATATGAAAAAGTGAACATTCTTAGTTTATTTATTTATACTAGACGAGTACCCGTGCATAGCAACGAGATTTCTAGCGGCTAACAGTTATAAGTGTCACATATATATGAAAATGAAATAAATAAATAGTGCATCATATTATTGACAATCAATAACCTTCAAATGCACATGGTCATCATTTTCGCCTCTTTCTTTCATGTTACTTCGTCAAATATTCATTCTGAACAAAAAAAAAAAAAAAAAAAAAAAAAAAAAAAGCGAAAAGTGTTAGCTTCGCGAGAAAAATATTACAGTAGTAATGAAGAAGTATACACATGTATGTATTAAATAGACACCATTTTCACAAATACACGATTGGCATATGGTTGGCACTGGCAGTTTCAACTTTTCTCAAATCATTCCTATCTTTACTGCATATAATTAACGATATGCGATATTGTGATAAGTCTTCTCATATAACGTTCAAAATAGAACGTGAAAAGATCAAAATGTAATTGCAAATGGTTGTAACATGTGATAATTCCTAGCGACAGACAATTAACGACGAGTTGGGCAGCCCGCGCGTTGCGACGGGGTGAATTGACATCAGTTTTTTGCAACAATGTTGTTCAAAACAATTTAGCAATATAATAGCAGCCAAAATACATTAGAAAATTCATCAACATTCAAACATCTCTAACCCTATTCAACTGTATACATCGTGATTCATTTTGCGCACAAACTACAACAACCCATAGTGTTTTTTTTTATTTAAAAAAAATCAATTTAGTCTCATTATATACTCATACCATAATCACAAATGAGATGTATAACATCATAACCTGTGGAAATGATGACACCTTGTGTTGTATGGTTGGGATGAAGACTTGCCCATAGAACCATTTTTATGCTAACCACCTGCATTCATTATATTAATTTACTTCGGCGTATGTATGCTTGATACTATTTAATGGTATATGTTAAAAAGACAAAACCTGATGCACTAAGTAATTAAATGTAATTACACTTGGAATAGCAGTGGCAATGGTAGCTAACACTGCATCTTTAGCGCTTGCAATTACTCCTACACAACCCACAAACAATAATTATTTGTAAGCAACAAAAGTATGGGCATGCAATTTGAAATATAGAATATATCATGTTTTGTGCTTAAAGATATTATGATGGTCATGTCAACACTTGTTGGGCATGGCTAGCTTTTGGTCAAATGAAGCCATTATATACTGTGGAATGTGAAGAAGAAGATATGATGATTCTCAAAAGCTTGTATTCGTGATGAACTAAACTGGTTGTACAAGGAACACATGTAAAGCAAGTGCTCTAATTCTAACATCTACAAGTCAATTGACTGGAAATTTATTTACATGGAATAAACCATATAACTGTAAACACTATCTCAAATTGATAAAGTTGACTTCCTAGTGCAACCATAAGTCAGTCAAGCTAATTGAATAAACCACATAAACTCTAGGAGTAACAATTTGGGTTGGTGGGTTAAAACAACCAAAGCTAAACATGGCTTGAGCCCTAACGCGTCTACGACTAACCCAAAGATGAACCATTTAATATGTTCAGCCAAAAGGGCTAAGTGGTTGGTTTCCCTAAGCACTTGGACAGTATAAAGGTAATTTTCTCCAAATGCCATTTGCAGAAGTGTTTATTAACTTAACGTATAACAAAACTAAGGGAAACAGGAATCATGTAATTAAATCATGATATACCTGGTTCAAGTGAACGGTGAATCAGGTATTTTCCATGTTTCCTCTTCTTCCGACTCTTTCGAGCTCTTAGGGTAAATCATCCGGGACAGGAGAATCTAGGGACAGGAGAATCTGTTGGAGGAACACCTACTATAATAATAAATGGTAAGAGTATGAAATGGCCATAGGCACGAACAATTGTATGTAGTTTACGTACGAATTAATATAACCAATATCATTTTTTACTAAGAATGGTGACTATATCTATACATATAAAAGTTCCTACTGCAAGGTACGTGAGAACATCGAATGTGGCTGTTGATTGTTCGTATTCAACTCAGAATTTCTTGTGATTAAAAATAACTAATCAAATCACCTCGAGGGAATGGACGTGATAGCCTATTATTTTCATGAAAAGTGTTACGACATGCTCTTGTTTGCACACACACCTAAAAAAGAAATAGATTAACACATGGTAGCATAAAATTCGGACAAATGTGATTCAAAATAAGTAATGAAATCACCATAAGTGGCCGTATGCACAAGCCTATTATTTTTGTGTAATGTGCTGATATCTGTTCGTATTTGTGTGTCCGTACCTAAGATCATAATGACATTCAGAAAATGAGTAAATGGTAGACAGGAACCCGAGTAATATTCATCAGTAGAAATACATTTACGTATCCATGGCATATTAGTTAAATGGTCGCCGAAACTGGAACTCAGCCTACCTGTGGCTGAAACCCTCTCCAATGTCCGATTGCCACCGATGAATCTTTTACCAACATTATCACTGCCACATGAATAAAAACTCACCATTAATTCCATGTTTTCCAACCGTGTTTCCGACATACAACAACAGAACCACGACAATCGATCAAGTGACACTCATAACCTGTAAATCCCTTCCGCAATTAATAACTAAAAAATCAACTTTTTTTTTATTGCATCAACTTTACAATTAAAGGTAACATGTGTTAACGTCAACCAACCCCAGCTTGCTTATTTAGCTGCCCTTGATACTTTCGGTTGTACCCACCCGCTGAACCCACCAATGGAACCCATAAACTGAACCAACCGGCTGTACAAACACAATAAACCCACCCACTGAACCCACCCCTTGTATCCCCTGAACACATCAATTGAAAAAACCCACTAAACAAAACCCATTGAACCAACCACACTCACACAACCCACTGAAGCAACCTCACGAAACAACTAACTGACTAAAGCCCTCTTATAACACATGAAAATATAGAGAGAAAATTGGTTCAACAGAAGGGCTTACAAAAGCTTTAAACGTTGGAGGTGAGCATAGCTGCTGTATGTATGACATGGCTGATCACTCTTCACAAACGAAATGTAACTGCAGCATACACCATTCAATGCTGCACCAAACGCCTTCGGTCACTGTTGTTCCGCGACGTGGTACCATTTCTCCATCCTCAGCAAAACCTGTGCCAAATGAATAACTAAAGGTTAACAAATCATAGGCCGAAGCAATTCCCATCTTTACGTACACCTAAGAAGATATATAACAACATCGCTAGTTACCTTGAGGCATAGGTCGACTGTGCGAACCGGTTCGACCCGGGTGGAATACAAAGTATGTAAGCACCACTACTCTCTCCCATCTCATCTGTTAAACAATCAGAATTCCATGAAGATAACATTTCTGTTGGTTCACCATAACTCCAATACACATCGGGGCGATCTAATTGTCTAGTGAGTAAATCAACTCGATAAAAAGAAGGACAACAACAATGAAGGCTTAGACAGGAATTGTTAAACCATACCTGATCACATGTAACTATACATAATAACAGCCAAGCTCCATATTTTCACCATGTATTAACCCATGTTGGCTGCATAAAATTGATCATGAGACATAGAGCCTTTATTCAAACAGATTAACAAATCTGCTACAAAAGTACCATCCAAAAAATCGCTTCAAAAAAGATCCGGCAAAAAATAGAATCATAGAATTAGATGACCCCCAATTTGTAAAAGTAGTTTCCCCTAAATATAGTCTCCCATGGATGCATCCACCATTGTCTTTCTGGTATCACGTGACGAGACTCTAAAAATAATAGTCGAGTTATTATCGCTCGATAAAGCAAAGAGAGTACAAAAGATAGTATTTTGTATTAACTTTAAAAAAGATTTCTTGCTCGCATATAAGCTCTTGATGTTCTATAATATACTTCAAAAGCACACGCAAAAAACTGGCGTCTTTGCTTAAAGCTACTCTTTGCCCCACACTTTCTGGGATTTTCTAACCTATGCCACTCGCTCCTTCACCTGAACACATTTGGGTGATCATTTTCAGTCATATATAATCTAGTAAGCATTGAGGGGCAGAGTTATCTAAAATCAACATTAGCAATTTACTGCTTACAAGCTCAACGGATTGAAAATTATTGAAAAGTTAAAACTAAAGTCAAAGCATCCACAACTATAATCACATAGATGCTCTGATTATACAATACAAAAGAAGAACATTGATATAAATATGCACACAAACGCTAAAGATGTTCATTCATTCCAATTAATACGAACAAACACAAAATCCAAAAAATCTTTTACTAAAAAACCAAAGCAAAAAACAATCATTATTCACCAACACTATTTTAACTTTTTCATTCACAGACATTTTCACAAACATTTGGCACGCATAAACTAAAACAACAAAATCACAGTAGTTTGTATATCTTCCAAAAAGCTTAGAAGGTAAATCATACAAGAGTTAAAACGAAAACAAAAAAGTAATTATAATCCATAAATATTATATTATATCGGTACTTACCAATTGTTCGACATGGACACCGTAGAAATCACTGTCATAGTTATAGAACGAAAATCTTTTGTGTAGTGATTTTGAATCGGGCATATTTTTTTTAACCATAATGGTGTTTTGATTTGCAATTATGGTACGCTGTTTTGAATCGGTGATTAAGAGAGCGTGTAGAAGAAGATTGAAACTCCCGTTTTAATCGGGTATCAGAATTCATTTGAAGGAGCAATTCAAAAGCGTAACTTATTATTTGGAGATGATTGTAAAATTAATTGATTGATTTTAACGGATGGGTTTGAATGATATGAATGCATAGAAAGAGTATAGAAGAAGTTTTTCCATTTGACATGCTATTAATTTTCGTTTCACATGTGCAGGGGTAAAATCGGGATTGACCAAAAGTTCAACTTTTCACAATTTCACTTTGACCATTTCTCCATTATATGTAGTAAAGATAAAGATACTAGATATCCATGTAATTGATATTTATACTATATTGTAGGTTGAACGCATGGAAGAGCAACACGATCAAACATTAACTAAAGAAATCAAATGGCTTGCTCATGGTCCATTGAAAAGTGTGCAACGTTACTCTGGTTACATTGTCAAGGGTTATAGGTTTCACACTAAAGACGATAAGAAAGGACGAAAATCTCAAAATAGTGGGATTGTTGTTAGTATATACTGGTTTTTTTCTTTTGCTCTTCAAAATTTGATTTAATGGCTGAATTCTTCCAGAAAATAAATATTGTTATTTTTTTTTTTATTTTTTTTTCTTCACATAAAGTCATGTTCGTAATAGAAAACTGAGCTCTATAACTGGGAATAGACCCCGTTTGTCAAACCGGGCTCTATTTGGTTATTGAACAGAGTCCCAACCTTTATGAGCCCGTAAGCAAAACAGGGCTCTACGGGTCTTTGCAACCGGGCTCTATGGCCATTTTGTAGTAGTGTCACATTTATGAAAATATAAGTATGAAGGTTTTAATAATTTATATAGACATAGGAGCTCGTGATGTTTCCTATATTTTCAACCAATGTATATATACGTTGCTAAAAGTTGTTCGTATATAGTACAACTAGTTGAAGTCTTTCTTCACCAATGTATATATACGTGGCTAAAACTTCTTCTTACATAGAGTTTAGTCAAGTTTCTATCATTCACATCTACGTCTAGAAAAGTCTATATAGTCATATATAATATATTTGTTTATATCCTTCTTTTTCTTGTTCTTATGAAATACTTAAGTTCACGGTATGATTAATTCTCTAATCAATCCTAGGATATATATATCTCAAAACATAATTAGCAAGCTGGTAAAGCTATAAATCAGCTTATACATGTTAAGTTTCAGTTAGAAGAATATTTGGATTCTTCACCATTTTGTTTGCACGTTTTTATTCATGCATGGTGCGATATTCTGTATCAACGGTAGTTTTGGACGTCAAACAAAAATATTTTTTTTTTGTCAAATCTTGTTTATGATTAAGTAATTACATAATTTGATTTTAACGTCATATAGCATGTCCCAGATTAAAATATCACTTTTAGTATCGATGGCGACGAGTTGATTTCAAAGTCATCATATTAACTTTGATTTCTTTAATGTCCTTGATTTAGTCTAGTCCTCTTCGCCTTACTAATAGGTGTCACTATTATTATAAAAGATGTTGTTTTCAATATTCAAACACTAGACTTTGAATCATATGTTTTGGTCTACTTGTTTACAATGTAGAGTTTTTTGTTTGCATAATTTCATGTTCACATTATGTGTTACCATTTATTTTATGTAGTCTTCTATTGCTAGTCAGGCTCGTTGAAGATCGGATTTGTAGGCCGACATGTACGTATTCGGCAAGTTTACATCCGATTGTACCTACATCGAGTTTATAGTGTTCAATGAAACGATATAAGTTAGACGTGATGCATAATATAGATTGAGAAAAATATTTATTAATGTATCATACTTGTTACAAATATTACTTCTGTGTAGCGAACAAAAAAAATAGCTTTTCAGTACATTAAAGTTGCCATTTTTGTCTTTCTTTGTGTAATAAAGATAAAAAAAAAATATGTAGTTACCATTTTACCCTTGATTTTTTGAAAATTGCATCCAATGTCCTTTGGCTAAATGACATAAATGGTCTCTGTTGTTTAAAGAAAATTGCGTCTACCGTCTCCATTTTTTCCAATTTTTTTTTAAAATATATATATTTTTTTGAAAATAATTTTTTTTTCAAAGATATTTTTTTTCGAAAATATCTTTTTCCGAAAATATTTTTTTTCGAAAATATTTTTTTTCCGAAAATATTTTTTTTTCAAAAATATTTTTTCTCGAAATTTTATTAACCCGGAATTTTTTTTTCGAAAATATCTTTTTCCGAAAATATTTTTTTTTCAAATTTTTTTTTCGAAAATTTTTTTTCCTAAAATATTTTTTTTTCAAAAATATTTTTTTTCAAAATTTTTTTAACCCGATTTTTTTTAAATATTTTTTTTCCCAAAAATATTTTTTTTTGAAAATATTTATTTTTCCGAAATAATTTTTTTGAAAAAGGAATTTCGAAAAAAAAAGGGACGGTGGACACAATTTTTCTCCAAACGACTGGACCATTTATGTAATTTAGCCTAAGGACGGTGGATGCAATTTTCGCAAACACACATGGATCATTTATGTAATTTGAAAGAGTAAAATAGTCATAATACACAAAGAAAGAAAAAAATGTCAACTTTAGTGTACTGAAAAACCATTTTTTTTGTTCGCTACACGGAAGTAACATTTATGACAAGTCTGGTACATTAATAAATATTTTTCCCATATAGATTCAGCAAGTTAACAGACTCTATGGTCTTTAAATTAGTTTGCATATAAGTCCATATACATTTTATTTACGAACAAATATCCTCAATCTTTCCCTTCCATCTACTAGAACTCATCATCCTTCTCACCTGCGCCCCTTCTTGCTGCACCCATCTCGTATCCATAAAGCTAGACTGACGCAACTATCTTCTCTAGAATAGCAGTTTGCTTGTTAACATTCAACATTCTACATCAAACTCGTTCGTACGTATATCTAGATCGTTATTAGTTTAAATTCAAGAAAAAAACATCAATCTACATAATAATCGTATATTTGAGCGGATCTTCCATCGACGTGACACGACGTGATTTTGGCGACACAACATATGTTGTAAACATGATAAACAACATTGACCGACTGTGCAAGAGTACTAGAGATGAGGCTGGGGTGGTATTGGGTGGCTAGTTGTTTAAGACATGCATGATAATTAATGATACATGCATGAACAAAAAATGCGTAAATATTTCAATATTGATGGTGGCAAAATGGATATTAGTAAAGAAGATACAACTTGATTGACAAGAAAAATTAATGTGGCTGTATAAGTTTGTAACACTAAAAGATGCTAGTCAAATATAACCATTTTAACAATGCTTTAAAGTTTTTCCGTCACTTAAAAAGTTGCATGAGCTCTTCTGACTATTTTAACAATGCTTTGAGGAAATGTAACTAGTATTTTAATAATGCTTCAAGCTTGTCAACGGTTTTATCCATATGAGGCAAGTTGATCCACTCTTTGATCAGTCAACAATGGCGGTTATCAAGTGTGGATTCGGAGACAAGTAATCTCGAGAATAACATGGTATTTTCCAACACCCTCTTAAAATTGAAATGCCAAACAACAATAACAAATGTATCTTCCATGGAAATTCTTAACATGGTATTTTCCAACAATGGCGGTTCTCATAGTATTTTCCATGGAAATTCTTAGCATTCTTAGAATAAAAAATGAATATTAAATATGATGACAATTTAGTAAAACTTATTGGCAACTAATATACAAAGCAAGCCAAAACCATTTGACTATTTCTATGCATCGTTGTTATCTACCTTTCTTCTTCTTAAACTAAAACTACATGATTCAAAACATTGACTTGATTGTACATAATTAAAAATGGAAGTATGACTACGTCTGAAAATCCCACTACTTATATATTTTATACCAGTATAGGTGATGTTGTAGCCTATAAAAAGCACGTACTTGTTGATCTATACACAACAACAGACATACATACATACATCAATTCATTACTACACTCAAAGCTCAAAGCATCTCAATGGAAATAGCAGCCTTTGTCATGGAGAACAATCTCTCAACTTCTCTTTTTCTTACATTAACACCTCTCATCCTATTACTTATCATCATTAAGTATTCTAAAACTGAGAAAAACCTCCCACCCGGGCCACGACCATTGCCGATAATCAGCAATATGCACCAAATGGGCAGCAAGCCACATGTCTCTACCGCCATGTTGGCTAAGGAATATGGCCCCCTCGTCTCTCTTCGTTTGGGTTCTAAACTTCTTGTGGTAGCCTCATCTCCAGAGGCAGCCAAGGAAACTCTTAAGACTCAAGACCGTCACCTTTCTGGTCGCAATGTACCTGATGCACTTAATTTAAGTAAGGTAGACTACCACTTTGTTTGGGCAAAAGATTGCAATGAACATTGGAATCACTTAGAACCATTTCACGGTCTGAGATGTTCTCGTCTAAAGCAATCGAAGCGGAGTCTAATTTGAGGCATGAAAAGTTGGTTCAAATGTTAAATTTCTTGAATACCAAGCAAGGACAAGTTGTGAAAATTGAGGAAGTTGTTTTCACTACATTGTTTAACACATTGAGTAACATCTTATTTAGCAAAGATTTTCTCGATTTAAACGATGAACATGGAACCGCTCACTGGATAAAATTTGGACTTCAGAAGGCACTGGAGAATGGTATGACACCAAATGTAAGTGATTTTTTCCCCATACTTAGGGGCCTTGATCTTCAAGGGTTAAGGAGGGACAGCTTCAAACGTCTTGAAGAGGTTTCTAGCTTCACTGATGCTATAATTGAAGAAAGGAGAGCTCGAATAGCTTCTTCATCGACCAAGGAAGTTGTGGCGGTAGAAGAAAAAGATTTCTTGGATCGATTGCTTGAAAATAATTTTACGAATACTCAAATCAATATCTTGGTTCTGGTAAGTTTTCTACAGCCATCTAAATAGTAGACCTTCGTATATTCGAATATTCCAGGAATTGATTAAGGCATGCATACATATTAACGCTAGATTTGACATCATATCCAAGTTTTAAGTCGTGAAAACTAAAATTGGTATTTAACACGCAGAATAATAAAACAGCGAACAATTTTGTTTATTCGTCTAACTATGTGTAAACACTAAATATCTTACATTTGGACATATACACTTCTAGGTTACTTGAACAAAGATCAATTTTATCAGGGATAACTTAACATATATGTAATCATTTGATAGATTTATAATTATATTTCATTTACCATATGCAGGAATTATTCATAGCCGGTACTGATATGATACCGTGGTATCGACCATTGAGTGGGCTATGGCCGAGTTGTTAAAGAACAAAAAAATCTTGGACAAAGTACACGAAGAGCTAAAACTTGAGATTAGCTCCAACTCTATCATGAAATCTGATCTTTCTAAATTGACTTATTTCAATGCTTGTGTCAAAGAAACACTAAGATTGCACCCGGTAGTCCCTCTCCTGATTCCTCGACGTGCACTTGAAGCTTGTGAAGTTATGAATTATACAATTCCTCAAAATTCTCAAGTATGGGTCAATATTTGGGCAATTAGTCGAGACCCAAAAGTTTGGGAGGACCCTGACACTTTTAAACCCGAAAGGTTTGTTGGCTCACACTTGGATTTTTCAGGTCGTGACTTTGAGTTCATACCTTTTGGTGGTGACAGAAGAATGTGCCCTGGTTTACCCTCTGGTATCAAGAGTTTGCAAACTATATTAGCGTCTTTAATTCTAGAATACGACTGGGTTCTTCCAAACAACGAGGATCCAGAAAAACTTGACATGAATGAAAAATTTGGGGTGACTTTGCAGAAAGAGAAACCTCTTGAGCTTATCTTTAAGCACAAAGAGCAACCAATAATACATGGCTTAGCCAATGCACATGTAATCTTGAAGTTTGACTTTATTTTATATGTTACTTATCATACTTAGTAGTATTCTTAATTAGATTTATGTCCCTCTTGATATATGTAAAGGTTGGTTATGCTTTTGTTGAATTGAATGAAAGATTGCTGGAATTTAAAGGCTACTGTAATATGGATCTAAGAAGTACAGTACTAGAACAATACACTATCATGCATTCAATCAACTTGCTTCACTTTCCATTATGTTCAAATATGTTTTTTTTTTTTTTTTTTTTTTTTTTCCTCTCTCTCTCTCTCTCTTCATGATTTGTTTCCTCAGTTCTCATTAAATTTGAAGTTTTAGTAATACTTGTCTTCATTAAGAAACCGGATTTTATTTGAATTATTTCATATAAAATAAAATGTTACATTTCAAGCTTGCTTTTCTGCATACAAGTTCCCTCTACAGTATCATATCTTCCGTTTCTATTTTAGAAGCTCTGCTTGTCTGCATACCTTCCCTCTCCTTTAGTTTCATTCATTTGGATCATCGAAGTGAAAAAGTTTCTGAATTTTCCGAGTGCTACTTTAGTGTATATAAGCAGTATCTCAACCTGTTATTACCCATAAGTTAAAGAGAAAATACCTTCCAAAACAACAAGAACATACATAGTACAATTGACGGTTATTAGGACTCTTTATATTCATGAGAAAGCACATAATTAAGCAACCAAATATTGTTAGTGGATTATATTTGTCTAGGACCATTATTTTGTGTTGTGAAGCCTAACCTATTTCATATTGTATTTATATTGTAATATGACATTAAGGAATCCAATTAATTCTGTATTCAACGTAATATGGTATCACAACTAAAGATCCTAATCCCTTAATAAACCCTAAACTAACAAACTGTTAGTTTAGGGGTTTAGAAAGATTATTTTGAGTTAACGAGTTTTGTGCTACTACTTGTTACTTTAAGGCAAGTTGTCTCTGTCCTTAAAATCAATTTCGCCCCCACCGTTCTTTCAAACAATCGTGTTCAAGGTTACCGATGATTCGTTGAATTGCCACCCAAGATACAATAATACATATGTAGCCATTATCAACACTACACAAAGTGATGAAAATCCATATGAACTACCAAGTTATCGTGGTTTTCAAGACACCGTACTACAAACAGTACTTCTATAGCCATATAATTTATAGCAATCGGGTATATTTGGAAGGAAGGTTTTTGTATGATACCAAACAGCCGCCCATTTTCCCTTTTTATAGGGTTCTTCGTGCGCCTTTGAAAGTTCACTATAACCCCTCCAAACAGGCACGACCCAAGGATTGGAACCCTAGGCGATTATGATGGGGTGCGTCCCGTATGACGACCAGAACCTGGTCTGAACACACATAGTAACCGGATTACTCGCCTGAACAAACTTGAAGTTTCACCGGTAACCGCCAACCGAATCCATTGACTGAACCGGCACTAATGGTCGCAATACACCACAACCGAACCACGGGCTGCCTACTGATGCCGAAATATATTTTAACGGCTCTCAAGCAATGATGCAAGTGAAAAGGGTACCATCAAACGTCACATTGGCCACGTACGAGTACGTGATGAGTGCCTCGCACACTATGTGCCATTCATACTTCCATTAGTCAATAGAAGTAATTAAAGGTTGAATATCATCCTTATAAACATCATCATATTTGCTATTCCCTTCAATGTGGGATTTAAACCCTCTTCTATGGTCCTAACACTCATGACCAAAGAACTTTGAAAATAAAGAACCAAATATTGTTAGTGGGTTATCAGTCTACACCTTTTCAATTATATTCTCCATTAATCGACGACTATTAATCACTCAAAAACTATCATGACCGGTCCTACCAATCCACCACCTACTTTATCTCTAATCGACAAACTACTTACCTTTAACTACATTAACTCACTTGTACCCATTAAATTAGATGTTAACAATACAAATTATCCATCTTGGTGTTATTTTTTAACAATCATTGTGAAGGATTTGAGGTTATCCGTCACATCAAAGGTGAATCAACTAGTAAGGCTATTGTTGCACCTCCAACTGCTGAATGGTTTAAGGCTGACTCCATTGTTAAGTCATAGATTTTCTAAACCTTATTGGATGCTTCACAAGAATGCCTTGTTGTTACTGACCCCAAAACTGCTAAGGATGCTTGGGATCATATTGGAGAGAGAGAACAAAAAAAAAAAAAAAAAAAAAAAAAAAAAAAAAAAAAAAAAAATCTTGACAATAGACACACCAGGACTATTACTTGAGAAGGGGAGCTTCGGATGCTTCAAATTGGTGACCTATCCGTAGATGCTATAACCAGGAATAGACCCCGTTTGTCAAACCGAGCTCTATTTGGTTCTTAAACAGAGTCCCTAACTTTATGAGCCCGTAAGCAAAACGAGTCTCTATGGATCTTTTCAACCGGGCTCTACGGCCATTTTTTTAGTAGTGTCACATTTCTGAAAATATAAGTATGAAGGTTTTATTACTTTATATAGACATAGGAGCTCGTGATGTTTTTTATATTTTCAACCAATGTATATACACGTTGCTAAAACTTGTTCGTATATAGTACAACTAGTTGAAGTTTTTCTTCAAACCAATGTATATATATATACGTGGCTAAACTTCCTAACATAGAGTTTAGTCAATAGAGTTTGTCAAGTTTCTATCATTCACATCTACGTCTAAAAAAGTCTATATCGTCATATATAATATATTTGTTTATATCCTTCTTTTTCTTGTTCTCATGAAATACTTAAGTTCACAATATGATTAATTCTCTAATCAATCCTAAGATACATATATCTCAAAAGAGAATTGATTGGCACACTCAAAAAATTGATTGGGACACTTAATATACAAACAGTTAAAGCAATTTATATTTATAGTACAACTGTTTAATGCACTGTTTGGAGTGTCCCAATCAAATATGAGAGTGTGCAAATCACCTCCCATCTCAAAACATAATTAGCAAGCTTATAAAGCTATAAATCAACTTATACATGTTAAGTTTCAGTTAGAAGAATATTTGGATTCTTCACCATTTTGCTTACACATTGTTATTCATGCATGGTGCGATATTCTGTATCAACGGTAGTTTTGGACGTCAAACAAAAATATTTTTTTTTGACAAATCTTGTTTTTGATTAAATAATTACATAATTTGATTTTAACGTCATATAGCATGTCCCAGATTAATATCTCTATTAGTATAGATGACGACGAGTTGATTTCAAAGTCATCATATTAATTTTGATTTTTTTAACATCCTTGATTTAGTCTAGTCCTCTTCGCCTTACTGGTGTCACTATTATTATAAAAGATATTGTTTTCAATATTCAAACACTATACTTTGAATTATATGTTTTGGTCTACTTGTTTACAATGCAGGGTTTTTTGTTTACATAATTTCATGTTCATATTATGTTGTGTTATCATTTATTTTATGTAGTCTTCTATTGCTAGTCAGGCTCATTGAAGATCGGATTTGTAAGGCCAGACTTATTCGGCAAGTTTTTTTTTGGGTAAAAGGTCAAAAGACCCGGTAAATATATTACTCCAAAAAACATTTAAGTACAACGGATATGAGTGAATCCCATATCTCAGCCCGTTACATAGGCGAAAAGCTTACATAACAAGATACTTCCTATTTTCTAGACAAGAAAACAAAACCACTACCACATCATATAGAAAGACTCAAACAAAAATATAAACTACTTCCTACGACCTTGGAGATTAAAGCCATAAATGGCATTAAGAGCATCCAATTCCCCTGGAAGATCATAAATTTGCTTCGAGTAATCATCATAGTCATCAAACTCATCTTCACGCTCATGACCACCACCAAAAAGATTTGCAGATTCGTCGAACGTGTTAAGAACCTCCTCCTCGTCACTATCAGAAACCACAACATTACCCACCTTGGAAAATGGGTTAGCCCTCTTAGTGACAGAGGCAGACGGAACAGGATGACCATCATCATCCACAAGAGTACCTTTTCCATCGATAAGAAGGTTTTCAAACTTACTAATTTTCTCAACTAAAGGAGTAGAACCAACTTCCTTAGTACCCATTGAATCACTCACAAGCGGTTCTTGTGATGTAGCACCAGTCTTAACCGACTCATCCACATTAACTTCCATTGAACTGCCAGTATCCACATCCATGCAGGTATCATAAGTAGGAATACCAAACGTATCCGTATCATCCATATTAAGCGCACCAAATTGGTTAGATGTAGAGATCGTAGTACCACTCGTACTAGCCACATCAGAAGTCTTCTTCTTACCATCATTAACTTTCTTGGGCACAGTAGGAGTCTTCTTTGGCTGATATTCAAAATGCTTACCCACAACAGGTTTAGTAAAACCTCCGCGACCCGTATTCGAGACAGCTTGCTTACCCTTCTTCTTATTGTTAACAGTCTGAAAACCATCATTAACATTCTTAGAAGGTTGAGCAGTCGGTATCACACCCTTAGGACAATCCACCAAAACATGACCAAACACCCTGCATTTAACACATCGAGGCGGTTTCCACTCATATTCCACACGGATCTTCTCAATAGTCGTACCCGAACCGTCAAGTAAAGGAATCTCAACAGTAAGGCTGTCCCTAAGAACCTCATCCGACTTCACTTCAATCATACATCTAGCAAAACTACTCCTACCCCAAGATTCTTTGCACATCTGACTAGTAAAGGCATCCAATCTCTTAGGAGTCCCAATCAAAGTAGCAAGCAAACTAAGACCATCATCAGAAAACATCGCTAAAGGAACATCATGAAATTTAACCCACACCGGAATATGAGTTAAATCCTCTTTCAACAAATTTGTATTCAAAGTCCAAGGTTTAAGAATAATAGGAACATTACGGATCAACCATGGACCATTATCAAGCACATCATCAACACCTTTCTTCGAAGTAAACTTGAAGAAGAAGAATCCCTTAGCGTTCATCATTACCTTTTGTACCCCATACTTAGCCCACGCATTGCGAACAAAATAATCCACAACAGGAAAAGCAAGACGATGACCAAGAAAATATCCATAGAGTGTATGCTCAAACCTCATGTTCACCTCTTCCACCACTTTCATTGGGACTGAAAGGTCAACATTATCCTTCTTATAGCTGCATTCTAATCTCCGAAAATTAGACACGTTCCTATGAGATTCGTTAGAAGCAACACCCGCATAAGAAACCGACTTCACTCCATTACCACTAGTAGAATCAACCTTGGGTGCATTAGGAGGAGGCCGACTACCACTCGAATTGTTCAACTCCGAAGATGAAGCCATATTGGCAATATCACTGTCAATTTTAGACATTGCTTCATCAAACTTCTTATTCGCATTAGCAATTAAAAGCTCCACATTAGGTTGTATTGAACTATGAGAGGACTGCTCCAAATCATCCAAAACAACCTTATCATTACCCTTGTTCACATTAACATCCACCACATCAACATCAACCATTGGAACACTAGCATCCTTCTTATCAAGCTTAGGACTCAAAAAACCCCTCTCCATCACCCACCACCACGTACACAACGCAACAAATAATCAAACGAGCAGCAAACATGCGATACCAAAAAAAAAAAAAAAAGAAAGAAAACCCTAATCTTAGCGATTAGGGTTTAAAGCAATACAAACCAAAACACTAACCTCCCACCATATGAAGCTCGATCAGTAATGGATTAGAATGAGATATGGATCGATCAGCAAATAAAACAAACCAGAACCTATCAAAACCCTAACGCACCCTAAGTATAGATCCAAGAAATCGATTAAACGATTAACGATTAGGTGTGGTTAGGGTTGTTAGGGTAACGATTTAACAAACCCAAAAAAAAAACGATTTAAGAAAACCCTAAAAACGATTCACAATACCCACCAGAACCTGTTATGCTTCACGAAGAAAGCAGTCAAGATTAAGGAAGAATAATTGAGAAAACGATTAGGAGTAGAATCGGTTTTCAGAAAATCGCAAAAGGGGGGAGGGTTTGGGAAAAAATCGCCAAAGGGGAATCGGTTTAGGGATTCTTGGATGCACTAATTAGTTGTAGGAATTCGATTGTGTGCTTTGTTTTATTCGGCAAGTTTACATCCGATTGTACCTAAATCGAGTTCATAGTGTTCAATGAAACGATATAAGTTAGACGTGGATGCATAATATTCAGTGAGTTAACATTGCCATCCATTTGATATTTCAGGACATATTACAAACGCTTAAACTCAAAAAAGACTAGTCTTTAAATTAGTTAACATGTAAGTCCCTATACATTTTATTTATGAATAAATATCCTCAATTCCCTTCCACCTACTAGACTAGAACCCATCATCCATCTCACCTGCGCATTCTTGCTGCACCCATCTCGTATTCATAAAGCTAGACTGACGCAACTATCTTCTCTGAAAATCTCAGTTTGCTTGTTAACATTCAACATTCTACATCAAACTCATTTGTACGTATATCTAGGTTATTAATTTAAATTCAACAAAAAAACCATTCTTCATAATAATCGTATATTTGAGTGGATCTTCCTTTGATGTGACACGGCGTGATTTTGGCGACCAACATATGTTGTAAACATTGATAAACAACATTGACCGACTCTGCAAGAGTACTAGACTACTAGAGATGAGCTAGGCTGGGGTGGTATTAGGTAGCCAGTTGTTTAAGACATGCATGATAATGTTACATGCATAAACAAAAATGCGTAAATATTTTAATATTGATGGTGGCAAAATGGATATCAGTAAAGAAGATACAACTTCAATAAAGGGATTTAGGACTCCGCCGATTGACAAGAAAAATTAATGTGGCTGTATAAGTTTGTAACACTAAAAGATCAACACTGGTCGAAATTTGCGACGAGGGTGAAGTAGAAATTTGGCAGACTAATAAGGTTCAGTATATTTTAATTTCAAACACCCTCTTAATATTCAAATGCCACACAACAATAACAAATATATCTTATTTTCCAAAGTTTCTCATAGTATTTTCCATGAAAATTCTTAGCATCTTAGAATAAAAAATTAATATTAAATATGATGACAATTTAATAAAACTTACTGGTAAGTAACATAGAAAGCAAGCCGAAAACATTTGACTATTTCTATGCATCGTTGTTATGTACCTTCCTTCTTCTTAAACTAAAACTACATGATTCAAAAGATTGACTTGATTGGTACATAATTAAAAATGGAAGTATGACTACGTCTAAAAATCCCACTGCTTATATATTTTATACCAAATATAGGTGATATTGTAGCCTATAAAAAGGACGTACTTGTTGATTCATACACAACAACAGACATACATACATACATCAATTCATTACTACACTCAAAGCTCAAAGCATCTCAATGGAAATAGCAGCCTTTGTCATGGAGAACAATCTCTCAACTTCTCTTTTTCTAACATTAACACCTCTCATCCTATTACTTATCATCATTAAGTATTCTAAAACTGAGAAAAACCTTCCACCCGGGCCACGACCATTGCCGATAATCGGTAATATGCACCAAATGGGCAGCAAGCCACATGTCTCTACCGCCATGTTGGCTAAGGAATATGGCCCCCTCGTCTCTCTTCGTTTGGGTTCTAAACTTCTTGTGGTAGCCTCATCTCCAGAGGCAGCCAAGGAAATTCTTAAGACTCAAGACCGTCACCTTTCTGGTCGCAATGTACCTGATGCACTTAATTTAAGTAAGGTAGACTACCACTTTGTTTGGGCAAAAGATTGCAATGAACATTGGAAATCACTTAGAACCATTTCACGGTCTGAGATGTTCTCGTCTAAAGCAATCGAAGCGGAGTCTAATTTGAGGCATGAAAAGTTGGTTCAAATGTTAAATTTCTTGAATACCAAGCAAGGACAAGTTGTGAAAATTGAGGAAGTTGTTTTCACTACATTGTTTAACACATTGAGTAACATCTTATTTAGCAAAGATTTTCTTGATTTAAACGATGAACATGGAACGGCTCATTGGATAAAATTTGGACTTCAGAAGGCACTGGAGAATGGTATGACACCAAATGTAAGTGATTTTTTCCCCATACTTAGGGGCCTTGATCTTCAAGGATTAAGGAGGGACAGCTTCAAACGTCTTGAAGAGGTTTCTAGCTTCACTGATGCTATAATTGAAGAAAGGAGAGCTCGAATAGCTTCTTCATCAACCAAGGAAGCTGCGGAGGTAGAAGAAAAAGATTTCTTGGATCGCTTGCTTGAAAATAATTTTACGAATACTCAAATCAATATCTTGGTTTTGGTAAGTTTTCTACAGCCATCTCTAGTAAATAGTAGCCCTTTTTTTATTCGAATATTCCAGTAATTGATTATGGCATGCATACATATTATCGCTAGATTTGACATCATACCCAAGTTTTAAGTCATGAAAACTAAAATTGGTATTTAACATGCAGAATAATAAAACTGTGCACAATTTTGTTTATTCGTCTAACTATGTGTAAACACTAAATATCTTACATTTGGACATATACACTTCTTGGTTACTTGAACAAAGGTCAATTTTATCAGGGATAACTTAACATATATGTAATCATTTGGTAGATTTATAATTATATTTTATTTACCATATGCAGGAATTATTCATAGCCGGTACAGATACTGTGGTCTCGACCATTGAGTGGGCTATGGCCGAGTTGTTAAAGAACAAAAAAATCTTGGACAAAGTACACGAAGAGCTAAATCTTGAGATTAGTTCCAACTCTATCATGAAATCTGATCTTTCTAAATTGACTTATTTCAATGCTTGTGTCAAAGAAACACTAAGATTGCACCCGGTAGTCCCTCTCTTGATTCCTCGACGTGCACTTGAAGCTTGTGAAGTTATGAATTATACAATTCCTCAAAATTCTCAAGTATGGGTCAATATTTGGGCAATCAGTCGAGACCCAAAAGTTTGGGAGGACCCTGACAGTTTTAAACCCGAAAGGTTTGTTGGCTCACACTTGGATTTTTCAGGTCGTGACTTTGAGTTCATACCTTTTGGTGGTGGCAGAAGAATGTGCCCTGGTTTACCCTCTGGTATCAAGAGTTTGCAAACTATATTAGCATCTTTAATTCTTGAATACGACTGGGTTCTTCCAAACAACGAGGATCCAGAAAAACTTGACATGAATGAAAAATTTGGGGTGACTTTGCAGAAAGAGAAACCTCTTCAGCTTATCTTTAAGCACAAAGAGTAACCAATAATACATGGCTTAGCCAATGCACATGCAATCTTTAAGTTTGACTTTATTTTATATGTTATTTATCATAATTAGAAGTATTCTTAATTAAAGGTTAATGTCCCTCTTGATATATGTAAGGGTTGGTTATGCTTTTGTTGAATTGAATGAAAGGTCGCTGGATTTTATATGCTAACACGGATCTATGAAGTACTAGAACAATACTCTATCATGCACTCAATCAAGTTGCTTCACTTTCCATTAAGTTCAAAAATGTTTTTGTCTCATGATTTGTTTCCTCAGTTCTCATTGTATTCAAAGTTTGAGTAATACTTGTCTTCATTAAGAAACCCGACTTTATTTGAATTTTTTCATATAAAATAAAATATTACATTTCAAGACTGCTTTTCTGCATGCGAGTTCCCTCTACAATAACCTATCTTCCGTATCTATTTTAGAAGCCCTGCTTGTCTGCATACCTTCCCTCTCCTTTAGTTTCATTGATTTGGATCATCAAAGTGACAAAGTTTCTGAATTCTCCGAGGGCTACTTTAGTCTACATAAGCAGTATCTCAATCTGTTATTACCCATAAGTTAAAGAGAAAATACATTCCAAAACAACAAGAACATACATAGTACAATTGACGGTTATGGGAACTCTTTATATTCATGAGAAAACACATAATTAAACAACCAAATATTGTTAGTGGATTATATTTGTCTAGGACCATTATTTTGTGTTGTGAAGCCTAACCTATTTCGTATTGTATTTATATTGTAATATGACATTAAGGAATCCAATCAATTCTGTATTCACCGTAATATGGTACCACAAGCAAAGACATAATCCCCTAATAAACCCTAAACTAACCGAACTGTTAGTTTAGGGGTTTAGAAAGATGATTTCGTGTTAACGAGTTTTGTACTACCACTTGTTACTTTAAAGCGAGTTGTCTCTATCCTTAAAGCAATTTCGCCCCCTTCGTTCTTTCAAACAATCGTGTTCTGGTTATCGATGAATTGCCTCCCAATATACAATACGTATGTAGCCATTATCAACACTACACAAAGTGGTGAAAATCCGGATGAACTACCAAGTTATCGGGGTTTTCAAGACACCGTACTACAAAAAATACTTCTATAGCCATATTTTTTTTATAGCAATCAAGTATATTTGGAAGGAAGGTTTTTGTATGATACCAAACAGCTGCCCATTTTCCTTTTATATAGGGTTTTTCGTGCCCCTTTGAAAGGTCACTATAACCCCTCCAAACAGGCATGACCCAAGGATTGGAACCCTAGGTGATTCTCATGGGGTGCGTTCCGGTATGACGACCCGAACCTGGTCTGAACAGACACAGTAACCGGATTACTCGCCTGAACCAACGTGATGTTTCACCGGTAACCGCCAACCAAATCCATTGCCTGAACCGGCAACAATGGTTGCAATACACCATAACTGAACCGTGGGCTGCCTAATGATGCCGAAAAATATTGTAACGGCTCTCAAGCCACGATGCGAAGTGCAAAGTGTGCCATAAAATGCCACATTGGTCACGTGCGCGTACGTGATGAGTGCTTCGCATCCTGTGCGCCCTTCATACTTCCATTAGTCAATGGAAGTAATTACATGTTTGATATCATTCTTATAAACGTCATTCTATTTGCTATTTCCTTCAATGTGGGATTTAAACCCTCTTCCATGGTCCTAACACTCATGACCAAAGAACTTTGAAAATAAGAAACCAAATATTGTTAGTATGTTTTTAGTCGATACCTTTTCATTTATATTCAGCATTAGTCAACAACTATTCATCACTCAAAAACTATCATGACCGGTCCTACTAATCCACCACCAACTTTATCTCTAACCGAAAAACTACTTACTGTTAACAACATTAACTCTCTTACCCATCAAATTAGATGTTTACTAATCAAATTATCCATCTTGGTGTCATTTGTTAAGAATCATTGTTAAGGATTTGAGGTTATCCATCTCATCAAAGTTGAATCAACTAGTAAGGCTATTGTTGCACCTCCGACTGCTAAATGGTTTAAGGCTGACTCCATTGTTAAGTCATAGATTTTCTGAATCTTATTGGATGCTTTACAAGAATGCCTTGTTGTTGCTGACCCCAAAACTGCTAAGGATGTTAGGGATCATATTGGAAAAAAATCTTAAAAGTAAACGCACCAAGACTATTACTTTAAAAGGGGAGTTTCGGATGCTTGAAATTAGTGACCTATCCGTAGATGCTTACTTTTGAAAAATGGAGTCCATCACTATGATTTTAACAAATCTTGGATCCCTTATGAGCAATGATAGTGTTGTTACTTATGTCATTAATGTCCAATATAAAAAATATGAACAAGTTGTGGACACAGTTGAAGTCCAAGTCACAAGCCTTATCAACTAATGCTACCCTCCTCGTCATCAATGGTTCTTTTAGACGAAAGCAAAACTATATGTCGCAAGGATTCTCACACACAAAAAGGGATCCAATTTCTCTCTATACTCTCATACTGTTTCACATAGTAAAACACACACTTACATGGTTTGTTTGAGTGTTATCCAAACTCTTAATTCTTAATCATATCTTTAGGTCCTTACCGTTCTACACGGGTAACCGAACAACACAACTATCTTAACCTAATTCTAATCACGTTTTACATATCATGCGTAAACATACTTAGTGATTTTAAGTTGTAAACCTCTTGTGAGACGTCAACTACTGTCACTATTGAGAAATAAAAGACTTCATATATCAAGTTGGCATAACTCATAAATTGTACTAGTCACCTCCGAAAAAATAACCGCAACATCTTTATGAATCTTATGATTTGGATTTTAAGTTAATTTATTTACATGTTGGTATTTGTTAGTTGGAATTAACAAACTTTGCATGTTGTTTAATTTACAAATATAGATGAGACGAAGTATTGAGAAAATATATATGTTATTCAATAAAACCAATAAAACTCACTGGTACAAAGATTAATGTAACACAATTTGGCATCTGTAAATTACCTTAGTAACAAAATGATAGGAGAATACAAACTTATTATGGAAGGCATGTTGACTTACCATAATATATACAGAGACACTTGTAATACGTGTATACGGATTTAGCGTGATTAAAACAGTATATAAGAGTTTACTAATACATGTATTTGGTTAATTTCACGTAAACGAGGTATTTATAATCTTCGTTGCAACGCACAGGAATTCAGTATCCTCGTATATTACATTTCTGGAAATATAACTATCAAGATTTTATTACTTTATAGACATAGGAGCTAGTGTTGTTTCTTATATTTTCAACCAATGTATATGTACGTGGTTCAAACTTGTTCGTATATAGTACGACTAGCTGAAGTCTTTCTTCAAATAAAATTTAACAGGCGATGACCTGCAGATAACCGGTCTATACAATTCTTCTTTAATATATAGAGTTCAGTCAAGTTTCTATAATCCACATGTACGTGTAGAAAAGTCTATATCATCATATATAATATGTGTTTCTATCCTTCTTTTTCTTGTCTCATGAAATACTTACGTTCACAACAAACAACAACATAACTAGTAAGCTTATAAAGCTACATATTAGCTTATATGAATACATGTTAAGTTTCAGTAAGAAGAATATTTGGATTCTTCACCATTTTGTTTACACGTTGTTATTCATGCATTGTGCGATATTATTTATCAACGGTAGTTTTGGGCGTCAAACAAAAATATTTTTGTCAGATCTTGTTTATGAACCTTACATTAAGTAATTACATAATTTGATTTTAACTTCATATAACATGTCCCAGATTAAAATATCTCTTTGATTATAGATAATGATGAGTTGATTTCAAAGTCATATTAACTTTGATTTCTTTAACATCCTTGATTTAGTCCTCTTCACTTTACTAATAGGTGTCACTATTATTATAAACGATGTTGTTTTCAATATTCAAACAGTAGACTTTGAAGTATATGTTTTGGTCTATCTAAATATCATTTTATTTTATGTAGTCTTCATCTATTGCTAGTTAAGCTGCTCATTCAAGATCGAATATGTAAGGCCAACATGTATTCAACAAGTTTACATCCGATTGTACCTAAATCGAGTTTATAGTGTTCAATGAAACGATATAAGCTAGACGTGGATGCATATATACATAGATCAAGTTAACATTGCCATCCATGTTATTTCAGGACATATTTCAAACGCTTAAACTCAAGAAAGATTCTATAGTCTTTAAATTAGTTTACATATACTCCGTAAGTCATTAAACATTTTATTTACGAATAAATAACATTCAACATTCTACATCAAACTCATATGTACATATATCTAGGTTAATAGTTTAAATTCAAGAAAAAACATCAATCTTCATAACAATCATATATTTGAGTGGATCTTCCATTGACGTGACACACCGTGATTTGGGTGACGCAACATATATTGTAAACTTGATAAACAACATTGACCGACTGTGTAAGAGTACTAGAGATGAGGCTGGGGTGGTATTGGGTGCAGTGGCGGCCGGTTCTTTAAGACATGCATGATAATGATACATGAACAAAAATGCAAAAATATTTCAATATTGATGGTGGCAAAATGGATATTAGTAAAGAAGATACTACTTCAATAAAGGGATTTAGTAGTCCGATTGACAAAAAAAAATTAATGTGGCGGTATAAGTTTGTAACACTAAAAAGATCAACACTGGTCGAAAATTGTGACAAGAGTGAAGTAGAGATTGCTAGTCAAATATAACCATTTTAACAATGCTTCAAAGTTTTAATTTCCGGCACTTAAAAAGGTGCATGAGGTTAGGGTTTTCTTATTATTTGATCCTGTTGAGAAAATGTAACTATTTTGATAATGTTTCAAGCATGTCAACGGTTTGATCCATCTGAGGAAGGTTATTCTACTCTTTGATCAGTCAACAATGGCAGTTATCAAGTGGGGCTTCATTCGGAGACAAGAAATCTAGACAATAACATGGTTTTGAAAACCAGACTAATAAGGTTGAGTATAATTTAATTTCAAACACCCACTTAATATTCTAATGCCAAACAACTATAACAAATAGCAGGTCTTATTTTCCAAAGTTTCTCATAGTATTTTCCATAGAATTCTTAGCATTCTTAGAATAAAATATTAATATTAAATATGATGACAATTTAATAAAATATATTGGCAAATAAGCAAGCCAAAAACATTTGACTATTTCTATGCATCGTTGTTATCTACCTTCCTTCTTCTTAAACTAAAACTACATGATTCAAAAGATTGACTTGATTGGTACATAATTAAAAATGGAAATATGACTACGCGCGTCTAATATCCCACTGCTTATATATTATTATATATACTAAAAGGGGGAACGCTCCACTGTAGCACCACTGTAGCAGCTACAGTACTTACTACAGTAGACGAAACAGTGATTTTGTGAGTGCCCGGTACTGTAGCAGTGATACTGTAGCATTTTTTTTTTTAATATTTGGAACGAAAAAAAAATGATATTTTGATTATTAAAAATTTTCATTTTTTTTTTTCTGTAATATTAGGAAAAAAAAATGATATTTTGATTATTAAAAATATTCATGAGAATACATTTTTGACAAGATTTAGAAAATCCATTAACAAAATTCATTTAAATTGTCACAATGGAAGCAAGAATAGTCTTTTGCAAATTAGTCCCTAAGCCTTAAGGTGTAAAAAAAAATAATAAATAAATAAATAGCACGGATACTAAAAGCGGGAACGCTCAACTGTAGCAGCACTGTAGCAGCACTGTAGCAGCTACAGTACTTACTACAGTGGACGAAACAGTGATTTTGTGAGTGCCCCGGTACTGTAGCAGTGGTACTGTAGCATCGGTACTGTAGCATTTTTTTATTTTTTATTTTTTTTCTTAATATTTGGAAGGAAAAAAAAAAAATGATATTTTGATTATTAAAAATTTTCACTTTTTTTTTGTAACATTTGGAAAAAAAAAAAATGATATTTTGATTATTAAAAATTTTCATGAGAATACATTTTTGACAAGATTTGGAAAATCCATTAACAAAATTCATTTAAATTGTCACAGTGGAAGCAAGAATAGTCTTTTGCAATTTAGTCCCTAAGCCCTAAGGTGTAAAAAAAAAAATAAAAAATAAATAGCACGGCATTTCTGCAGCAACGCGCGGGTTCCTCCGCTCGTTTTATACCAAATATAGGTGATATTGTAGCCTATAAAAAGCACGTACTTGTTGATCCATACACAACAACATACTTCAATTCATCATTACTACACTCAAAGCTCAAAGCATCTCAATGGAAATAGCAAACTTTTTCATAGAGAACAATCTCTTAACTTCTCTTTTTCTTACATTAACACCTCTCATCCTATTACTTATCACCATCAAGTATTCTAAAACTGAGAAAAACCTCCCACCCAGGCCACGACCATTGCCTATAATCGGCAATATGCACCAAATGGGAAGCAAGCCACATGTCTCTACCGCCATGTTGGCTAAGGAATATGGCCCCTCGTCTCTCTTCGTTTGGGTTCTAAACTTCTTGTGGTAGCCTCATCTCCAGAGGCAGCCAAGGAAATTCTTAAGACTCAAGACCGTCATCTTTCTGGTCGCAATGTACCTGATGCACTTAATTTAAGTAAGGTAGACTACCACTTTGTTTGGGCAAAAGATTGCAATGAACATTAGAAATCACTTAGAACCATTTCACGGTCCGAGATGTTCTCTTCTAAAGCAATAGAAGCCGAGTCTAATTTGAGACATGAAAAGTTAGTTCAAATGTTAAATTTCTTGAATACCAAGCAAGGACAAGTTGTGAAAATTGAGGAAGTTGTTTTCACTACATTGTTTAACACATTGAGTAACATCTTATTTAGCAAAGATTTTCTTGATTTAAACGATGAACATGGAACGGCTCATTGGATAAAATTTGGACTTCAGAAGGCACTGGAGAATGGTATGACACCAAATGTAAGTGATTTTTCCCCATACTTAGGGGCCTTGATCTTCAAGGATTAAGGAGGGACAGCTTCAAACGTCTTGAAGAGGTTTCTAGCTTCACTGATGCTATAATTGAAGAAAGGAGAGCTCGAATAGCTTCTTCGCTGACCAAGGAAGCTGTGGCGGTAGAAGAAAAAGATTTCTTGGATCGATTGCTTGAAAATAATTTTACGAATACTCAAATCAATATCTTGGTTCTGGTAAGTTTTCTAAAGCCATTTAAATAATTGAACTTTGTATATTCGAATATTCCAACAATTGATTATGGCATGCATACATATTATCGCTAGATTTGACATCATATCCAAGTTTTAATTCGTGAAAACTAAAATTGGTATTTAACATGCAGAATAATAAAACTGTGCACAATTTTGGTTATTCGTCTAACTATGTGTAAACACTAAATACCTTACATTTGGACATATACACTTTTAGGTTACTTGAACAAAGGTCAATTTTACAAGGGATAATTTAACATATATTTTATCGTTTGATAGATTTAAAATTATTTTTTTTTACCATATGCAGGAATTATTCATAGCCGGTACAGATACCGTGGTATCGACCATTGAGTGGGCTATGGCCGAGTTGTTAAAGAACAAAAAAATCTTGGACAAAGCACACGAAGAGCTAAAACTTGAGATTAGCTCCAACTCTATCATGAAATCTGATCTTTCTAAATTGACTTATTTCAATGCTTGCGTCAAAGAAACACTAAGATTGCACCCAGTAGTCCCTCTCCTGATTCCTCGACGTGCACTTGAATCTTGTGAAGTTATGAATTATACAATTCCTCAAAATTCTCAAATATGGGTCAATATTTGGGCAATCAGTCGAGACCCAAAAGTTTGGGAGGACCCTGACACTTTTAAACCCGAAAGGTTCATTGGCTCACACTTGGATTTTTCAGGGCGTGACTTTGAGTTCATACCTTTTGGTGGTGGCAGAAGAATGTGCCCTGGTTTACCCTCTGGTATCAAGAGTTTGCAAACTATATTGGCGTATTTAATTCTTGAATACGACTGGGTTCTTCCAAACAATGAGGATCCAGAAAAACTTAACATGAATGAAAAATTTGGGGTGACTTTGCAGAAAGAGAAACCTCTTGAGCTTATCTTTAATCACAAAGAGTAACCAATAATACATGGCTTAGCCAATGCATGTGTAATCTTTATAAGTTTGACATTATATTATATGTTGTTTATCATAATTAGTAGTATTCTTAATTAAAGATTAATGTCCCTCTTGATATATGTAAAGGTTGGTTATGCTTTTGTTGTGTTGAATGAAAGATTGCTGGAATTTAATATAGATCTAAGAAGTACAGTACTCGAACAATACACTATCATGCATCAACTTGCTTCACTTTCCTTTAAGTTCATAAATGTTTTTTTCTCATGATTTGTTTCCTCGGTTCTAACTGAATTCAAAGTTTCAGTAGTTGATGCGTGGTTTTGCAACCTTGTAAAAGGTTTTACCTCTCAAGGGGTCTTGAGAAGCTTGCAATCCCTACCAGGCAGTGTACTTGACTGTTGTAGTATAGTATAGTGGCAAGTACCGGGGGATTGATCGTTCAACTCAAAGAATAATGTTCGCTAGGGTTAAAACTCAATTAAACTAGGTCTAGAGGTGAGGGATGATTCTTTTTGTATTTTATGGAAAACAAGTAAAAATCTCGGTTTTGGAAGAATGGGCGGAATTAGTTGCTAATCAACTAACCCAAATGACTACGAATGCAAACAAAATAAAATAAAATGACACTAAAGTAAATGTGGAGAAAACAATAATAAGAAAAAATGTGTTTACTTAGATTTCACTACTCCCTAGCTATCTTTTACCGGTTGATTAGTTTGTTACAATTGCATGGATGACGGGTTATATTCCTTAATACCATTCGTAGGGCCGTGTACGATCTTCCCTAACTCTATAAGCTTCTACCTCTTCCTATGGCGAGCCGACTACTAGCTCCTAACATGGCCTCATTAGTAGTTACCTATGCATTAAATATAACCAATTTATCGTAGTACACATCCGATCATGTTTCGTAAGACGTTCAAACAAGTTACCAATTGGAAGTCTGCCAATTTTTTTAAGCCTAACATCGAAATCATTCATCCACAACAATTATAAACAAACAACCAACCAATAATCAATAACTAAGTTTCATTACATCTAAGCAAACACAAAGAAAACCTAGCCTAGCATGTTAAAGTGAAGACAAGCATAAGATAGAATCAAACAACACATAGACATATTGAATGATTATTGGAAAACTTATATTCAATTAAGCATGGATGAAACAAGGGTTTGAAACCCTTAAAAATAAGGTAAAATTTGTCTAGGGTTTCTCCTCTCAAAGTTGCACACTAATGAATGAAAAATAAAAAACTATATATAGAGAATTGGGTTTGACGGCGTCAAGAGTAAGTTCTGACGCCGTCAACTCGCCGCCATCAATATCATCGTATTGCCTAGATCCAACTCTGACACCGTCATGTGTAAACTCCTTCATGGCCGTCTCTTGAATTTTGTACGTGACGGCCTTGGTGACGCCGTCACGTGTAATTCCTCCAAAATCATTCTGGTGCATCATGTGTAACTTGATTATCCACCTCTTTCTCAAAGGGTGACGGCGTCATAAGCAAATCCTGGCGCCATCAAGTACTGTTTTCAGCATGAATTGGAGACTTTGTCGTTTTCTTCACTTTTTCGCTCCAAAAACGTCCAAAATGCTTCCTTTTCTAGATTTCTTCTCAAAAGTACCTAAAATGACAAAAGGAACGATTTAGGGCAATATTTGATCAAATAATCTCGACTTTAGGCTTAAATGACCCCCTAAAAGCGGTACACTTTTCGTCTCATCAGTAGTACTTGTATTCATTAAGAAACCTGACCTTATTTGATTTTTTTTTCATATAAAATAAAATATTACACTTCAAGCCTGTTTTTCTGTGTACGAGTTCTTGCACTTTAATTGCATAAGTCTTGTTAGTATAATAAACGAAAGCCAAAGGGTTGAAATTGTTAGTTTAGTTAGTTAATAACCGAATAGCGGTTAATGGTAGTTATAGCGGTTAAGTTAGTTGGTAGTTACAAAATTCGGTTATAAACCGAATAGTCACGGTGGTTCATGGAACCGGTTATAACTCTATAAATAGGAGTCGAATGTATCATTTAGAAGTGTGTCTCGAAAATACAATGTAACATACTTATGTTGTTTATAATATAGAATCAGATTCTTGTCAATCTTGTTTGATATATATCGATCCTGGAAAGTATGGAACCTGTGAAATATAAACACGAGGTCCCTCTACAATATCCTATCTTCCTTTTCTATTTTAGAAGCTCTGCTTGTCTGCATACCTTCCCTCTCCTTTAGTTTAGTTATCATTCATTCATTTAGATCCTCGAAGTGAAAAAGTTTCTGAATTTTATGAGTACTACTCTAGACTATATAAGCAGTATCTCAACCTATTATTACCCATAAGTTAAAGAGAAAAGACATTCCCAAACAACAAGAACATACATAGTACAACTGACGGTTATGGGAACTCTTTATACTCATGAGAAAACACATAATTAAGCAACCTAATATTGTTAGTGGCTTATATTTGTCTAGGACCATTACTTTGTGTTGTGAAGCCTAACCTATTTCATATTTTAATATGACATTAAGGAATCCAATCAATTCTTTATTCACCGTAATATGGTATCACAACCAAAGATACTAATCCCCTAAATAAACCCTAAACTAACCTAACAATTAGTTTAGGAGTTTAGAAAGATGATTTCGTGTTAACGAGTTTTGTACTACCACTTGTTACTTTAAGGTGAGTTCTCTCTATCCTTAAAGCAATTTCGCACCCATCATTCTTTCAAACAATCGTTTTCGAGGTTACCGACGAATTACCTCCCAAGAAACAATTGTAGGGAATTATTGAAGTCAGCATATAGATACTGCTGACAGGATTCTGCTGAAGCTTATAGTGATTCTGCTGATGATCTGGATTCTGCTGATACATTTGGTTCTACGGATATAGTTAATCCGTAGATAAGAGTTAGTTATTTAAAGATAAGATATGTAGAGTATCTTCTAGAGTTTTATGAATATACGTTTCTTGTAACGGAGATTAGGGTTTCTACTAGTATAAAAGGAACCCAAGGTTATTGTATTATGTACGTGTCAAAAACAATTATTGGTGAATAATAACGATCCATAGAGGATCAAAGTATTTAGTATATCGTTTGTGTTTATATTCCGCAATAGGTACAAGCTCACAGAGATTGTCTATATAGTCTTGCTAGTGATTACATTAGTAGGCTATCGATCCATTGGCTCAAGATCTATCAAGGGTAGATCCTACAAGTGGTATCAGAGCCACAGGATAATCTCTGTAATCAAACTTACACTTAAACACCTTTTCATTTAGTACCAATAGGAGATACAGATTCTTCTGATGTCACTCTAAACAATGCCAACACTCTCACTCAACAGCTTCAACAGGTTGCTTTCTCTAACAGCAATGCCAAGTTTCCCTATCTCAAGAAAGATGAGTATGAGATTTGGGCCATGAAGATGCAGAACTAGATTGCCAGTGTTGACTTCAACCTATGGAATGTGATAGTGAATGGAAGCAGTCCTAAAAAGACTGGAAAAGATCTTAATGGCCTTTTTACTATCTTTCCTCCATCATCTGCTGAAGAAATCCTTGCTGTACAAAGGGAGAACAAAGCAAGAACTATCTTGCTTCAAGCAATCCCTGATGACCACATGGGAGATTTTCATTCTCTTAATGATCCCAGAGACATCTGGTTGGCCATAAAAACAAGATTCGGGGGCAATGAGGAATCTAAAAGGATGAGAAAGTCTATGCTTAAGAAGGAATTTCAGGAGTTCAGAATAACAGAAGAGGAGGGCATTCACAAGGGTTATGATAGGTTCTAGACGATTCTGAGTCAGCTGAATCAGCTTCAAACCAGGCCTAATAATGAGGAGGTTAATTCCAAGTTTCTAAGGGCTTTACCTCTTTCATGGTCTCAGGTCAACATCTCATTGAAAACTAAAGGTGGCCTGGATTATCTCTCTTTTGATGACTTGTACCGTAAGCTCAGAGCCCTGGAGCTTGATATCAAGGGACACTCCACTTATGCAGCACCTCCATCACACTCTGCTTTTATAAGCACTAATTCTAACAGAGTGTCACATTCTCCAAGTCCAAGTCCTTCCTCTACAACATTGTCTTTCACAACTACTGGTCCAAAGAGTTATCCACAGACTAGTAATGTGATGGAAGATGTACTTCATTCGTTTGTTGCTGACTATGATCAAAAGCAACAACTAGCTTATGAAGATTTTGAACAGATAGAGGAGCTAGCATTGGAAGAGTTGGACTTAAAGTGGCAAATGGCAATGTTGTCTCTCAAAGTCAGAAGGTTTGAACAAAAAGCTGGGAGAAAGCTCAATGTTAATGGAAGAGATGCAGCTCGTTTTGACAGGAGAAAAGTGAAGTGCTATTCATGTGGAGAGATTGGACATTTTTCAAGAGAGTGCAAGACTAAGAAAGTTGAAGATAATACAAGATATTCAGCTTACAAGAAGAAGGAGGTGGAGGATGGAGATTTAAAGGCTTTGGTGACTACTGTGGATGCTTGCATTGACTGGAATGAGAATGATACTGATGATGCTGCAAGCAGTACTTCTCAGCAAATCTCCTGCTTGGCTAGTTGTGATGCTGAATTTGCCTGCATGGGAATATCTCCTCATGTATCTGATTGTGTTTTTGGGTGTGATATTAAATATAATGCTCTTAAAGAAGCCTATGATGACATGGAACCAAAATATAAAACCAGATTTATTGAAGCTCAATCTTATAAAGAAGCTGTTAAAACATTAGAAAAACAAAAAGTTTGGTTTCAACAAAACCAATTGGCTTATGAGGAGAAGATAAGAGTATTAAAAAGGGACTTAGAGATGACTAGCAATGAGTTAAAATTTACTGAAAAAGAAAAGGCTAGAATTGAATCAGAGAAACAAGTTTTGCAAGATAAGTTTGATAAGGAAGTGGCTAGGCATAAAGAATGGCTAATTTCAGGTGATAAGTTAGCTAGTTTGCTCTATAGTAGTCAATCTGTAACATCTGAGATAGGTTTAGGTTTTCAGAAATATGTAGGTGCAGAGGTACACCATAATTTAGATAAGAAAAGTAAGAATAACCCTGAACCTGTAAAATTCTTAAAAGAATGTGAGATACATGTAGTTCCAGGACCAATTAGAGGAGTATTTATGCCCACCACCACTACCTCAGACTTTGATGGTTCACTCCATCTGTATGGCAAAAAGTCTAATGACTTGCCAAACCCTGTTTGTAAAACTAATAACTCTGACTCTCCCAATACCATAGGAACCTCTAAACCTACATCCCACCATTTAGACTTAAATGAATCACATATGCAAACTGGTACTAGGATTAATGACTCCCCTAACTCTAGTAGTGTCTCTAGTAATGATTCTAATGAATGTGTCTCTTGTTCTTTCAGGGACAATACCTCAGAGACCTCTACCTCTAGTTATGCCAGTTGTGATTCCAAGACCAAGTTAGATTCACCCAAGTCCTCATCAAAGCTTTCTGTCAAGTCCTCTTACAAGTCTGCTGACTCTAGAGTTGTTGCTGATGAAGTTATTTCAAAGACAGCTTCTCCTGAAGACTTGTTATTTACTTATTTCAAAAACAATTCCTTTCAGTCATTACAAAACAAATCTATTTCTGGTGTTTGTTTGAATAATTTTGTGGTTGATAAGATATCTTTTAGATTGAATAAATCTTCTAAAAAGAAGAAGTGTTTTGTTTGTGGTAGTAAATTGCATTTGATTAAGGATTGTGATTTTCATAAAAAGAGGATGGGTGTTTCTGTTGCTCATAATAGATCTAGACCAAAGTGGACCAATCTTCATTCCAAACCCTCATGTGTTCCACAGGCAACCCACACCACCAGCAGAACCAATTCAGTTTCTGCTGATAGGTCTGTTCCTGCTGGTGGGTCTGTTTCTGCTGGTAGATATTTTGCTGCTGATAGGAATAGATATGTTGCTAGACCATTTTCTGGATATCATCATAATTACTTTCAAAATGGTTATTGTCCTGGATGTTATGACCCAATGTTTTTGGGAAGGGCATATTGGGATGCTGTAAAGACCTCAGCAGATTGTTCTTGGAAATTTAATAGACCATTTGTACACAGGGGTTCCAGGAACAATGGTGGATCTAACTCATCTACATGGCTTCATTCTAATGATCCACAAGGCATGCTCAAGTCTTTCATGACTTGAGTCTCTCTATGGTACTCATGTTGTTGTATATTTTGTTGTTGTAGGGACATCCTCTTTTAAATAAAGACTTAGGTATTGTTGATAGTGGTTGTTTTAGAAGCATGTCTGGGAATCAAGAAAAGCTACATGATTTTGTGCCTTTTAATGGAGGCAAAGTGACATTTGGAAGTGGAGAAGGAAGGATCACTGGTAAAGGAACCATCAGAACTCCAAAGGTGGATTTTGAGAATGTCTATTATGTGAAGGAGCTACAAAATTTTAATTTGTTATCTGTTTCACAAATATGTGACAAAAAGATTCCTGTGCTATTCACTGAGGAGGATTGTCTCATTCTTTCACAAGAATTCAAAATACCTGATGAAAGTCATGTATTGCTAAGGGTTCCAAGAAATCATAATCTTAACACCTTCAACTTGAATGATGTCAAGCCAGAAGGTGATCTAGCATGCTTGGTGGCTAAAGCATCCTTGGATGAATCTACAAAATGGCACAGAAGGATGGCACATGTAAACTTCAAGGTTATCAACAAGCTTGCTAAGGATGGACTGGTTCATGGACTTCCTTCCAAGATCTTCACCAATGAACACAACTGTGTTGCATGCAACAAAGGAAAGCAACACAAGGCTTCTTATAAAGCCATTACTGCTGTGAGCACCATCTCAGAACCTTTGCAGTTGCTTCATATGGATCTTTTTGGTCCAACATCCATCAGGAGTATTGACCATAAGTACTTTTGTCTGGTGATCACTGATGCTTATAATAGGTTTAGTTGGACATTCTTTTTGGGGACTAAAGACCAAACCTTTCAGACACTAAAAGAATTTATGGCCCTCATTGAAAACCAACTTAACAAGAAGATCAAAGGCATAAGGTGTGACAATGGGACAGAGTTCAAAAATGCCAATCTCATTGAACTCTGTGGGACAAAGGGTATAAAAAGGGATTATGGCAATCCCAGGACTCCACAACAGAATGGAGTTGTAGAGAGGAAGAATAGAACCCTAATAGAGGCTGCAAGATCCATGCTTGCTGACTCTAAACTTCCCACTATGTTTTGGATTGAAGCAGTGGGCACTGCTTGTTATGTATTGAATAGGGTGTTGATTACAAGACCACATAATAAAACACCCTATGAGCTTTTGACTAGGAAGAAACCTACCATTGAGTACTTGAAACCTTTTGGATGTCAAGTGACTATTCTGAATACAAGTGATCAGTTAGGAAAGTTTGAAGAAAAAGCTGCTGAAGGGTATATAGTTGGTTACTCAGCTCATAGCAAGGCTTACAGGGTATATAATTTGGCTGCAAAGAAGATTGAAGAGACTCTTAACCTGAAATTTCTGGAAGACAAGGAAAATGTTAAGGGTAAAGGTCATGAATGGTACTTTGACCTTCATTACTTGACAGATCACTTAGGGTATAGAAGATTTAAAACTAACCCTTCTGCAGGTACACAAGAGTCACCTACTAACATTGCAGGTACTCTGGAAGATGACTCAGACAGTGATTCAGAATGTGATGAACCCACTATTGTTGTTTATTCTCTCCCTATTCATGTTGCAGGTCCTACTAATAAAGAAGCCTCTAATGTCAAAGTTGCTGATGATGTGGAAAACTCAACTTATGCAGAAGATCTTGCTAGACTCAAAAAGCAAAAACATGCAGCAACTGAAGAAGCTAAAAGGCTTGGTCTTAAGTTTGCTCAGGATACTGAGGCACTCTTGAGACAAGCTGCTTTTGATGCCAGCAGAAACCCAGTTTCTGCTAATGGATCCCCTGTTGCTGCTGATGCCAATTCTCCTGAAGGCATTTCTGCTGTTGTACCTGTTTCCACAAGTTTAGATGAACCTTTTACAAGGTTTCCCAGTCCCTCAGACCTTGGCAATCATGAACAAAGTGCTGGCATTTTTCAATCAGCTTCTTATGATGATGACTTTGCTCCAACTCTGACCAATATTGAAACTTCTGTTGATGTTAATCCTATTCCCACTAAGAGGATAAACACATTCATCCTCAAACTAATATACTTGGTGATCCAAATGCTATGGTTCTAACCAGAAGTGCAGTGAAACAAACACAGGGACAATGTGCTTTTCTCACTTATGTTTCTAATCAGAAGAGGATTAATCATACAGATCAACAACATTGTCTGTTTGCTTGTTTCTAATCTCAAGTAGAACCAACCAGCATTAAACAAGCTTTGAGTGAACCTAGTTGGGTGGAGGCTATGCAGGAAGAGATGCAACAATTCAAGAATCAAGATGTATGCGTACTTGTTGATCTACCTGCAGGTAAATTTGCAATTGGAACCAAGTGGATTGTAAATTGCAAGAGGGATGCAAGAGGAATTATGGTCAGAAACAAAGCAAGATTGGTGGCTCAGGGTTTTAGACAAAAAGAAGGGATTGATTATGATGAAGTTTTTGCACCTGTTGCTAGAGTTGAGGCTATAAGGTTGTTTTTGGCCTTTGTCTCATACATGGGTTTTGTGGTATATCAGATGGATGTAAAGAGTGCCTTTCTCTATGGCAAGATTGAAGAGGAGGTCTATGTCACTCAGCTACAAGGTTTTGAATACCCAAAACATCCAAAGAAGGTGTACAAGTTTGTCAAGGCACTCTATGGACTTCATCAAGCACCAAGAGCCTGGTATGCAAGGTTATCTACATTCCTTTTGGAGCATGGCTACAGAAGAGGGGCAATTAACAAAACTCTCTTCATTAAAAAGAACTCTAGGGATATCATTCTTGTCCAAGTATATGTTGATGATATCATCTTTGGCTCCACAAAGGAAGCTTGGTGCAGAGAATTTGAAGATTTGATGAAAGGTGAATTTCAGATGAGTGCAATGGGGGAACTGACATTTTTCTTGGGGCTACAAGTCAAACAACAACCTGACGGGATTTTTATCCATCAGGAGAAATATGTTAAAGACATCTTAAAGAAGTTTGACTTTGAACTATTGAGGACTGCAACTACTCCCTATGAACCTCCAAAGCCTAAGAATCAGAATGAACCAGATGAAGCTGTTAATGTTCATCTATACAGATCCATGATTGGCTCACTCATGTACCTCACAGCTTCAAGACCTGACATCACTTTTGCTGTCAGTGCTTGCTCAAGACACCAAGTCACTCCATTGACTTCCCACCTGAATGCTGTGAAGAAGATTTTCAAGTACCTAAAAGGCCAACCTAAGTTAGGTCTTTGGTATCCAAGAGACTCACCATTTGTGTTGGAAGCATACAGTGATAGTGACTATGTTGGAGCTAATTTGGACAGGAAATCCACAACAGGAGGTTGTCAATTTCTTGGCAGAAGGCTAATTTCTTGGCAGTGCAAGAAACAAACCATTGTGGCCACCTCCTCTACTGAAGCAGAATATGTTGCTGCTGCTAACTGTTGTGGTCAGGTACTTTGGATTCAAAATCAAATGCTGGATTATGGGTTCAACTTCATGAACACTAAAATCTATATTGATAATCAAAGTACCATTTCAATTGTTAAAAATCCAGTCTTTCATCAAAGAACTAAACATATTGAAATTAGGCACCATTTTATTAGAGATGCAAATGAGAAACATTTAATACAGGTGCTTAAAATTCATACTGATGATAATGTGGCTGATTTATTAACAAAGGCTTTTGATGGACCTAGGTTTAACCACTTAGTTGTCCACATTGGGATGGTTAACCCGTGAATGCTATGTTTGAGGGGAGGCATATGCCTTTGGGGAGGATTGTAATTGATGTTGTAAAGTTTGTATATTATTATTTTTGCTAACTTTGTTTTGCAGGTTTATTTCTAATTAGACTAACCATTATGTATAAGTTTTCTTCTATGTTCTGTTTTAGTGTTTGGTTTACAGGTTCATGTTTCTGCTGATGAAGAAAGAACTATACATCACATATCAGTAGAATAAATGAAAACAGAAAACTTAAAAGTTTATTCATTAATAAGTTTCACTACAAGGAACACTTCCACCAAACATGATTCAGGATTACAAGGGAGATCAACAAACAATCAAACAACCTAACAAACATCAACCTCAAAAGACAACAACACCACAACCTACATCTACCTAAACTCCTACTCCATCTTCCTCTTCCCCTTTCCCAGGTCCTTGGGGTCAGGCATCCTCTTATGGGCCCCTCTGGACTGCATAGATTTGTCCCATAGTTTGGGAGCAGCAAGCCCAAGGATAATCTTAAGTGGACCCTTGTACCTTTGGGAAGATTGAGGCTCCACAGGGACTGAGATCTTGCTCATATTTGCACAAACCCTTTCCATTTCACTGGTGAGAAACTCAGTGACTGGAGTGAAGTCTGGGAGAACAATTGCTAGGGGAGTTGGATTCAGAGCTTCCTCTATTTCCTCTGATGAGGAAGGAGATGGATAGACCTCAAAAGGTCCCTCACCAAGATAGTAATATGATCTCTTGATTTGGGGAATATCAAAGGTAGAGTCAGAAGATGAGTCAGAGGAAATTTCAATGACATTGGACTTAGGCTTCATAATTGGTGTGTTTGGAAAGACTTTGGTGTGGTTGGTGTTAGTGTGTAATTGATTTGGGTAGCTTGTGACTTGAAGACCTCTTTATATAGAACTGATTTGGAGTTTAATGAGAGTTAATGTCACTTAATGAGAGGTAGTTGAGTCTATGCTAATTACTAATTTTGTAAGTTGACCATAAAAAGGATTCTACGGATGAATTCTACTAAGGTTTGACCAATTACTGCTGATGATACAAGTTGATCATAAATGATATTTTATGTGTGTTCCTGTTGATAGTTCCTACCAAGTATGTTTACATCAGTGGAATTTATATTTATCAGTAGCAAGACAATCAAGTGAAGATAAACAAAAGCAACAAAGTTTTTATTCATAAGCATCCAAAGTACAAGCAGAATGATGATTACAGGGTATAAACAAGCAAAACAATCCCAAAACCTAGCCTCTCAACCGAAACCTCACTATTCTACTTTCCCTTTACCCTTGCCCTTCACATCAGCAATCTTCTCCTTGCCTTTGTTCCTGGTGAAGATTTTCTGCTGTTGGGGACATGGCAACCCTATTACCACTTCCCTTGCCCTTGGCAGAGGTGTATTTGACCTTCTTGGTCTTGATGGTCGTCTTAGACAGGAGGATTGGGGTCTCTCCGGTGTAGAGGGAGGCTGGTAAAGTTCATCATCATCTTCTTCATCAGATGAGGTCCAAATGAAGGTAGACACAAGTTCACGGGGTGGTGGTTGATATGGAATCCATGGATTGGGATATTCTGAAGACTCTGAGGACAATGAAGGATTGGGGGCTCTACTTGCTTCACCCCTCTCTAGTGCATTCCATCTTTTCTCTAGTTCTCTTGCAGCATCCGAATCATCCAAATCAGAGGGAACATTTGCAGGGTCCTCTGATGGTGAGGGACTTGGAGGATTCACGTCGTGTTTCTTCTTCTTGGCCTGTTCTTTTGTCAGTCCTTTTGGGATGGTTGGTAATCTTAATGGTGGTGGAGATGTTAATGATTCAGATGAATCAGAAGAAATGTTAATAATGCTTGGATTGGATGTCATGGTTGCTTCTTGATTGGTGGTTATGTAATTAGGGATTTGGATTGTGAAGTTGATTGGTGTGATTTGGGGATTTTTACCCCTATTTATAATTCAAAGTAAACCGTGTGTAGTTATTGCCATTAATGCAAGGCGGTTTACATGTAATTAAGAAAGAAAGTTTGACTAAAGAGATTTTTACTGAATAATGGTTACCACTGATGACGTGTTTCTGCTGTTTAACCATGTGGTTGATGTTGATGGAAGGAATGGTTGACCGTAGTCAACATGAAGTAGGTTTCTGCTGATTGACCAACCAATTCCTGTTTGTAGAAAACTAGAAGGGGGGTTGAATAGACTCAAATTACTTGTTTTAATCTTTGAAAAGCTTTACTTTTGATCAAAGATATAAACTCAAAATACTTGTTAATCTTTGAAAAGCTTTACGTGTAATTAACGATTCTAAATAAAGACAATATGTAATATGCAAAGATAAAGAAAGAAACGATCAAACCACAAAACAATTGTTTATCGTGGTTCGGCTACAAGGACTCTTTTTCCTTGCCCGACATCCACGCCCCGAGTTTCCAACTCGAGAGTTTCAAGCACTAGTCAACAAGCTCCTTTCACGGGTGGAGAAACCTTTACAATCGTCGCTTACACTTTATCCGGTACAAAGCTAAATACCGGGTCCTAGTTCAAGGTAGAACCAACCTAACGTCGCCTATCCACTATTTCTGACACTAAGCTAGATGTCGAGTTCTTTTACAAGGGTACAACGACTCCTGATAGTTCTTTTACAAGGGTACAACAACTCCCGACACACTATGTATTTTGAGGCCTAAAATACTAACCGATCACTTCTACACAAGATACAAATGAAGTATAAACTATTAAAGTTCATACATAACAAAGCTAACAAGTCTTGCAACTTTTGAGTTGAAACTTGTAACTTCTTGGAAGAACTTGTGAACTCCTTTGCTACATAAGAGAATCACACAAGTCAAATGTTACTGAGTTAGATGAGAGAATATGTGAAATATATGTCCTAAAGTGATGGGTAAAAACTAGCAAGTGGCTTGGTATTTATAGCAAATCCTTCAGCAGGTCTGGCGGATACGGCGGAACCCTCAGATGGGTTCCGTCCGTGTACCTCCAGGGTTCCGCCAGGCACACAGTAGGTTTTGCAATAAATCTTTCCAAACCAACAAAATCACATCAACTAAATTATAGTCAAACACATTGAATCAAAAGTGGAATGCTTCCAAAAATATGTAAGAGCTTATGGTAAGTCAAACACACAAACTTACCATAGATGCATGTTGATGTGATGTGACACTTACTTATTTAAGAAATAAAAACAATGTTATGTTAAAAGAGAAATGTAAAATCTAGTTATACAAGACTTAAAAACTAAAGTGATGTTTTTACTATAAACAAAAGTTCATACTTTGTCATTAACAAAACTTAGCAAAGATCGTAAAATATAAATAACGTTTTTAGGCGATATTTGTATTAACAATCTCCCCCTTTTTGTTGATGACAAAACATAAACTTTATTTATAAGTAAGCCACTAGTTTTAGTTTTAAGTCTTATAAAGTTTGTATTAAAACTTTTTTTTGCTAAGATGATATGATATGCAAGAGAAAAGATGAGAACAAGTTTAATATAAATTCTCCCCCTTTTTGTCGAAACAAAAAGAACAGTAGCGAAGCGGAACTATGCACGTGCTCCCCCTTGGTTGATACTCCCCCTAAAAGGAGTGCCAAGATAGGAGACATGGATTTTGAACCTACAAAAAAATTAGTTGTCTTAATGGACGAGCAAAGAGCAAGTCATGAGGTGAAGAGTTGCGAAGTGGAATAATGCAATTCTCATGCTCCCCCTTGAATATTACTCCCCTAAATGGAGTATCAAGGAAGGGAAACCTGGATAATGATTCTACAAAAAAAATTAGTTTCTAAACCACAAGATATATGTATGCTACCATAGCAAGGCAAAGTTTTACTCATCATGCCTAAATGGTCAACAAACAAGGCATACCTTATAGTAGAATGAAATTCATTTCATGTAAAATTTGACTTTAAGAAAGTCAAAGACAAGAAATTAGAAAGTTAACATCCTACTTCTAAAAAGAAAAATAAAACGAAACTAAGAACATAAAATCCTATATCTATGAAAGAAAGCAATCATTTTCCTTAATGAGAAACATTTTCAAAAACAAGGCTAAGGTTGTTTAAGGATGAAAATGTGTGTTGGGGGATGTAGCGGGTTTCATTTTGTATGTTGTGGAAGTGAAATGCTTTTGGTTGTTGGTTTGTATTTTTGGTGTTATTATGATTGGGTCCCTATTGTTGGAGATTCTAGAGTTGAGGTGGGTGAGACAAAGACTCTAGACGGTCCAAAATGTGGTTTAGGATAAACCTCATTTCTTCGGTTAGCATGCGAATATCCGTTCGACACCCTTCATTAATGTGAGCGGTTCTTTCGCAATGTCCGCAATCATGGCGAGGAAAGTTTGGTGGAAGAGAGGTTTGATTTATTGGTGGTGGATGGTTTGAACTTGAAGGAGCAAATGTGGATGGTTGAGAGGTGTTTTTGGTTCCTTCACTAGATGAGTGTAACGTTGTTTGTAAAACCATAATATGGTTGATTTGAGAGTCAACCATACGTTTGAAGGCATGAAGGTGGTTTAAATGAGTGTCAATCTCATCATTAAGGTTTGGAGATTTTTCCCATATGGATGCTTCTATTTTCTTATACGAAGGAAATAGAGATTCAAAGTGTTGGGAATGCTCTTGTGGTGGTGGTGGTTGTTGTTGTGGTGGTTCTTGTTGTGGTTGTGGTTGTTCTTGTTGTTGAACAAAGTGGCGGAAGCTTGGTTCTCCGGAAGGATTACCATGAAGGTCTTTGTAAATTGGCTGAAACACAAAAGATTGTAGGTGTGTATGACCTTGATCTTGTGGAAAAATTGATGGTCTAGCATAACGGTAAGCTAAACGTTCAACCAATGATGGTTGATGAGGTGCATCATTTAATGACTCATTTGGTTGAAAACTTGATTGTTGTTGGGTTTCCATTTGAGCAACGGTGTCAAAGAGTGACAATGACGGAGGGCTTGATGATTTAGGTGATAGGTCTTCTAAAGTTTCCAAATAGGGTAGTGGTGATGTTGGAGGTGTATGGAAAAGTTCCATTGGTGTAAGTGTTGGTGATTAAGGTGATGGAGTTTTTGATGGTTGAGTTTGTTGAGAAGGTGATGTTGAATCACTTGAAGGTCTAGTTGGTGACGGAATAGTGGCTATGTTGGTGTTGCAATGTGTTAGAGAGGGTGTTGGAGTAGCAAGATTAAGCAAATCTTGAATAGATATCACATTGGTATTGCAAGGTGTTGAGGATGGTGTTGAGGTAGTAAGGTTAAGAAAATCTTGGATATGTGAAGAAATGTCAAGTGATGCATCACTTGATGATGATGAGCTTGATTTGATGGTTTTGTTGAAGCAACACGGTTTTACACTAATCCTAGTGGTTTTTGCAAGGGATTTTGATGATTCGGATGAGGTGTTGGATTTAGTCATTTCAAAAGTGAGGTTTTGAAGCTTTAAGAGAAGGGATTTTGATGGTGATGGTGTGATTTGAAGTGTTGCAAACTTGTCAAATTTATAGAGTGGAAGAGATGTTGGAAGGGGTGTTTGGATTTGATGTTTTACCATACAAATGTTGAGGTTTCTAATGATTTAGAATATTTCCAAGAACATGTCAAATCATTGGATGTCAATCCAATGGAATTGGGTGGAGTGAAAGACTAACTTATGCACTCAATGCTAAGTGATCATGGGAAGTGATTTGGTTGAAAATGTTCTAAAGATTTTGAAGGATCCTTTGCAAGGGTTCCTTGGGTTAGTTATGTTTGAATTTGAATTTTTGGCGGGAAATGACTTCCTAATTGTTCTAGTGAGTGAGAGTGATCCTAATATGTTTATTGGAAGTAAGGGAAGATGTTTCTCACTAAAGATGATGATTTGACATTTTACAAATTTTGAAATTTAAAAAAATGACAAATTTTTTTTGCAGGTGACTGGCGGAACCCTCGCGAAACACAGGCGGAACCTTGTTTTGGGTTCCGTCTGGTCCGTTGGGCCAAAACTGGGTTGCCCATAATTTACACTGGCGGAACCCATTTTAGGGTGCCGCCAGATCCGCCAAGCCTGGAAAAGTAGGTAGTCCACGTTTTTGACCCGCGAGACAATTTTCAAATTTTTCGAAAACTCTTAAAAATGAAAATTTATTGTATGTCTGATTAGGAAATGCAAAAAATAGGCATGTAGACATTCATATCATAGGACTTTAACCGAGGGCTAGCGATTTTCACTATACTTAGTGAAATTTTCCATAAGCATAAAAAATTGACAAACACCTCGAATATTGTCAATATGCATAAAGGCTCATACAAAACATAATTCGATGAAAGTAATAAAGCATGGAAGTAAAAAGCAATACAAATCACATAGTTAAACACATACAAAGTTCTAAAATCTTCATAAGCCAAACACTCCTTAATCACACATCTCACAACCGGTCTATCTTCTTATTGAGCTTTCTTAGGTACCTTCCAAAGCACTTGAAAATTCCTTTGGTTTGCTTGAATTCTTCGGATGCATTGCTAATGACGGGAAGTTCTTGAAGGTAGTCTAAAGGGGGTAGCTTAGAGTTAGGAAGTTTATCGTCATCGCTCATATCGGATGATGATGATGATGGTGAAGGAGAGCGAGTACGCTTACCCTTAGCTTTGAAGACTCTTTTATCACTAGAGGGACGAAAATGTGAGGAACGAGAGAATAGTCAAGGCACATTCCCTTATCATTAGGAGGAATGGGCGAGATTGCTTTAAAGAGGCGGGTGAGAAGCATTCCATAAGGAAGAGCGGTTGTTCCTACCAAGGATATGTCGGCCATTCTTTTGGCTAGGTAATAGGCTAAGTTAAAAGGTTGACCGGTGGAAATGCTATAGAGCATGTAGCTAAGACATGTGTTGACATGATCTCTATTTCCTATGGAACTTATAACGTTAGCTCTAAGAATTTCTTCCCATTTCTTAAATTGTGGTTTAAGCTCATTGAGTTCCATACCAAAAGGGTCCTTATCTATCTCTTTTCCCGAACGATTCTTCTTAGTTGTTGAGGTCCTAACAAAGAGATGCTCACGAATTTCTTCCTTATTAGCAAGAGGAGTGTCGTATGGATGATAACGCTCAATGGAATCAAGACTAGAAAGGGGCCACTTATCCGTGTAGAGACATGTACCCACATTAGGGACACCAAGAATTGTTGCAAAATCTTTCAAGGGTATGATGTTTGATATTTGATTGGTTGTAAAGGTTAGTGAGAACTCACCATCATCATCGAAGAAAAGGCTTATGGTTGCATGGAATTCTAAGATGAACCTAGGACAAATTTGCTCATCGATGTCTAGGAGGCAATCAAAGTTGATTGCGGCAAAGTTTTGATGAATGGATGTTCCTTTTAGGAAAGATGGATCAATGGTTCTTCCTTCATGAACGTAGCATTTTCTAGACTCTTAAAGGTTTCAACTTGATCTTTAGTAAGGCCTTTGGTCCTATGGTGTTTGGGTAAGTACTTAAGAGTTTCCTTGTGATCGGAGAATGTTGCGGGAGGCATGTTGATTCCTAGAAAACACAAAATTTAAGTTTAAATTAATGACTTCTATAATGTGGATGTTCTAGTATAAGCCTATATGAAAACAATGCGGTGGTGCGGTTATCTTGACTAATTTTGATGCTTGAACCATTTTTGTAATGCAAGTTATGTTATAAAACAAAAGATAACCCAAACGCTCCTAGTTCAATATAGCTTCGTTTGAATGTACCCGAAAATACATATTAGTTATGTATTCCCTTTAGCATTCAAGAGACATTATGCAAGTGATGTTTTAATGATGTTTTTCATTTGTTTTAACAATGTGGTGAAAGGTGGTGTTCTAGTGATTTTTGAAAGACAATGAACTTGGTGTGTTTGGTAAATCATGATAGTAACAAGAAAAGTACAATTCCTAACTAATGGAAATTATGATTAGTTTACAACCAAGGTTTTTCATGAATCAACAAGTTTATACATAAACCCTAAGATTCTAGTTAATGTATGTAGATGAAAATGATAGACTTTGATTGAAAATGCAATTATGATAAAAATACTTACAAAGTTGATTGGATTGGAAGAGATGTAAGTGAGAGCCCTAATTTTCGTGTGGTAAGGTGTTTGTAAGTGAGGGATGGATGTTGGTAAGTTGAAGTTGTGAGTAAAGAGGTGTTTGGTTTTGAAATTAAAATAAACATGCTGCAGATTCGGCGGACCAGGCGGAACCAAAGGGAGGGTTCTACCCGTTTGGTCTCAGGGTTCCGTGGGTATTGCAGAGGAAAAATTAAAAAGGTTTTGTCTTGATTTTTGTGGTTTTATCCTAATGTTCAAAACTAAGGTTTTAGGTCTCATGAGTCTTTAACTAAGCCTAGGGAGGATGAAAGATTCTTATTCAAGAGGTTTCGTGAAAATGTCGACAATATGGTTATCGAGTAAGACTTTCTTGGTTGAGATGTTCCTCAATGAACATTTTTACCAAGGCGATGATGATGGATCACAATATGTCAATTAAGAATACAATGGATTGGATTGTCGCTGAAGTCGATGCTTCCTTTGTTGAAGGGATAAAATTGTTGATAAGAGGAATTCCGTTTGTTGATGCGGGTTTGCTTGTTCTAGAGGAGCTTGTTGATGTGCTTCTTCATCCGATACTAATTTGAGAACCTTAAGCGTTTTGGAGAATCATTGGATAAGTAAGTATAAAAGTGCAAGTACCACTTGTGCTTTTCTTATCAACTTATTACTGACATAATTCCATTTGGCATACACTATGGTTTCTATTCCCGTTCTTTTGGGATACCATAATCCTAGATGTGTAGTACCTTTTGATGTATCCAAACAAGCTCTTCCGAAAGAGTTGTTTTTAGGATCTTCTCTAAAATGAGCACATAGACAAGCACTAAACATAATGTTGGATCTATCTGTTGTGAGAACAAGTAAACTTCCAAACATTTCTCTATGTTTAGTTTTACCTACGGATTCACTAATCTCATTCTTGATAAGTCATAAAAGACTTAATCATTGTGAACTTGTGAATAACTAGGAATGTCTTTGAGTGATTATTCCTTGCTTTTGGAGCTTGATTAGGTTATTAAAAAGTCTTTCATAGATTTACATTATTTTCTATTTTGAAAGATCTATTTTGTTTTAATGGTTGCTTTACTCTAATGTCCAAAAACTATTTTTATCAAATTTGTTTTAATCACAACTATGACCCATGACTCAAGTTTTTATGACCATGTCAATATTGCTTGACTCAATGTTTGACACAAGATGAAAAGATGTTGTTTTTCATTTTTAATAGTTCATCTTCCTTGTTATCAATCTTAACTTACTTGTCTTATCAATGTTGGACTTTCGACTAAGCCATCATCTACTAAAGATGATGTTGGATCGATATACTCTGACCAAACTACTTTGTAGCTTGTAAGGGTTTAACAATATTGAGTAAACTCAACACTATTAATATTGAAACACTGTTTAACCTTGTAAAGTATGCGGAATCTACTAACACAAAGCTTAAGAAGAACTTTTATATTAACCAAACTTTGAACCTGCTTTGTTACACAGATTCACTAACAATCCCTAACTATTTATCAACTTTGATGGACTTCTAAAACTTATGAGAACTTCTCTAAAACTTGTATCGACTAATACCTCTTAAGGCTCTTTATATAGATAACCTTAAGTCGGTTTACAACATATAATCCTTGAACGACAAGTCATTATCCCTAACTAATTCTAGAATATTCATTCAATGTTACACATTAATCCTTATCTAATATTGCACATCAGTCCTTGTTTCTTTCGAAGTACTTTAAACATTCAGCAATAACAACAGTACTTTGACTTTTTCCTTCAGCAGTACTTTGACTTTATTCTTCATGCAGCAGTACTTTGACATTAAGAAGTACTTTGATATTTTATATCCCAACAATCCTCCCCTAACTTGAACTCCACTTGCTTGATTTCAAGTTTCTTTGTTATCTTTAATCTTCAAATCTTTAATCATTCAGAGAAATTGTTTCTTTATTTCTTTGTCTTCTATCTGTCATATGTCAAAGTACTCTTCATCAGCATCTTGTCTTTCACTATATCTTCTCAGCAACTCAGCAACATTTTGGTACAAAGATCATCAAATCTTAAAAGTTTCATACTATTCTCATCACTTCCAGGTGTGTTAACTCCTGTGAGAGGTGAATCATTGAAAATTATGATTTTTAGCAAATCATCAGCTATCAACGGATTTGATTTGTCTTTACCAATAGCCGTTTGCTATGGACTAGCCAACTCTTGATCACTTGGAGTATGGTGAGTTGATAACCATATAGTTTTTGGTAAACTATCAACCATAAACGGATTTTCTTGTCTGTTAAACATGGTGAGTTGATTACCATTTGTTGTGCAGTATAAATACTAACACCATGTGTTGCTTTTCAAATCCTTTTTCCTTTTCTTTTAAACATCAAAACATTTTATTTTTATTTTAAAGAACTTATACTGGTTTATATCAGCAAGCAGTACTTTGTTAAAGTACTGTTTGTTTTTGCAGTACTTTGAAAAATACTTATTTTACAAAACAAATCATACCAGTATTATGCAGTATTACTCTTCAGACTTGACCCATCTGATAAATAGCTTGATAACATCCAAAGCTACTTCAGATTCATCTTCAAGTTCCATTCCATGATCCAACATTCTGAGCATAATTTCTCTAATCAATGGATATCTCCTCTCAGCCAGCATATGAATCATGGTACCATCTTCCATCTCTAGTGTATGAACTCCTGATGACTCAAAGAATCTCCATCTTGTTATTTCCCAATTCTCTTGATCATTCCACAGAGGATCAACACTTGTTTCTTCAGTTTCCCAGATGGTAATTAAGTCTCCAAGCAAAATTAATCCCACTCCTGAAGCTTCAATCTCTGCATAGTATGTCTGCACTTGCACATATAAGTCATACAAATCTGCCCCTGTAATACTGTGCAACACATCCCATAACATATTGAATGTTGTGAAGCTTTCATCTTCTCTGTGGATCATAAAATAATTTCCTTCTTTTGATTCAACCACAGAAAATGAGATTATTTTGGACTTCTTTCCAGAATCTTCAATCTTCTTATTCTCAAAATCTACAACTCTGAAATAATTTCTAAGTTCATCAACTATATCTTCATAAATCATCTTCAGCCTTTTTGACAGTTGATCATCTTGAAGTGCTTTCTTCCTTTTCAATCTTCTTTCCTCAGCTTGTTCCTTTATGATATCTTCTAATTTCTTCTTTCTATCAACTTCCATGGGCACAAAGCTATCTACTTCCTTTCTGATATCTTCTTATACTTTATCCCACAGAGCTTTCACTTCTGGATACCTTTGTTTATGTAAATTCTTGTATCCCTTCTTTCTCAAGAAACTTATCATCCAGTTCATTTCCTGAGCATTGGTCATTGGCTTCTTTGTAATTGGCCTACTAACTTCTTCCAAATACTCAGCATCATATTCAGCTTGTTGCTTCCTAGCAAGCTCTAAATCTTCTGCAATCTCTAATTCTCTAATCTGTGCAAGAGAAAATTTCTTCTTTTTCTTCTTAGTATCTTTCTGAACCATTATCCTTTTCCCTTTATCTTTAGGATCCAACTCTTCAGATTCAGAAGTACTTTCAACATCTTTTTGTGCAGGCTCAGAAATATGTATTCCTCTAGTAGGTCTCCTCAAATTCATCATAACTTGAGCAATTGTTTCATCATCACTTGCAGTGTATACTCTTACTTCTTCTTGCTGTACAAGAGTAGAAGGACTAGCATCATCTGCATAATTCATTGTAGAAGGTCCAGCTGCAGTGACTTCACTTTCATCAATATTTTTGGAAAAAGTACTTTGCTCAGCAGTACCTTGCAGACTTATGTTTTCTGCAGCAGTACTTTGAACATTAGCACTTTGAATGTTCTGTGCATTTACATCCTGCTTAACATTTTCTTGCTCATCATCTTCTTGCTCAGCATCTTTTTGCTCATTCTCTTTCTCTTGTGCAATATTCTCATCTTCTTGTGCAATATTCATATCCTCTTCAACATAGCTTTCTGGTATAAGAGTCTTTGGACTTTCTGGATATTGCCACAAATGAGCATCTTCTGAATTTTTAACTTCAGCATCATCTTTATCCAAATTCTCATCTTGATTCCTCCCCAACTTGATAAATGATGACCTCCTATGCTTCCTCTTGGATTTAGAAGACTTCTTTGAAGATTTTGACTTTGGCTTCTGAGACTTCTTCTTTTCTTTCACATAAAGCCTAAAATTCTGAACAAGAGGCCAAACAAATTTATTCAACCTTCTAAACTTTTTTAGCTTCTTGATTTCTTCAGCTTGAGCCTTAACAGTATTCTTCATCTTTTCTAAATCCTTAGCCAAATCAGAAGTACTCTCAGCACCTTCAATTCCCTCATCTCCTCTAGGTGTTTGAAGCCCACCTGTGGAAGTATAATCATTGGGAGTAGATACCTGTGAGTCCTCTGAAGCAGTACCTTTAGAAGAAGTACTGTGTGGAGAAGTACCTTGAGCAGAAACAGATGTATCCAAGGAAGCTGTCACTGAGGGAGTCCTTTCACTTGAAACAACATGCTGAGGGGAAACAATAGGTGGTGTAGGGGTATGTACTGAAGCAGAATGCTCAGCAGAATCAGGTTAATCATCATCATTAGAATGTGCAGAACCACTATTGTTTTCTTCATCCCTAACAGCTTGAGCTACCTCTAACATATAAGCATTAAGAGGTGTATTCCTACCCGAAAAATTAACTCCCTTATGAGACATGAAAGTGAACACTTTAGGTGGCATCCTAATGGTAGGTACATAATCCTGAGGTTTGGGTATCCCATCTAATGGATTCTCTAAAAGCAATTGAACAAATCTAGGATACATTAGAAAGGGTTTGCCAGCCTTAATATGAGTAAGCATACCTTCAAGGATCATGTATGAGAAATTGAAGGGTTGATTGGTAATAAGACCAACAAAAGCAGAAGCTATGGAATGGCTAAACTGATCCCAAGCAGTACTTTTGGGACTCAAACAATGAAGCAAAACATGAATGAGAAATTTCCAATGAGGACTAACCATAGCCTTCTGAAAAGTAAGCTTAGTCAAAGGACCTTCATACCCAATATCTCGGAGTGTGTTCCAAATCTCTTATTTTCCAAACAAAACAGAGCCTCCTTCATCATCAAATAACAAAGCCTCTCTGATTGAAGCTTCTGTAACACGAATAGCCCTCCCAGCAACTGTAGCAGTAATTATATCCTCTCCATCTTCAACCTGTGACCTTGCTGTATCCCAAAAAGCTTGAATCAAAGGTCCAATAATCTCTGGGTTGACTAGGATTGAGTAACAGATGTTGGTTCTAGTGAGAAAGTCAATAATACCATGAAAGTCAAGGTTATCTTGGGTTTTCTCAAGGTTTGCTATCATGTTGTGTTTGGTGTTGGTGCGTTGATTTGCCATGGTGATTAAGGTTAGAGTGAGAAAAGTGATGATCGATGTAAAGTAGGTATGAGTTTAAATAACAAGAAAAGGTGAATAAGGTGAATAAAAGGAAAAGATATGAGGTTTTATATAAGGATAAGATACAAAAAAATCACGGTTAATTAATGACTTTACCGTTATTTTTGGAAGTAATTATCCCCATATCTTTCGAAAGTTTGTTAGCCGCAAATCTGACCGTTGGAACAGTATCTGACACGTCAGCGAACCCTTTAATAACACCAAGCAGTATGTTCCATATAATATGGAGCAGTACCTTCCTTTATAATCTCACACAGTATGTTGACCAAAGTACTTTCCCCAAAAAAATCTTGAATGTTGACCATTTAACCAAAATATCTTTGAAAGTCAACCATGATTAATGACTATCTCCCCATATTAAATCCCAAAGCTACCATGGTAAGTGAACATCAATATACTTCATTAAATGCCCATTCACCTTTACTTTTGCTTATAAAAGAAACTTTACCAACAACAACTTGCAATCACCATATCTTTCTTTAACACAAAAACTAGTAAGCACAATGAGTCACATTCCAATTGTGAACATCTCTTCAGACTCAGATGGCACCACAGATTCAGAGATAAGTTACTACTCTAATTCTGAGTTTGAAGATCCAGGATGGTTAGATTATTTTCCTCCTCATGTTCAGTGGATGGGACTCCAAGAATCTTCCTCAGCAATAAGTGCTGCCAACTCTACCATAACTGATGCAAGTAGTACTACCAACAAAAAGCCCAAGAAGAAGAAAGCTGTCCCTGGTTCATCTTTGGCTAATGAGCTTCCACATGCTTTGACTCAAGCCCTATAATTAGCAATACAGAACATGAAGTGGCCTGCTCCAAGGAAAGAGATACCTCCCAAACAGGTTCTTGGCTAGGCTTGCCCAAGAAAGCAGGCTTCTTTTGATGACAAGAGAAAAACTGCTTAAAAAGGAAAGCATAACTATAAGGGCAAGGGAAAAAGGCCTATGGAGTAGGAGTGTAGAGCTTGGTGGTAGTCTGTGGTAGTTGTTTGTTTGGTTTGTCTTGTCTTTTCTGTGTCTGAGTCTGTATCTTGATAACAACAATGGTGATGTATGAATCCTCTAAATGGTAGTTGTAATTTTAGTGTTGAAAGATGAATAAACTTGTGTCTTTTGAATGATACATGTAGCCTCCCCTCAAATAATGACTAAATAATAACTACTAATGCCTCCCCTCAAAAATAGCTTACATATTAATCATGCCAATACTCACAACCAAAAAGGTAAATCTTGAAACATCAAAGCCCTTTGTGAGTAGATCTGCTATATTATCATCAGTATGAACTTTAACCACATTGATAAGCCTTTGTTCATAGCAATCTCTTATAAAGTGATGTCTAATCTGAATGTGCTTGGTCTTGGAATGATATACTGGATTTTTGACAATACATATAGTACTCTCATTATCAATGTTGATAGGAGTATTCTTGAAATTGAATCCATAATCCAAAAGCTGATTCTGCAACCAAAGTACTTGTGCACAACAACTTGCAGCAACTACATACTCTGCTTCAGTGGAAGAAGTTGCTACAATTGTTTGCTTCTTACATTGCCATGACACTAATCTACTTCCAAGGTATTGGCATCCTCCAGTTGTGGATCTTCTGTCATAGTTATCTCCAGCATAATCACTGTCTGAGAAAGCTTGGATATGGAAAGGTGAATCTCTTCTTCTCATCATTGGCATTATCCTTTGGCTCATCTTCAGATCTTAAATTAACATCATGAACAATGTACTGTGCTTCTTCTTCTGTTGGAGAAACTTGATTTTCTTCTTTTACAGGTACATAATTCATTGATGAAGACATTAAATCAAGATCAAACATCCAATCAGGACCTTTTCCTTTAGAATTTTCTTGTTCTTCCAGAAAATCAACATGAAGACATTTTTGAACCTTTTTTGTAGCCCTGTTGTACACTCTGAATCCTTTGCTATTAGTATAATATCCCAATAAATATCCTTCATCAGACTTCCCATCAAATTTGCCCAAATTATCAGCAGTATTTAGGATGGTTAGGGGACATCGAAAAGGTTTCATAAACTTGATGCTTGGCTTCTTTCCCATAAGTAACTCATAAGGTGTCTTCATTTGAGGTTTAGTCACTGACACTCTATTCAACACATAACAAGCAGCACTTACAGCCTCAGCCCAAAATGTAACAGGTAATTGAGAGTTTGCAAGCATTGTCCTTGCTACTTCTATAAGAGTTCTATTCTTTCTTTCTGCAACTCCATTTTGCTGAGGAGTTCTAGCAATACTGAACTCTCTTTTAATTCCTTTCTTGGCACAAAATTCATCCATTAGCTGATTCTTGAACTCAGTCCCATTATCACATCTAATGCCTCTAACCTTGAGTCTTAACTGATTTTCAAGTGATATTATAAGATCATGAATAGCATCATAAGTTTCATCTTTAAAGCATAAGAAAAAGACCCAACTAAATCTGCTACAGTCATCTGTTACAACCAAGCAGTACTTCTTCTTGTTCAGACTAACAACTGAAACAGGTCCAAACAGATCCATGTGCAGCAATTCCAAAGGCTCTCTAATGGTTTTCTCATCAATCTTCTTACAAGAAGCCTTGTGCTGTTTACCCTTCTTACAACCAAGACATGAGTGATCATTCTTGAATGTTTTTGAAGGTAAACCTCTAACTAAATTACCTCTGACTAGCTTATTGATGTTCTTAAAGTTGACATGCCCCAATCTTCTGTACCATTGATGTGCTTCTTCCATAGTTGCTCTTGCAATCAAACATGTTGCTCTTTCAGCAGAGTTTACATTCTTTAAGTCTATGCTGTACACATCATTAGTTCTTGGTGCTCTCAGCAACACCAAGTTTCTATCTTCTAACTTGAAATCAGGAGAAAGTATAAGACATTCTGTGTCAAAGAATAACACAGGGTACTTCTTATCACAAATTTGAGAGACTGACAAAAGATTGAATTTGAGCTCCTTCACATATCTAACATCTTCAAAATCAATGTTTCCTGCCTTGATAGTTCCTTTTCCAGTAATTCTTCCTCCATCAGGATCATTCCCAAATGCAACTTTTCCTCCAAAATAAGCTTTAAAATCTGACAAGAGCTCTTTTTCTCCTGTCATACTGCCAGAGCAACCACTATCTACAATAAGATGATCTTTAAGCTCCTCCTCTGGGTTGCCCTGCATTCACATGAAAAAGGTTAGTTAATTTTAGGAACCCAAGCCATTACTGACTTGTGTTCCCCTTGTGGAGTGACATACTCAAAATTTTTGAGTATGTAATCACCACTGTCTTTGAAAGCATGATCAAGAATTAGGGTTTTTATTTCCAAAACTGTTGTTTGTTCATGATCAATTTTCCCTTTTTCACCCTTAACCTCTGAAAGTACTGGTTCTACCCAAGCAGTACTTTCTTTCTTAACCCATTTAGTTGTAACTTTAGGAGTTGGGTTCTGTGTTCTAGCATTTCTTCTTGTGTTGTAAGGCCTTCTAGGGTTGTAGTAATTGTACCTCCTAGGTCTTACATTTGAGTGTTTGCTAGAGACATCTTGGTTAGGGAACTTTCTATCAGTACTTTGTGAAGGTACTGAGGGTTTGGAGTATGACCTTTTCTGATGAGGGTACCTATAGTCTTTTGAGAAATTACTATGGTTAACCCTATTTGTATAATTCCAAACTGGTTTGTTGTCCCTTGGCTTATTCTCCCTATGACTTGGTTGTGCAGTTCTGGTCTTCGGATATTTACTTAGGTATTCTGAATGATAATCACAGTCTTTAATCAAATGATGAGGACTATAACAAACATAACAGACCTTTGGACCAATATCCCCAAATCCCCTTCCATAAGAGTTTCTAAAATTAGCAGTATTTTGAAAGAATTTTCTCTGAGGTACTGCTGAGTGATCAGCAGTACTTTGAAAAGTGTTTGAAGGTACTGCTTGTTTTGAAAACTTGATCTCTTCAACCTTAGGTGCTTCAACAGACTTTTCTAAAGTTTCAGGGTTAGATTTACTTTTAAGCTTTTTCCTAAACTCTAGATTGTCTACACCATAACAGTCAACATCTTTCTAGGTGGTTGAAAGCTACCTGGGGGATGAGGAACTGCATTATATCCCTTTTCTTTCTTAAATTCAGGAGGTGTTGGACTAGGGGATTCCTCATCACTAGAAGTGTTTTCATCTAGACTTATGAACTCTTCATCACTAGTGGAGGTATCTATTGTAAGATTTAGTTCCTTGCCTTCATTGTTATCATTATCATAACCTAGGCCTGTCTTAATATTTGATGTTCTTTGGTTTTCAACAAATTGAACATGTGACAGACCTGCCTCATTCAATACAACAAGTTTTTCTAACAACTTATCCCTTTCAGCAGTTACTTTCTCTAGTTCAGACACCTTACAACCTAGTTTCCATTCACTTAACTTAACTAGGTAATCCTGTTGTTTATATGTTTCAAGCCATGCTACTTCATTGTTTTCATGTGTAATGATTTTGGCCTCCATTGACTCTAAAGTCAATTGATAACCAGTTATCTCAGCCCTAGCCTTTTGAAATTTATCTCTTTCAGCTACATATTCACTAAGTAACTTTTGATATATATCATTACACTTAGAGCATACGTCAGATTTAGTGGATGAACTTGGTGAAGCAGCTACCATAGCAAGCTGGACAGGTGCTTCTTCAAACTCCATGTTCCAATCAAAGCTTCCTAGACCATCTCTTGACTCCAAAGCAGCATATCCAGGCTCTTCATCAAATGCTGTGCTCCAGTCTTCCAATGCAACCATTGAATAGGTTACAGGTTCATCATCAAACTCATTGGACCAGTCAATCTCTGACAGATTCTCTTGAGCAACCAAAGCTTTTGGTTTTGGTTCAGTAATTGGAATCTCTTTTCTCTCAGGCTTGGGTGGTTCAATCATCTTGTTTGCTTGAAACTTTGAAAATTTGCATTCCCTACAGTTGAAGCACTCAATCTTGGACTTATCAAATGTTATTCCCTATTTAGCTCTGAAATTGATGCCTTTTCCTGTCTTATTCACATACTTCTTGATCCTTGCAGTGAGCATGGCAACTTGCCATCTGATATCAATTTCTTCCAAAGCATCATCATCTATTTGCAATACATCTTCTTGATAGGTAACAGGTAGAGATGCTTGTTGAGCAAAGAATGAACATAGAACTTCATCTGAGGTGGGGGTAAGTGATTGTGATGAATTGGTGGTGACCATTGTTGTGCATGGAACCTGTGTTTCAGTCACAGTACTTTGAACAGGATAAGCAGTACCTTTGTTAGAAGTACTGCTTCTTTTTTCAGAAAAGACAAAAGCAATGTTTTGAGGTTGCTGATGTGTGCTTGATCCTGTAGTACCATTCATCTCATGCTCATACACCTTCAGATTGTTGTAGAGATCATCAAAGTCCATAGTATCCAGCCCTGGTTGTCCTCTGATCATAGTAGCAACTACATGCCATGCTGATGGCAAACTTCTCAGGAACTTTAAATTAGCATCTTCAACTGATGCCTCAGCATCATATAGTTCTAGCATACTCAGAAGATGTTGGAATCTTTCATAAGCAGAATCAAGACCTTCTCTTTCTCCAACAGTGAAAGTTTCAAATTGTTGCTTTAGCAAATTCCTATGCATCTTCTTGGAAGCATCATTACCTCCAAACTTCTTCTTTATTGCAGCCCATAGTTCTTTGGCATCCTTGGCATCATGAAACTTTAATAAGTGACCATCAGGAATAGCAGAAAGCAGTATGTTGAGAGCTTTGTCTTGATTTCTTTTGGTAGCAGCAGGTACATTAATTTTAGGTGGTGTTGGTTGTCCAGGTACCTCTACTAGTTCATCAATTTGCATGTTACCATTGACAATCACATCCCACAGTGCATGGTCTGTGATGGCAATGTACTGCCTCATCTTCATGGCCCATATATTGTATTCTCCCTTCTTAACAATAGGGATTCTAACAGTAGTGATTGAGGGAGCAGGTGCAGCTTCAGTCGACATCTTGAAGGGTTTGTAGTGAAATCGGTTTAAAGGTTTAAAGGTTTATCTTCTTAATCAGAGTTTCCAACACAAGCTCTGATACCACTTGTTGGATCGATATACTCTGACCAAACTACTTTGTAGCTTGTAAGGGTTTAACAATATTGAGTAAACTCAACACTATTAATATTGAAACACTGTTTAACCTTGTAAAGTATGCGGAATCTACTAACACAAAGCTTAAGAAGAACTTTTATATTAACCAAACTTTGAACCTGCTTTGTTACACAGATTCACTAACAATCCCTAACTATTTATCAACTTTGATCGACTTCTAAAACTTATGAGAACTTCTCTAAAACTTGTATCGACTAATACCTCTTAAGGCTCTTTATATAGATAACCTTAAGTCGGTTTACAACATATAATCCTTGAACGACAAGTCATTATCCCTAACTAATTCTAGAATATTCATTCAATGTTACAGATTAATCCTTATCTAATATTGCACATCAGTCCTTGTTTCCTTCGAAGTACTTTAAACATTCAGCAATAACAACAGTACTTTGACTTTTTCCTTCAGCAGTACTTTGACTTTATTCTTCATGCAGCAGTACTTTGACATCCAGAAGTACTTTGATATTTTATATCCCAACAGATGATATCTTAGAAGGAGGTGTCCAAGAGATACAACATCATAAGACTATGGGTCGAATTAGATGTGCAAATCTTAGATGTTTATAAATCATTTTCTCCCAATCATCCTAATGTATTCGAATGATTTATTTTTCTTTGTGTGTCTTATATGGAACTTTAACAAAAGAGTGATTGAATTAAAGACACGATTGAAAATATAAGGTATAATGTCAAAAGATGTTGTACTACAAACATCTATGAAATGTCGTGTTTTTGTTAGATTTGCAAGCATCACAAAAGTGTTGGTTGTTAAATCACTTAGGAGATTCTTAGTTAGCTCACTTGTAGACAAGTATTAAGTGAGACTCACTAAAGAGTTTCTCGTGTCTTTTCCCGAAAGTTTAAAGAGGTAAAACACCTTGTATCTCCTACTAGATGAAGTGTCTAAATCCTTTAATCACGGAGGATCTAATCCTTGTTGTTACTTACATCACATAAACACCTTAGAGTAAAAACTATTTATAACACCCACGATAAAACTTAATGTCAATCAGCAAGAAGCAATGAAAGGTAAGTTGAAGAGACGTGTACCTTTTAAGCTCCATAGATGAACCACTAAGAAGATAATCTTTAAGCAAATTATCTTGACTCGTAAGAAAGCTAAACTATAATACTTATGAATCCAAGAAGGTTAGACAAACAAATAAAAGTATTGAACATGATATCTTTATCCTTTTATCATGAGCTCCTAATAGAGATAGAATTACTCCTACAATTCTCTCCTAGGTTTCACAAACACAACTTGTCGATGGTGCATTTGAGTCAAATCCTAATCCGGTTTTATCTCTAAATGACTTTTGACTTTTCAATAAGCTTTTGAGAGCTTTTGAACTTTCTTCAAATTTAGCAAGCATTTTTCCTTTTTCGTTTTGTCTTTGAATTTCATATTTGTAATCTTGATATATTTTGCATTCTAGATTAATTTCTACATTGCTTTCAAGTCTAGACATATTATCTTCTAAAATTATCTCTTTTTCAAGATTGTTCACAAGAGATTTTGAATGTTCATTGTTAAAGATAGTTTTTAGGTCCATGTTACATAAAAGTTTAGACTCATTTTCTAGTTTAGAAAACTCTAGAATAAATGTGTCAAAGAAAAAGTGTTTGGTTTCAAATTGTACCTTGTTTGATGTTTTATCTAGTTGAGAATCACAAACCGGATAGTTGGCTTCATCTTCATCCGTGTCATTCCATGAATCGTAAGCAAGACCATTTTGAGCTTGACATAAGTAATCATCTTCACTTACACCTTCATTTAAAACATTTAAACTAGTAGCACATGTATTTATTTCAACTAAATGTCTATCTATTAATTTTTCTAAGACTTCTAATTCATATGTGAGATCAAATTGATCATCTTTGACTTGACATATTTCTTGATGAAAGTTTGACATATTTTTCCAAATATCGTTAGCCGTTTGACAAAAATACACTCTTTCATATTCGGTCCTTGGTAAAGCTTTATAAATCATTATCTTAGCTTTAGTGTTTTTATCAAGTTTAGGATAATCATCTTGATTTTCAAAACTTGTTTTCGTTGGTTTGGAATCACCAATAGAAATAATATGCCAAAGATCTTGATCAATTGATTTCACATAGTGGAAGTTTTCTTTTTCAAATAGTGGTGGCTTTTGAATAGGTTGCCCTTCTTTGAGATTTTCAAAATCCATGGATCGATCCAAGTTTTAAAATACAATATATTTTAAAGATCTTGAGTAACGTAGCTCCTGATGCCAATTGTGGAAAACTAGAAGGGGGGTTGAATAGTTTACCACTTTTTATTCTTAATTATCTATTAAAACTTTACGTTTGTTTAAAGATATAGACTCAAATTACTTGTTTTAATCTTTGAAAAGCTTTACGTTTGATCAAAGATATAAACTCAAAATACTTGTTAATCTTTGAAAAGCTTTACGTGTAATTAACGATTTTAAATAAAGACAATATGTAATATGCAAAGATAAAGAAAGAAACGATCAAACCACAACACGATTGTTTATCGTGGTTCGGCTACAAGGACTCTTTTTCCTTGCCCTACATCCACGCCCCGAGTTTCCAACTCGAGAGTTTCAAGCACTAGTCAACAAACTCCTTTCACGGGTGGAGAAACCTTTATAATCGTCGCTTACACTTTATCCGGTACAAAGCTAAATACCGGGTCCTAGTTCAAGGTAGAACCAACCTAACGTCACCTATCCACTATTTCCGACACTAAGCTAGATGTCGAGTTCTTTTACAAGGGTACAAACACTCCCGATAGTTCTTTTACAAGGGTACAACAACTCCCGACACACTACGTATTTTGAGGCCTAAAATATTAACCGATCACTTCTACACAAGATACAAATGAAGTATAAACTATCAAAGTTCATACATAACAAAGCTAACAAGTCTTGCAACTTTTGAGTTGAAACTTGTAACTTCTTGGAAGAACTTGTGAACTCCTTTGCTACATAAGAGAATCACACAAGTCAAATGTTACTGAGTTAGATGAGAGAATATGTGAAATATATGTCCTAAAGTGATGGGTAAAAACTAGCAAGTGGCTTGGTATTTATAGCAAATCCTTCAGCAGGTCTGGAGGATACGGCGGAACCCTCAGATGGGTTCCGCCCGTGTACCTCCAGGGTTCCACCAGGCACACAGTAGGTTTTGCAATAAATCTTTCCAAACCAACCAAAGTCACATCAACTAAATTCGAGTCAAACACATTGAATCAAAAGTGGAATGCTTCCAAAAATGTGTAAGAGCTTATGGTAAGTCAAACACACAAACTTACCATAGATGCATGTTGATGTGATGTGACACTTACTTATTTAAGAAATAAAAACAATGTTATGTTAAAAGAGAAATGTAAAATCTAGTTATACAAGACTTAAAAACTAAAGTGATGTTTTTACTATAAACAAAAGTTCATACTTTGTCATTAACAAAACTTAGCAAAGATCGTAAAATATAAATAACGTTTTTAGGCGATATTTGTATTAACACTGTTGTTTGACTTGGTTTCTGCAGACGAGTCTGTTTTATTTGGGATTTTATAAAAGTCAAATATTGGTCAAAGATTGTTTCCACAATTCTTGCCAATTACACTTCACGTTTGGAAATTTACTTCAATTAACCTAGACGTGCAAATCCCACTCACAAATAACTGATTCCCTCTCCTTATAAAACTCGAAAACCATTTCAAAACCTCTCAGCATTCAAAACCCACTCTATCTTATCAATCAATGGCAGAACTTTTATTCAAAGGTGATTACAACAAACAAGCTTTCTTAGGTCGTGGTAAAGGAGATGCTCACTATGTAGAGATGATGTGTAAGTTACTCATAATGATTAACATGTATGGTTCTTGTGATTATGGATCGGATATGGGATTCAAGAGAGATGTTAGATAGAAAAAGAGATGGGAGCCTTTTCTAGAGAGAAAAATAAGAGATATTAGATTAGTGTAATGAAAGGTCCAACCTCTCCCTTGGGTGGGAGAGGGTATATATACTACAACTACTTGGTGCTCCATGAAACGAGCTGTAGAGTGAGCTGACAGAGGGTAAAGACCCAACCCACTCTACGAATACTATTTACATATTTAACTACTAATAAACTACGTACTAACTAGAATAAGGATAATTCTACGAGCTACGTAACGCTTAGCAATACTTGGGGTGACCGAGTCTTTAACTGAATAATCGTATTCCTAACAATCTCCCCCTAAGGGAGGTCACCCCAGAAGATAAGTACTGAATTCTTGCATGCATGAAATCTTGTAGCTCGTAGACTTTGATTCTTCAAACATGTCTTTGTACTTATAAGTGGAAGACTCTAGATGACACCTTCAATGTGATGGATGATCCTTGGAAATTGCCTCAACTTCATCATCCAAAAGAATGTCTGAGGGTCATCTTTGAGCAGTAACGTCTCCATGTGATATGAACATCTTTGTGTTTGGCATGCTCACACTTTTCAAGATCATGATCTTTTTCATCAGAGTTGTGGAAGCATATATGAGGCCCAATCAATGATCATGATTTCTTAGATTGTGAAGTTGAAGTGTGAGCATGTGTTGATGGATCAACATCTTTTCAGCAATCAGCCGCAACCGTCAGAAATTCCTACAATTAGACAGTTAGCAACAAATCTTCCGGTACTTATAGGTTTGGAATTAGAGATTGTCAACAGCATAGTATGATGACTCCTTCTAATCCTTACCAAGACCGTTCCCAATCGGAAAACCCCCGTGAGGATTTACACGATCTACCTAAGTAAATCAACAACTGGGTGAGTCGCTGGAGTACTCTCCACGACTGTAGACCATTGGTAACCGCCGCGACCACTAAGCGTAATCCACAAGGAATTACCTAAGTGACCTACTTTCAGGGCTGCTTGATGATGACCCTGGCAGGAATTTCCATTCAATCACTGGGAGTTACTAAAGCAACAACCCTCATAAATGTTCTGGCAGATTGCTAAGATCTGCGTAGGACACATAAGTTAACCACTGGTGTCCTTAATGTTGAACAACCAGGGTAGAAGTAGCACGTGTTCCTATGAGATCTTTTTATGTATCTCGAGGCTCTAGACTCAATAAGTGCATTTAGTTTTCTTATGCGGAGATTAGGGAGAGGTCTCCTGCTTCAATATCAACCATCTCTAAGAGATATGTCGATAGATTACACCGGTTCCCCGTGAGAATGAAACAAGTTCTTTTAAGAGAACTTGAGTGGCTAGAAGGTTTACTGCAGTGCGTCACTGGGTCCATGACGTCTTGTCTTCAATACCAATGTCGCCTTAGCAACAATCAGTAGATTATGAGTTGAACCCGGTTTCTGCCCTAAGGTTGAATAATTGGAGGGCTATTTCTTTTCACCCTTTTTCATTTCATTTCTTTTTAATTCTTCAACCCCTTCTTTCTCCATTCTCACATTTCTCCTTTTTTCATGATCATACCTACGGACTTTCTAATACTATCTATTTGGTATTGTCCATGGGTAGATCCCTCCGGCTCTGGCGGATCATAGGACGGTTTTCCTAACCGTAGCCACCTTATAACTTCATGACTATCCTATGTTGCCATACACCAAATCATTAAAAATTCTCTCAACGTGTTTATGATTGAGAAACACATTTTGTTAACACATTGAGAGTTTTTTCATTTTCAAATGCTCCCCCTTAACATGTGCTCATATGCATTGTTTTGAAAATTTGCACATGTCAGGAAGAGTTGCACTTTTTGAATTGATCTACCTTAAGTGAACATGACCGGGCATTCGAGACACGCTTACATCACTAGTTAGACTAGCTTGAAGTTATTACCCGGCCCGATCAGATTCACCCAAGGTTTCTCGAAATGGTACATTCTACTCAAACTAGTCCTCTTCGAGACACGCTTACATCACTGGTTAAACCAGCTTGAAATTATTACCCGGCCAGGACTAGTCCTTTCAATTGATGACAATTTTTTGTTTCGTCAATTCATTGGTGAAGTCTGAGTCTCGAACTCTTAAGATGCAAGGATCCTTTTTCACAAATCATTTGCTCCCCCTCAATATGTGCATGGATATACAAAAGAGTTTGGCACATATGGGAGAGCTTACATTTAAGTCCAAAACATTACATTTTAATCAGATTTCATATTTAAATCACATTTTCTCCCCCGATCAAAAATTTCAAACCATTTGAGATTTGTGATCCCAAGTGATTTAAATAAGTTCAAAGATTTAGGGAGAGAGATGTGGTCAGATTTAAGAATAACTGATTATGCGACGATACATTGCTTCCCCTCAATCCTTGAGGGAGCATGTTATGTGTTAGAAATGATGAGTTTATAAATGATTTAGAGTTCAACGAGAAACTCATGAAAAAAATTCATATACTAACGCATAACAATTACACATAGCACACTGCATATATGCACAAAGTAACTGGTGGTGGTGGTGGAAGAGTTGTTGTCGTTGTTGCTGCCGATGTTGTTGTTGTGGTGAAATCAAAGCCAGTCAATGGAGTATGGACATTTGATCAAATGGTTAGAGCAGGAGCAGGCACATTCACATCAGCCATGGAATCTGCATAATAGAATCAACAAGGATATGCATACATATAGATTCACTCTTAATTAACTGCTACCACGTAGCAGCTAACCTACTCATAATACCATATTCATATCATGATCAAAGAACATTCAAGCAACTCATCAAAATGCTATCTAGCATGAAGAGAAACTAGCAATCATGAACATTCATCGCAAGTTTCTATCAGACATAAACAACAATCACTAGCATGGCAATTCACGCATATTTCAACATTCAAATTAGGAGCTTAGGAATAAGATTCTAATCCGGTAACTACATACCTAAGCAAATCCTGAGAACACGAACACATAATCAACAACACTTAAACAATTATCAGCAAACAGCAAACGAAACACAATCAATCAGATAATACGAATGCCAGAGGAGAGAACAAGAGCATCAAACACAATGGTGTACTAACATTATTTAGATTTTGGATTTAAACGTATTTAGGGGATTAAGCGAGGAAACCAACGTGAGACAAATGGACCTTTTAGTTACATAAAGCTAGGAAACTATACGCAAATAGCACATAATGCCCTAAACTTTCTAACAACTAACACATTTGGCCATTTAAGATAAAGCTTAGTAAGTTCCTCTTCAGCTAATACCCCATTAACTACAAAACCTTTTCTAACAATTATGAGACAGCCAAGAAATCCGTTTGATGATATAAAATTGGAAATCACTCTCCCCCTCAATTGATGACCCATTGTCATTAATTGAGTGACAAATTTTATAAAGTATCTAAGACTGATTGATTTACAAGCAACACATTACCACCATGTATCACTCAAATAATTTTCCGAAGAATCATAAAAGAAAATTATTTGTTTTGATAAAAAGAAGACTTCTCTTCTTAAACAGCAAATAATGCACTGAAACATACATTAGATCGAGGAAACATGGATATAAAGTAATCCATGCCCAGGTGAACTTCACCCGGTAATAGGAACAACCGTCTTTTTGGCGACGTGTTTTCCCATTTTGAAAAACGGGTTGCTATCTGAAGTAATAGCAAACCATAATTTTGAAGACCGGGTTGTAGCCTGATGTGACTACAAGCCATTTTGAAAGAATATTTTGAGAAACGACATGTTTTAGAAAAGAAACATTATTTGAAGATAAAATGAAAACTCTTGCTCAAGCATATGTATGTTTCCGTGTCATTATTGAATGACATTTCTAGAAACGTACATAATATTGATTACACAAGAGACATGTCGTGAGAAGAATATTTTTGGATTTTTATGATTTTTATGATTTTTATGGGTTTTATAGGTTTTATATTTTTCTGTTTTCTATATGGTATAAGATATATACAAGGATATGTGAAGCAAAACCATTTCTCCTCATTTTCTTCCTGAAGACATTTGAGAGATACTGGCGAAGGACTCTTAATTCCAAAGCGCTGGAGAACAAATTGAAATCGTTCTCTTGAGAGAGCCTTAGTGAAGAAATCTGCCAGCCGAAATTCTGTCCTCACGAAGTAAAGTTCCACTACCCCATTCTCATCTTATTTTACCGCACCTTAGGAGAATCCGTTTCCCAGGAGAAACTTTGACAGTGTATCAAACCATGCCCTAGGCGTCTGTTTTAGGCCAAAGAGAGCCCTTTTCAGACGATAGACATGGTTAGGATGATCAAAATATACAAATCTTTCCGGTTGACTGAAATAAAGAACTTTATTCAGCTAGCCATTTAGAAATGCAATTTTCATATCCATTTGATAAACCGTCATGTTCTGACTTGCAGCATTGGCGAGAAACATTCTGATAGCTTCAATACGAACAACCAGAGCGAAATATTCCTCTAAATTAATGCCTTCCTGTAAACGATATCCCTTAGCAGCAAGCCTTGCCTTGTTTTCAGAACGACATAATGCTCATCAAGTTTCACTTTGAAGATCCACTTAGAGCTATAATCATTGCACAGTCTGGAGGTAGTAACAATTCCCATACTTCAAGTCGATCGAAAGTGTGAGCTTCATCTTGCATCGCATTAACCCAACAATCTTTAGAGATAGCAGTCTTGGAATCTTTGGGTTTGAATTTGGATAGTATGGAATTATAACAACACCACAAGGTATGGGTGGTAAGTTTCCTTCGTGTGAACACCGGTTGAGAAGGATATCCAACAATGTAGTCAATTGGATGATCCTATATTCGTTTTCTGAGATGTTCATGTGGATGTAGGTATGAACATGAAGAAGCCGCGTTTGTATTCCTTGAAGAGGATGTCTCAGAAGAAGATTCATGAGCAAACAGGTTTTAGAACAGAGCATCTTCAAGAGGAGCAAATGAATTCACTTCAAACGAATAGTCGACTGCAGTGCCTTGATGTACATTTGAGTTATACAGAACAGGAGCAACGACAGCTGGTGGTGTTGGTGCATCATCAGTAGGTGTCTCAAAGTATTCATCAAACATCGGTTCAAGATCTTCAAATGGTCACTTCTAAGAGGTACATAAAGTACAGCAGGCATGGAGTTCTGTACAAGGCCTGAACGAATTGGTTCAGGGGACAAAAGTTTAGACGCGGGTCCTGCACTGATGTGTACAGGAGCCATCTGCTCAGTCAGCTCAACGAATGTGACGTGAATGGTTTCCAAGTTTTATCGGGTTTGTTTGTTGTAGATTCGGTATCCCTTACAATCTGGAGCATAACCAACGAAGAATCCATGTAAACTGAGATTCGGTATCCCTTACTTGCAGATGTTTAATGAGTTTGATGATAACCTCTGGATTCACGTCCTTGGTTCTCAAAAACATCACCCATGTAAACTGAGAGTAGTCAATGTCTATTACAAGAACATACTTCTTCCCATTTATACTTTGCATTTTCATTAGTCCGCATAGATCCATGTAAAAGGTGTGAAGAACTTCCATGATGGTATTGACAGTTTTGGGTTTGTGTGTATGCTTCGTGCTTTTGCTCAGTTGACAAGCCGATCAAAGATGATATTTATCGAACATAAATCAGGGTAGACCTCGCACCAAATTCCTGCGAGCAAGAGCATCGATGGTACCAAAGTTCAAATGACTTAAACATCAGTGCCATAGCCATGTTTTGTTCATTGAGGCATTAGTCAACAAGCAAATAGAAGAGGACCGCATCATGACTTCAATAGAGATGGTGTATAAATTGGCGCCATGAAAACCTTTAAGAAGATTAGCACCATCCAATTCTCTGATGACGCATGTGTAATTTCTGAAGGCAATCTTCAAGATCGGAATCAAGATATTGACCAACAGAGAACAAATTATACTTAAGTCCTTCCACATAGTATACCCAGGAAATACTTGCAGGTCTTTAGGCTGTTAGATATGGTGGGGATGGGAAGGTCTGGTACAAGAATCAGTTTTGCCCTAAATGGAGATTCTAGACACACACTCTGCTTCAGTGTATGAGCTCCAAGTCTGGAGGATGGGATCAATTCTCCACATATATTTGATGAAATGCTTAAAAATGTTAAGGATACCAAACTTAAATTTTTAATGCATCCTAGGTTTCTTCAAATAATTTTAGGCATTAAGACCAATGATACTACCCATATGCTTGTTAAAGGGTTATCTAGCAAGCTATTTGCTTCTATGAAAACCAACTACAATAGAGACCTTAGGCCTTTACTACCTGCTATGTTGCCTGCTGGCAATGCAGCTGCTGATGAAGCTGGTGGTGGTCAGGATCCTGCTGATGCTCATGCACCAGCGGATTCTCCTGAGGGTCCTGAAGTTGCTCCTGATGCAAGTACATCAGTTGCTGCTGATGCCCAACCACCACCATCTCCAAGACCATCTACACCAAGGCCTCCAACACCTATACCCTCTCCAGGTGTTGCTGCTCCTTGATTGCTCAATTATATGTATATAGTATAAGTTCTGAGAAAATCTGCAAGAAATACGGATTAACCGAGTCGTTTCCCAACGAAGGTTGAATGGAATCATGAAATTCGATTCGCCAAATCGTGTCGTGAAAAGTGGAAAAGTGAAAATGGTGAATGAGAAACTCAAATAGTGAAAAGATATCACAAATTAAGCAGAAAGTACAAGCTATGTATGCACAAGTATCTAAAAACTCAATACGGGAATTCAAACACGATTTTAAAACGTAACGTACGAATAAAAACGTAACTATTTATGAAGAATGAACCTAAAAATTTGAAATAAATTTTTAAAAATCTTAAACTACTTAAAATAATTTTGAGAAAAAGAAAAATATTTTTTTGACTTTTTATTTATTTTCTATGAATTTATTTCTAATTTTGGAATTTAAAAAGTAATTAAAAATAAAAGAAAATGTAAAATAAATGGGAAAAATGCAAATTTAATTTTGAAAAATCTAAAATAATAGAAAAGAATTATCTAAAATATTTTTGGATTTTTTAAGGCTTTTTCTGATTTTTTTTATTGATTAAAAAGTATTAAAAATTGAATAAATACTAAGAAAAATTAAGAAAACAACTCAGAAAAATATGAAAAATTCACAGAAAATCTAAAATATTATAAGGAACTTAGAGAAAAATTTTGAAAAAGAATTAAGCAGTAGAAGTGCTTATTGGGTAGAAAACAGCTTATCAAAAGTGCTTATTAATAAGCACTTTCAACAAAACAAATTGAAACCTGAGACACAGATGAAGTATACTCTAGTAAGCTCAAATATGCTCAATTATGATCAAGTTAAACACAGAAACAATAGCAGCAAGCAATAAGCAGTTTCACCTAGCAAAAGCATTAAGCAAACGTACACTAGAATAAGCCAGAAGTTAAGGTACAAAGTAATCACTAATAAGCTATCTAATAGAACTCAGAAATCACAAATAAGCTAATGCTATGAGCTAATAAGTACTACTGCAGGCCTATACTTATGACAGAAAACAGGTTCTATGCTACTAACTTGTAGGAACTGAATAAGCAATCTAATAAGCTATAATTTGAAATGTGATGGGGGCAAAAGCTTCTCTGCACTACTGAGATTCTAGAAATTACAAAAACCCTATCACAGCTTCTCAATTGATGCTCTAAAGAGATCCAAGTTCAGCAGCTAGTGGAAACTTAAAAGCTGAAACAGTTGACTAATGTATTGCTACACTACTTTGACTTAATGCAATTTCAATCTATTAAATCTACTACAACTTGAATTGTTAAGCTACTACTAAGTTAAATTAAGCTTACTAACACTAAATTATATCTAACACTACAATTACACTAACTGAATTAACAAAATCAAACTGTTACTTATTATAAAACCTTACTTTGAGTTTTTAATGAACAATGCTACTATATTATGCCCTATTTATATGATACTAACCTAACGTAACTAGAAAGTGAAGCTAACACACCAAAACAACAACAGTTTAGCACAGCAATTAAATGCAACTGAAACCAACAGATTCGCAGAAAACAGATTTATACTAATATTTGAAACAACTTGAACATGAAAATGGAATTAGAACTTTCAATAGAAATCCCCTCAGCATGAAAAGAGGGGCTCACTATGCTAGCCTGTCTCTAGACAGGCTCAAACCTTTCCAAATCTGCTTTGGCCTATCAATTTCACCAAGGATCAACAACAGTTGACTTTCGTTGACTGTTTTGAGAAATGAACCAAAACTGCTATAATACTCAAACAACAAGCTCACAGTAGCTATTAAGCTAAGATGAGATGCAATGAGCTTCTAAATAGCTTATTTGAATGTTGAGATAAGACAACTACTTTTATATTTTTTTTCTTTTTTTGATTTTTATAAAACCTTTTGAATGAAATAAAACTTGAACTTAAAAGTAAGATAGACTGATATGTAATAAGCTGATAATAAAGAGATAAAAGCTGATTAAAAACAGTAACAACAATAAGATGAAAAGATTAAAGTGAAACTGATTTAATTGAAAATTAAAGAATTACAACTAAGCTAATCTATTACAATCAAAAGAAAATTGGGCAGATTTTCACTAAGCTATACTCCACCACCGAAAACACTAACCCTATGCATCTATTTATAGCAACTGATAGAAGATTCTAGAGGTGAGGATAGCCATGGATTGCCAGCTTGGCAATCCGTGTGATGTGCTTCTTCAAGTACAATTCTGAGCCCTTGATCATGATCAATCATTCTCTCATCATTTAATCACCCTTGGATTGAGCTTTGTGACGCATTTGTACCAATGGAACGATGCCATGTGTACTATTTTGTGCTTCTTAGCTCTGACATGCTACTGACACTCTGACAATCATCTAGAAGTACTTTGATTGTACGGTTTTGCCCTTACTTATGGTTAATTGGAAAGGGGGTAACTTAGGGTTCATGGGGGAATAGTAGTTTCTGGGTACGGGGTTAATTTGGGGGGCGGGTAAGGTAATACTAATTTAATTGGTTTGACCCGTATTTTATTTGTTGACCATGGGGTGTATTGGGCTCGGGTTTGAGAGGGATTGGGCTTGGGTTTGTAGTTTGGATTTGGCTTTGTGGATTAGATTTGGACCAGGCTTTGGATTATTTGTAATTTGTGATATTTGAAATGATGATAAACAAGGATCAATTGTAAATTTTTCTGAAATACAAGGACTTAATCTGCCAAAATTCAAAAGTGTAATCCAAGGGATTTTGTTGTAAATCTCTGAATTACTGAGGACCAATCATGTCACTTCTTCAAAAATATTCTTCAAAGGACCATAATTGACAATCTCTGAAACTTAGAGGACTGATTCTGACAATCTCTGAAACTTGGACCAAGGATCAAAACTGACATTTCTCAAATCTCTGAGGTCTTCTATAGGCTCAGTGATGTGTGCTTTTTCACACATCCTTTTTAGACCAAAATCAGACCAAAAATACCAAATACTAACCAAATATGCCAAGAGAATGTATGTTTTTGTATTTGTGTATGTGCAGGTACGGATATGAGAAAAATGAACAAAAACAAAGCAAAACCGACAAAAACGAGCACGAGAATGGAAAAAGGTCAAAAGCCGGAGCCGGGGAAGCAAAATGATTAAAGAAAGCTCAAATTATCAATAGAAGACCTCAGAGAATCACAAAAGTGCATAAAAGGTCCCTGGACAAAGTTTTGAAGAATTGGCGATTTTAGTCCTTAGCTTTCAGATAAAATACAATAATTGGTACCTTGAAGGAATATTCTAAGAAAAGTCAAACATGGCCCTCCAAGAATGCAAAGTATTCAAAAAGTACCCTTGGGAGAAATATTGGAGATTTACAGAATTTGTCCTTGAGCTTTTAGAAATTACAACATTGGTCCTTGTTAATTTTAAACTATCACTACTAAAATCCTTACACAACATAACCTAGTCCAATAATATTTCTAGTCCAATCCCTAGCCCAAAACAATAACAAGCCCACTCCCTAAATAACTTTACCCAGCCTACCACACTACTTAACCCGGTCAACCAAACTTCTAACCCGGTCAATACCCAAAATAAATAAAAACATCCAAAAACATTACCCGCCCCCCAATTCTTAAATTAACCCAGGAAGTGTTACTGTAGCTAGAACCCTAGATTTTCACCTCACCTAAAATTACCACGATTGGGTAATTATTACCCAAATAATTGGAGTTTCTAGAAGACCTGACGTATGACAGAGAATGTCAGGTCTTGGTAGGGGTACGTGGACCAATGACAGAGCACACGCAGGATTGGATTCAATCACATCAATCAATCAAGGGCTGAGGATTAAGGATTGATGACCAAGTGTAATCCAAGGGTGGATATCTCTTCAAAGAAGCACATTTCCAGAAGCATCTCAAACCCTAGCAGGCTCCCCCATTCGTGTATAACTACCCCCTCCCCTTAGTCATTAGGTGTGCCTTATTTTGTAATGTTATGCTTTTATTTTAATTTTGTATTGAATTTCTATTGAGTAATGAAAAGTTTATTTTAGTTTTTAATTACTTGTCTTCAATTCTATTTACTTTTATTTACTACTTATTTAAATAAGCTGTTTTAGCTTATTGTTTCTCTTTTATTATTGCTTCTTAATTCAGTTTTACTTATCAGCTTTGTTTACTTATTGTTGTTTAAAGTTTACATAAAAACAAAACAAAAAAAAAATAAAAATAAAATAAAAATAAAAATCAGAAAATACCTTTGAAAAATAAAAAAATATCAAGTAGTTATTTAAACAAGCTTCAATAAGCTTGAAATCTGTTTCATAAGTTTCATATAAGATCTCTATAGCTTTTGTGAAGCTGTGTTTGGCACCAAAATCATTTACTCTCAAATTCACTAAAAAGTCAACTAAGGTCAACTGTGAGCTTATTTGAAATAAGCTGAGCTTATTGGTGGTTCAAGGCAGCCAAAAGGTGTCCATTGGCCTATCTTAAAGACAGGCAAGCATAGTGAAACTCCCTCTGTTGTGCTGAGGGAGTATTGGCTTTGTAAGTTTCACTTATTTTAATTCATTCTGCATAAATAGTTTAATAGTAGTTTAGTTCATCTCATATTGCTTATTTTTGTTTTATTAGTGATAATTGCATAAGTAGTTAGTCTTATTTTATCATTTAATTTCTGTTTGTGCTATTTTGGTTAGTTTAGTGTTTCATTATTTGCTTATATTTAGATCTGAGTTCTGTGGTAGTTGTTGTCTGAGATCTGTGTTTCAGTTTTATTTTAGTGTATTTGGATCTTGTATTGGTACTGAGTTGATATTGGATCACTTTTGGTTGGTTCTGTGGTAGCTTTTGGTTGAGACAGTTACAATTAGGGTGTTTGGCATAGTCAGGTTTGCTGTCATTTAGGTTGTTTCAGAGGTTGAGTTTGGTTTATATTAGTCACTTAGGTTGCATAATAGTTTAGTCAAACATAAAAATCGGTAGTCAATACATTAAAAGTCAGAACATCTTTGTTTCAGATAGTTGTACATAACAGTTAAGATAATTAGGTTGCATAATCAGTTAAGTAGTTGCATAGGTATAAGTTTTAGCTTATTTCAATCATACATTAGCTTAATATACCATTCAATTTTCAGTCATATTTTAGCAATCAAAATCTAGATTAGTCAAAGTTTCATACAAATTCAAAAGTCAAATTGGTTAGAACTCAGTTTTTGGGTACAACTTTGAGAGTACTTATAGGTTTTGTTATTTAGTGGAAATTCTTTTGGTTTGTTGTTTTGATAAGCTCATCAGTTAGATAATCATAATGAAAAAGAAATTTTAGTTTTGAACCTCAATTGCTTATTAGAAAAGTTGTTCGAAGTTGCTTGTTTGGTTTAAATAATCCCCTGCACCACAGGTTGTGTCCTATTTTTAGGCAACTAGTTAGGCTAGCAAATAGGTGATTAAGTAATTCCAATTGGTGTTTTAGTGTTCTCAGCTGGTCAGAGAAGCAATTGCCCCCGTAAGCTCACTTACTTAAGCTCATCTAAACTGCTTATTTGCTTGTTCATTGTGATTCATTATCTGAGTTTTATTGATTATCTAAGTTCCTTTGAGTTTCTATTAACTATTTACATTGAGCTTTAGCATTGTAGCTTACCTGTTTGCTTATTAGCTTTTTCCTAAGTGCTTTTTGAACCTGTTTAAGCTTTTATCTGTGTTTCTGAGTTACTATTGGTCTTAGTACTGTTCATTAAAGCTTCTTAGAGTCAAAAAGTCATTTAGTCAAGGTCTTGTCAACTTTTGGTCAACTGTGCTTATAAATAAGCACTCTATTTAGGCAGTTTCATAGCTTATTGCATTTCCACAGCTTATTTTCAACTTTTCATAGTCTTCTTAAATTTATAATAATATTTTAGAATTTTCAGAATTTTTTCATATTTTTCTGTCTTCATTTGCTATTTTTTCTTAAATAATCTTCATTTTTAATCAATTTTTATTACTTTTTAATTACTGAAAAATCCAAAAAAATCAGAAAAAGCCAAGAAAATTCCAAAAATATTTTAGAAATTTATTTTCATTTATTTTAGAATTTTAGAAATTTCTTTTGCATTTTTCCCATTTATTTTGAATTTGTTTTGAATTTTTAATTAGATTTAATAGTTATTAATTTCCAAAAATTACATAAAAAGCCAAAAAAATTAGTTTTTAGTTTTAAAATTACTTTTTAGTTATTTTATAATTTTAAAAATTTATTTTTCATTTTTCTCACCTTATTTTCATTTTCTTTTAATTTTTAATTAGTTTAATTAGTTTTTAATTCATAAAAAATAAATAAAAAGTCGAAAAAAAATATTTTTCTTTTTCTCAAAATTTTCTTTTATCATTTTTAACTTTTAAAAATTATTTCCAAGTCCGTAGGAGTAGTGTAGCTTAAAAGTCGCGTTTTATTTCGTACGTTAACGTTTATTTTACGTTTTAGCGTACATTTTTTATTCTACGTTACGTTTCTAGTTGCCTTATTTGAAACACGCGCTTGAGTGATTATTTGTGCTTCATTTACTATTTCATTAGTGTAATCTCATTAAAATCACTTTTTACCACTTTCACGACACGTTTCACGAATCGGAAATTCGAAATTCCATTCATCCTTCACACGGACTACGACCTCGGGTTATCCGTTTTTCTTTGCGGATCTCTTGAGTAATACTTATACTATATATATAACTTGATTTTCACTAATCAATTTTGGCGCCGCTGCCGGGGAAGGTTGAAGTGAATTTTTCGTTTTCATTTTTCGAAATTGTGTTTTGAAAACCTTCTTTGTATATATTTTCTATAAAAACTATAAAAATTGAAAAATCAAAAACACTTTTCCTAAAGTGTTTTCAAAAATACCAAAAAAATAATAAAATTACAGCCTCGACTCGACCGAAAGGAAGGGCGTTGTAAACCAAATAAGCTTCTCAATATAACAACGCGTGAAATTAGTTGCTAATCAGATTACTTTAATTCTACAACCGAATAAGCAGAAAATACGGATAGCTTTGACATTAAATTGCAAGCTGAAGAGAGATTCATTCTTCTCTCCCGTTCCGTCACGAGTAGATTAAGGGAAACGGTTTACAATTAACGTAACGTTAGAAAAAGAAAAAAAAAAACAAAATATTAAGTTTTTAAATTTTGCTTTATAAAAACAAAAATACAAAAAGATTTTTCTTTTCAAATTTGATTTTCCTTTTATTATTATTTTTTTCAAAAATTTGATTTTTGTGGTGCATGAACACACATTCAACGTCTAAACGACTTGTTTCACCGCTTTCAAATCCGGAAAGTTTGTTTCGTCATACACACCGAGTTCTTTTTCCTAATACGGAGGAAATGAACCCGAACGAGCAACACTTGGGACCCCCGCCGATGGGTGGTGTTCAAAACAATGTGATCCCTCCGATGGGACCACAACCGGTTTACGATCAACGTACTATGCAAGAATTGCTCCAGTGTCCCACCGAGGGATACAGGGATGCAATTGTTTTACCACCAATCCTTTTCGATAATTTTAAACTTAAAACTCGATTGATTCAACTTGTCACATCAAAAGAATTTCACGGTTTTGAGAGGGACGATCCTCACGCACACATCCGATGCTATCAAATTGATGTTGTTCCCATTTTCACTCGAGGGTTCAGCCCGGATTTGGCTCGAAAAAGAACCCCCTCGTTCAATTCACACATGGGAAGAACTCGTCTCGAAATTTGTTAATCATTTCTTTCCACCGTCCAAAACGACTAATCTTAAGAATGATATAACTAATTTTCAACAACGTTTTGATGAGAACTTTGGTGAGGCATGGGAACGTTTTAAGGATCTTCTTCGAAAATGTCCTCACCACGGTTTCTCCGAGTTACACCAAATCGACACGTTTTATAACGCTTTGACTCAAAACGATCAAGATTCTTTAAACGCAGCCGCCGGTGGCAATATCTTGAATCGTACGCCTAGGGATATTTTAACAATCATCGAAAACAAATCTAAGGTTCCGACTTCTCGTAATAAACCGAATGTTTCGAAAGTGACTTCTTTTACTCCTCCTTCTCCTTCGTCGGTCCAATCATCGGAATTGGCCGAACTTACCGACGCTATCCGTTGTATGATGAAAGAGTTTAAGTTGCAGAACCAAAACCCGAGTCCATTAAAGCCGTTAATGAAAAATGTGTGATTTGTGGTGGACCCCATCCGTATTATGATTGTCAAGCCACCGATGGCCAAGTTTATAATGCTAACATAGCAGCCGTAAACTACAATCAAAACCAAGGTTTTCGTACTAACCAAACAAGTCCACCAGGGTTTCCACCCGTGCAAACTAATCAAAACCGTTATCCTCAAAATAACCAAGGTTATCAAAACCAAGGTTACAATCAAAACCGTGGAACCAATTATCAAGTCCCTCCACCACAACAAGTTTATCAACCACCACAACCTTCTCCTGAGCTTGCTAATTATATGAAAACAAATGATGTTAACATTCGAGCAATGCAAAATCAAATCAACAACATGAGGGTTGAACTTAAGAAGGAGATCGACACAACCATAACTCGACAAACGAATGAGCTTAAGCAAATGATGAGCAATTTTATTCAGATGAATCAAGCATCGACGTCTGGTTCTCTTCCGAGCAACACAATTGCTAACCCGAGGGGTGATGCAAAAGCAATAACGACAAGGAGTGGTGTTATAATCGAAGGACCAATGGCTCCGACTACCCCTTCTTCTTCGTCTCCCAAGGTAGTCGTCCGAGAAACCGAGGCGACAACGGATACGGAAATTCCTAGTAATAATGGAAGGACCGAGAACATCCAACCTCCGGTGGTCCCAACGTCTAAAGGAAAAGATAAAGTTGTTAACGAAACTGAGAAAGAAATTCCCGTCAAAACAAATTTGCCTTATCCGTCACGCTTAAACAAACAAAAGCACCGTGAGAAAGATAAAATTCAGATGGAAAAGTTTTACCAAGTTTTTCAAGAACTAAATTTTGACATAACTCTCGCGGATGCTATACTTTTAATGCCTAAATTTTCTTCAATGCTGAAAGGTCTTTTAAATAACAAAGAAAAATTGTTTGAAAAGTCTCGAACCCAGATGAATGAGAATTGCTCAGCAGTTATCCTCAAAAAGCTTCCCGAAAAGCTTGAAGACCCTGGTCAATTTCTCATTCCGTGTAATTTTCCTGGGATGGTTCAATGCTTCGCTTTGGCCGATCTTGGTGCTAACATTAACCTAATGCCGTTATCCATCTGGAAAAAGTTGTCTTTACCCGAATTAACTCCGACTTGCATGACCCTCGAGCTAGCCGACCGAACTACTTCCCGCCCGATGGGAATAGCCGAGGATGTTTTTGTTAATGTTGGGAAATTTAATTTCCCTGCCGATTTTGTCGTTGTTGATTTTGATGCTGATCCGCGGGTGCCTCTCATTCTCGGGAGAGGTTTCCTAAAGACCAGCCATGCGTTAATTGATGTTTATGATGAAGAAATTACCCTACGCGTTGGTACCGAAGCCGTAACTTTTAATTTGGATCAAACCACGAGGTACTCCTCCAATTATGACAAATATTCCGTTAACCGAGTCGACGTTATTAACGAAATTACGGAGGAGTATGCTCAAGAGTTACTTGGCTTTTCCAAAAATGCTTTGAGTGGCAATCCCACTCCTACTTCCGAACCGATAATTTCCGATCCTTCCCCTTCCCTTACTCCGTTTGAGGGAAGTGATTTCATCTTGGAAGAGATCGAGGCCTTTCTTGCTAATGATTCGATTTTACCGGAAATTGATCATTCCGATTGTGACCCGGAGGGGGATGTTCTTTTAATTGAGAAAATGTTAAACGAAGACCCAAACCCGTCCCTCCCTCCGATGGACCTTAAAATGGCCGACGTTAAGGAAGTTAAGCCGTCTACTGAGAATCCTCCGGAGCCCGAGCTCAAGGATTTACCTCCTCATCTCGAATACGCATTTTTGGAAGGAACCGACAAACTTCCCGTCATTATTTCAAAAGAACTTAAAGATGAGGAGAAGAACCGTCTTTTAGATGTGCTGAAGAAGCATAAATGTGCCATCGCTTGGCAAATTTCTGATATAAAGGGTATCGACCCTCATTTTTGAACGCATAAGATCTTACTTGAAGACAATTACAAACCGTCCGTTCAGCAACAACGACGGGTTAACCCGGAAATTCATGAGGTTATCAAAAAGGAAGTTATCAAACTCCTCAATGCCGGAATGATTTATCCAATCTCGGATAGCTCCTGGGTTAGCCTGGTCCATTGCGTCCCGAAGAAAGGTGGAATGATCGTCATAACTAATGAAGATAATGAATTGATTCCGACACGTCTTGTTACCGGATGGAGAGTTTGTATTGATTAACGTAAATTGAATGATGCGATTCGTAAGGACTATTTCCCACTTCCATTTATGGATCAAATGCTAGAACGCTTAGCGGGAAATGAGTTCTATTGTTTTCTTGATGGATTTTCCGGCTACTTTCAGATACCAATTGACCCTTCTGACCAGGAAAAGACTACCTTTACTTGCCCTTATGGAACGTTTGCCTATCGACGTATGCCCTTCGGTTTATGCAATGCTCCAGGCACGTTCCAAAGGTGTATGATGTCTATATTCTCGGACATGATCGAGAAAACAATGGAAGTCTTCATGGATGATTTCTCGGTTTATGGAGATTCTTTCACTTCGTGCCTCTCCCATTTAGAAAGTATGCTGAAACGGTGTGAAGACACCAACTTGGTTCTAAATTAGGAGAAATGCCATTTCATGGTCAAAGAGGGCATTGTCCTCGGCCATAAGATATCTAAATCTGGGATTGAGGTTGATAGAGCTAAAGTCGATGTGATTGCTAAATTACCTCATCCCACCACCGTTAAAGGAATTAGAAGTTTTCTCGGTCATGCCGGCTTTTACCGACGTTTCATTCAAGACTTTTCTAAGATAGCCCGGCCCCTGACCCACTTGCTTGAAAAAGATGCTCCATTTATCTTCTCAAATGAATGCATCGAAGCATTTAATATTCTTAAAAAGAAGTTAACGGAGGCTCCCATCTTAATTGCCCCTGATTGGGACTTGCCCTTCGAGCTAATGTGCGATGCTAGCGATTATGCTATTGGTGCAGTCCTGGGGCAACGCAAGTCTAAACATTTTCAGCCGATACACTATGCCAGTAAAACAATGACCAACGCTCAATACCATTATACGACTACTGAGAAAGAAATGTTAGCCGTCATTTACGCCTTTGAAAAGTTTCGACCTTATTTGCTCTTGAAGAAATGCATAGTGTATACGGATCATTCGGCTCTTAAGTACCTAATGGCAAAGCAAGACCCAAAGCCACGCTTGATGCGGTGGGTTCTCCTCCTTCAAGAATTCAAAGTTGAAATTCGAGACAAAAAGGGATCTGAGAACCTTGCTGCTGATCACCTATCGCGTTTAGAGAATCCCCATCAAAGTGTTTTCGAGAAAAAGGAAATTAACGAAGCATTTCCTCTCGAGACACTGGGAACTTTATCACATTGTGATTCTAGTACCCTATGGTTCGCCGACTTTGCGAATTACCATGCGGGGAATTTATCCGAAAAGGGATGTCGTTCCAGCAGAAGAAGAAATTCTTCAAAGATGTTAAGCATTATTTCTGGGACGACCCCTACTTGTTTAAAATTTGTGCGGATCAAGTGATCCGGTGGTGCGTTCACGGCAAAGAAGCCGCTGAAATTCTTATGGCATGCGACAATGGACCCACGGGGGGACATCATGGTGCCAACTTCACCGCTAAGAAAGTATTTGATTCCGGCTTCTATTGGCCGACGATTTACCGGGATGCCCATGAGTTGGTTAAATCATGTGATTCTTGCCAGCGTCAAGGAAAAATTTCTCAGAAGGACGAGATGCCTCAAAATGTCATCCAAGTCTGTGAAATTTTTGATGTCTAGGGTATCGATTTCATGGGTCCATTCCCGTCTTCTCGTGGTAACAAATATATACTCGTGGCCGTCGATTACTTGTCTAAATGGGTTGAAGCGTAGGCGCTACCCACCAATGACGCCCGAGTTGTAGTGAAATTTCTTAAAAGTCTCTTCGCCCGATTTGGTGCACCTCGTGCTATTATAAGTGATCGTGGGACCCATTTCTGTAACGACCAATTCGCAAAAGTAATGCTCAAATATGGTGTCACACATCGTCTTTCTACGGCATATCATCCATAGACAAGTGGTCAAGTTGAGGTCTCCAATCGTGGCTTGAAACGAATCTTTGAAAGGACCGTAGGTGAACATCGTGCTTCAAGGGCCGATAAATTAGATGATGCACTTTGGGCCTTCCGTACAGCTTACAAAACACCCATTGGGTGCACTCCTTACAAGCTGGTTTACGGGAAGGCCTGCCATTTGCCCTTTGAACTTGAGCACAAGGCCTACTGGGCCTTGAAACATGCTAATTTTGACCTACAAACCGCGGGTGATCACCGTAAAGTTCAATTGAATGAATTAGTCGAGTTTCGTGATCAGGCCTATGAGAATTCTTTGATCTACAAAGAGAAGACAAAGAGGATTCATGATGCTAAAATTAAAGATCGCGTCTTCAATGTTGGTGACCAAGTCCTTCTTTTCAATTCTCGATAAAAGATTTTCTCGGGCAAGTTAAAAACCCGTTGGTCTGGACCATTCACCATTACCCAAGTATTTCCTTATGGAACAGTTTAGCTTGCTCAACCTAATGGTCCAAACTTTAAGGTGAATGGTCATCGTCTTAAACATTACTTCGGAGGGGACATACCACCCATGGTTGTCCCGGATCTCCAAACTTTCCCTAAGGATAACTAAATTCGGGGATCGAGTCAAGCTCATGTGACTCGATAAACAAAAACAAGCGCTTCGTGGGAGGCACCCCATGCTTATCCATTTTCATTTTCTCTATTTTCTATTTCTTAAGTAACGTGACGTGAGGGGGGCGACCCTTTCCAAATTCATGTTTTCGTGGTTGTTTGTGAATGTTCAAGAATTTCCCCGAAGTTTGAGGACTCTCGTGCTCGTGGTTTGTCGTTCTCTCCACTCGAGTCTCATCCTTCGCTGCTCTTTTGGAAATTCACCATATCCAAAATCTTATCGACTAACGTTTATTTCTTGGCATACTTAATAAACTGCCTTAGATATTACGTAGGATTACCTTTACCCTTAAACATTGAGGACAATGTTTCACTTTAGTCTGGGGGGGGTGAATCTTCGATTCGATTTGACCTTGCACCTTCGTCTGAGCTGTTAATTTACGCAACTCCGTTTTCCACCAAACATTTTAAATTTTTGTCACCTTTTTATTAAAAAAAATGAAAAAATGAAAAAATATATGATATGAATAATAAGATTTGACACCTTGTTTTGACTTTCCTACCAGCGAGAGTAGAAATAAATGTTTCGGCTTGACCGGGCGTGTTGAGCCCTAGCTCGTCTCCCTTAACCAAAATAATCAAAAGATTATGGCTAAGCATCCGCGGATCTCATTACTTGGGATTTTAAATTTGCGGAGATCGAGGAATGATAGAGTTTATTTAGAAGTTTCGTGCTAAACGTAGAGTAGTTGGATCTCTTTAGAGCCCACGAAAGGTACTTGTGGCCTCCTTGTTCCCACAAGCTTGCACACCAATAATAATAGATCTTTAGGTTTAATTAAGGGTATACGGTTTGGGCAATACTTAGTTTTTTCTCGTTCCCAACAAAATCTCTGCATACGGGGGTTTGGTACACATAGGGGTACTGCCAGTGTTACGGTGAAATAGACTATTGCATCTTGCCGGTTCGCAGCCGATGTTGTGATCTTAGTAAAGGCCGTTGGACTCGGGGTTTGGCATATGATTATGAATATCAATAATAATAGTCCAAAGCCAAATAAAAAGGCAGAGGAATCCAAAGCTATAAAAAAGCAGCGGATATAAATCCAATGTCATAATAAAGCTCTTACATCTTGGCGGCTCATAAACCGTTGTTGTAAAATAAATAAAAGACTAAGGACCAAGTATTATTAAAGTGCTTATAATTGTGCAAAAATGCCAAGCTTCGACTCCGAGGGTTTCCCTAATAAAAAGCTTCTGTTTCGGGTATCAAACATGGTATGTCTCGGTCGTAAATAAAAAGGGGGACCTCCACAAATCATGTTAAATTAGAGACATTCATGTGGACCCGATTTCTGTATGCAGGGGTTTTCGAGGGAAAGTTTGGAAACTACTTAGCGTTCAAATTTTGTGCTCTTATCGGACTAACAAATATCAAAACGAGAAAATATGAAGCAATTCATTTCTCACAAATTAAAATCTTGAGATACAAAACTTAGGAACTGGGAACAAGGGGTAATGACACAAGTAACTTTTGTGGGTAGTGTTAGCACCTAACTTGTGGATAAACAATGATCTCGATTTTACGCTTAGTTTGAGAACTTGTGAAAAATCAAGGATGACGATTTTTATCCGTATGGTCTCTTCTCTGTGAGAAGTGTTTCTACTCGTTGACCCTGAAAGTTATCAACAGATAAGAATTGATAATGAAAGTCAAAGCAAACCGTCACATATATAAATGAAAAAGTACAAAAATAGTAGTTGTAGCTGTTATTCATGAAAATCGGAAAACGGAGCATTTTTGAGAATAAATGATTTTACTATCTCTTTTGAACATCATTGCTACTTTACAACGTCAGTAAAGAGAGGTTTTGAAATTATTTATCTCTTAAGCATTAGGTGATGACATTGCGTGAGGGCACGACAATACCTTAGTCTGGGGGATTTTGATGTGTGCTTTTTCACACATCCTTTTTAGACCAAAATCAGACCAAAAATACCAAATACTAACCAAATATGCCAAGAGAATGTATGTTTTAGTATTTGTGTATGTGCAGGTACGGATATGAGAAAAATGAACAAAAACAAAGCAAAACCGACAAAAACGAGCACGAGAATGGAAAAAGGTCAAGAGTCAGAGCCGGGGAAGCAAAATGATTAAAGAAAGCTCAAATTATCAATAGAAGACCTCAGAGAAGCACAAAAGTGCATAAAAGGTCCCTGGACAAAGTTTTGAAGAATTGGCGATTTTAGACCTCAGCTTTCAGATAAAATACAAAAATTGGTCCCTTGAAGGAATATTCTAAGAAAAGTCAAACATGGCCCTCCAAGAATGCAAAGTATTCAAAAAGTACCATTAGGAGAAATATTGGAGATTTACAGAATTGGTCCTTGAGCTTTTAGAAATTACAGCATTGGTCCTTGTTAATTTTAAACTATCACTACTAAAATCCTTACACAACATAACCTGGTCCAATAATATTTCTAGTCCAATACCTAGCCCAAAACAATAACAAGCCCACTCTCTAAATAACTTTACCCAGCCCACCACACTACTTAACCCGGTCAACCAAACTTCTAACCCGGTCAATACCCAAAATAAATAAAAACATCCAAAAACATTACCCGCCCCCTAATTCTTAAATTTACCCAGGAAGTGTTACTGTAGCTAGAACCCTAGCTTTTCACCTCACCTAAAATTACCACGATTGGGTAATTATTACCCAAATAATTGGAGTTTCTAGAAGACCTGACGTATGACAGAGAATGTCAGGTCTTGGCAGGGGTACGTGGACCAATGACAGAGCACACGCAAGATTGGATTCAATCACATCAATCAATCAAGGGCTGAGGATTAAGGATTGAGGACCAAGTGTAATCCAAGGGTGGATATCTCTTCAAAGAAGCACATTTCCAGAAGCATCTCAAACCCTAGCAGGCTCCCCCATTCGTGTATAAATACCCCCTTCCCTTAGTCATTAGGTGTGCCTTATTTTGTAATGTTATGCTGTTATTTTAATTTTGTATTGAATTTCTATTGAGTAATGAAAAGTTTATTTTAGTTTTTAATTACTTGTCTTCAATTCTATTTACTTTTATTTACTGCTTATTTAAATAAGTTGTTTTAGCTTATTGTTTCTCTTTTATTATTGCTTCTTAATTCAGTTTTACTTATCAGCTTTGTTTACATATTGTTGTTTAAAGTTTACATAAAAACAAAACAAAAAAAATAATAATAAAAAAATAAAAATAAAAAAATCATAAAATACCTTTGAAAAATAAAAAAAAAATATCAAGTAGTTATTTAAACAAGCTTCAATAAGCTTGAAATCTGTTTCATAAGTTTCATATAAGCTCTCTATAGCTTTTGTGAAGCTGTGTTTGGCACCAAAATCATTTACTCTCAAATTCACTAAAAAGTCAACTAAGGTCAACTATGAGCTTATTTGAAATAAGCTGAGCTTATTGGTGGTTCAAGGCAGCCAAAAGGTGTCCATTGGCCTGTCTTAAAGACAGGCAAGCATAGTGAAACTCCTCTATTGTGCTGAGGGAGTATTGGCTTCGTAAGTTTCACTTATTTTAATTCATTCTGCATAAATAGTTTAATAGTAGTTTAGTTCATCTCATATTGCTTATTTTTGTTTTATTAGTGATAATTGCATAAGTAGTTAGTCTTATTTTATCATTTAATTTCTGTTTGTGCTATTTTGGTTAGTTTACTGTTTCATTATTTGCTTATATTTAGATCTGAGTTCTGTGGTAGTTGTTGTCTGAGATCTGTGTTTCAGTTTTATTTTAGTGTATTTGGATCTAGTATTGGTACTGAGTTGATATTGGATCACTTTTGGTTGGTTCTGTGGTAGCTTTTGGTTGAGACAGTTACAATTAGGGTGTTTGGCATAGTGAGGTTTGCTGTCATTTAGGTTGTTTCAGAGGTTGAGTTTGGTTTATATTAGTCACTTCGGTTGCATAATAGTTTAGTCAAACATAAAAATCAGTAGTCAATACATTAAAAGTCAGAACATCTTTGTTTCAGATAGTTGTACATAACAGTTAAGATAATTAGGTTGCATAATCAGTTAAGTAGTTGCATAGGTATAAGTTTTAGCTTATTTCAATCATACATTAGCTTAATATACCATTTTCAGTCATATTTTAGCAATCAAAATCTAGATTAGTCAAAGTTTCATACAAATTCAAAAGTCAAATTGGTTAGAACTCAATTTTTGGGTACAACTTTGAGAGTACTTATAGGTTTTGTTATTTAGTGGAAATTCTTTTGGTTTGTTGTTTTGATAAGCTCAGCAGTTAGATAATCATAATCAAAAATAAATTTTAGTTTTGAACCTCAATTGCATATTGGAAAAGTTGTTTGAAGTTGCTTGTTTGGTTTGAATAATCCCCTGCACCACAGGTTGTGTCCTATTTTTAGGCAACTAGTTAGGCTAGCAAATAGGTGATTAAGTAATTCCAATTGATGTTTTAGTGTTCTCAGCTGGTCAGAGAAGCAATTGCCCCCATAAGCTCACTTACTTAAGTTCATCTAAACTGCTTATTTGCCTGTCTAATTGGGTGGTTGAGCCTAGGGTCTGTTTCAAATAATAGGGTTGCAATTGTTCATTGTGATTCATTATCTGAGTTTTATTTTTTATCTGAGTTCCTTTGAGTTTCTATTAACTATTTACATTGAGCTTTAGCATTGTAGCTTACCTGTTTGCTTATTAGCTTTTTCCTAAGTGCTTTTTGAACCTGTTTAAGCTTTTATCTGTGTTTCTGAGTTACTATTGGTCTTAGTACTGTTCATTAAAGCTTCTTAGAGTCAAAAAGTCATTTAGTCAAGGTCTGGTCAACTTTTGGTCAACTGTGCTTATAAATAAGCACTCTATTTAAACAGTTTCATAGCTTATTGCATTTCCACAGCTTATTTTCAACTTTTCATATTTTTCTTAGATTTATAATAATATTTTAGAATTTTCAGAATTTTTTCATATTTTTCTGTCTTCATTTGCTATTTTTTGTTAATTAATCTTCATTTTTAATCAATTTTTATTACTTTTTAATTACTGAAAAATCCAAAAAAAAAAAACAGAAAAAGCCAAGAAAATTCCAAAAATATTTTAGAAATTTATTTTCATTTATTTTAGAATTTTAGAAATTTATTTTGCATTTTTCCTATTTATTTTGAATTTATTTTGAATTTTTAATTAGATTTAATAGTTTTTAATTTCCAAAAATTACATAAAAAGCCAAAAAAAATTAGTTTTTAGTTTTAAAATTACTTTTTAGTTATTTTATAATTTTAAAAATTTATTTTTCATTTTTCTCACCTTATTTTCATTTTCTTTTAATTTTTAATTAGTTTTTAATTCATAAAAAATAAATAAAAAGTCAAAAAAAAAAAATATTTTTCTTTTTCTCAAAATTTTCTTTTATCATTTTTAACTTTTAAAAATTATTTCCAAGTCCGTAGGAGTAGTGTAGCTTAAAAGTCGCGTTTTATTTCGTACGTTAACGTTTATTTTACGTTTTAGCGTACGTTTTCGATTCTACGTTACGTTTCTAGTTGCCTTATTTGAAATACGTGCTTGAGTGATTATTTGTGCTTCATTTACTATTTCATTAGTGTAATCTCATTAAAATCACTTTTTATCACTTTCACGACACGTTTTACGAATCGGATTCGAAATTCCATTCATCCTTCACACGGACTACGACCTCGGGTTATCCGTTTTTCTTTGCGGATCTCTTGAGTAATACTTATACTATATATATAACTTGATTTTCACGAATCACTCAGCATTGACTAACTTTGACTTATCTACACACGTTCCACTCTCGTGCTCGTTTTTGCGGGTTTCCGTTCATTTTTCGTCATTTTATGAAATATCCGTACCTGCATATTCACAATCACAAAAACACACTTTCTTTGGCGTTTAAGGTTAGTTTTTGGATTATTAAGTCCCATATTGATAAAGAAAAGGTGAGTAAATAAGTACTCACCAAAATCCCCTGGACTAAGGTATTGTCGTGCCCTCAAGCAATGTGATCAATTCACGCTTTTGGGATAAATAATTTTATAACTCTTTCTACTAACATTGTAAAGTAGCAAGGAGGTTGAAAAGAAATTATAAAATCATTTATTCCCGCAAACGCTCCGTTTTCCAAAATTTATTCTTTATTCTACTTTTCACTTCTATTTTTAAACTTTTCTTACTTCATACTTGTGACGGTTTGTTGAACTTTCATTATTTTGCAATAATTTTTAAGGTCAAAGAGTATAAACACTTCTTATGGAAAAGTGACCATACGGATAAAAATTGTCATCCTTGATTTTTCATAAGCCCCCAAACTAAGCGTACAAACGAGATCACAGCTTATCTACAAGTTAGATGCTAACACTACTCATAAAAGTTACTTGTGGACTAAGTTTTGTATCTCAAGATTTTACTTTTGTTGAGAAATGAATTGCTTCATATTTTCTCGTTTCAATACTTTTAAGTCCGATAGAGATACCAAGTTTAAACACTAAGTAGTTTTTCATTTTCTCTCAAGAACCACTGCAATAGAAATTCGGTCCACATCAAGGAATTGGGTACATACAATCTCAAAGATAAGTTTCGAAGTACTACACGTGCACCTCATGTGTCCAATTCAGAATCATCCACATGCACCTCACGTGCCAACAACTTTTATACATAAGCTCTTATTCATACAACTTTCACTTTTCATCTTTTTTCATTTCTCACTTTTTCTTCATATATATATATATATTTTTTTTTTCATTTTTCATACTTTTCTCTCTTTACTTTTTTATCATCAATGGAAGCTTATCGAGTAGTTCCAAAACCACATACATAATCAACTTTTGACTTTTGATTTTTTTCATTTTTGCTCTTATTTTTTATGTTCCTTGATATGTACCCAACTTCTAAAGCAAAAATTCTCTTAAGAAAATAAGAAACTAAATATTATCCAAACCTAATACCACTAATTAACCTAGAACATCTATTATATATTGGTGAAACAATTTTATGGGAGTAAAAAGCCACAAGTACCTCTCATGAGCTCTAAAGAGAACCACTACTCCACGTTTAGCATCTAACTTCTAAATAAACTCTATCATTTCTCGCTCTTCGTAATTTAAGATTCCAAGTAATGAAACCAGCGAATACTTAGCCGATAATCAGCCACGCATATATAAAGAAATTTACGAAAACTTGCAAATTCTAGAAGAAAAATTCGCGTTTTCTAGCTCCTTATGTAAAAGACTAGCGAAAGCTTTTAAGCTGTGTATGTATAAAGTCAAGTACGGGAACTTGCAGATTCTTAAGAAAGAATTCGCATTTTATAGCTCCTGGTGTACAAAACTAGCACAAGCTTATGTGATTATCATTGGTTAAGGGAATAAGCTAGGGCTCAACACACCCGGTCAAGTCAAAATATTTATTCCAACTCTCGCCAGCAAGAAAGTCAACAAGGTGTCAAAACTTATTCAAATCTTATTATATTTTTGCACAACTTTTTCACTTTTCTCATTTTTTGTGCTTTTTCATGACTTTTTCATTCATTTTTCTTCAAAATTTTTGAAATTTTTCATTTTTTTTCAATTTTTTCATTTTTTAGGAAAAAACGGAGTTGCAAGAGTACACGACATGGCGAAAAATGCAAGGTCAAATCGAATCGAAGATTCACCCTCCCCCGGACTAGAATTGAACATTGTCCGCAATGTTTTACGGGTAAAGGCAATCCTAACAAAATTCTAGGGCCGTTTATTAATTATGCCAAAGAAAACGTTAGTCGATAAGATTTTCGGATATAGGATTTCCAAAAGCATCAATGAATGAGACTCGAGTGGAGAAAGAATAACGAGAACGAGAGTCATCATAAATCGCGGACAATCCTAAACAAACATCCACAAACAACCACGAAACACAAGAGTAGAAGAGGCACCCCATCCTCACGTTATTTTTTAAAAATAAGAAAAATAAGAAGATGAAATGGATAAGCATGGGTTGCCTCCCACGAAGCGCTTGTTTTTGGTCACCGAGTCACATAAGCTTGACTTGATCCCCCAATTAATTCGTCTTTGGGGAAAAATCCGTGGAAAAATAATCTCACTCGGGCTTACATTCAAAATATTTGGATAAACATATGAATTATTTGAAAGTTCCACCCCGAAAAGATAACCGATGGTATTTTAATAGTGAAAACTATTAGAGACGATACCAGGGTCAAAAATACTGTCCTCACTCCCGACGGAGTGACGAAGAAGAGAAATCACACCAAATGTGATAAATGGAAAGAATGTCATGATAACAATTATGAAAAAGTCATCATCATAAAAAGAAGACTTCATAATTGTGGAATTATGAATCTTATCATTAAAGCTCATTTGAAAAACTTTCCCGGGTGGGAGGGATGCGATAAAATTTTCATAAAAACTCTCTTTTTTAAGAATGCCACACGGGTCATGATCATTTTCAAGACCAAAACAGAAATTTTCATACTCTGGATAAGAAAGTTCACCAGAAAACTTTTCAAAATCACATTCAATCTTATCAAAATAAAACGAATCATACTCCGGAAGAGAGATAAAAGCAAGATAAGTGGTACTGCCACTACTTGTCTCTTCCGTATGATCGATATCAAATTGAAAAACTTCATAAATCGGATAAGAATGATCAGGACGAAAAGTGGGATTGCCACTAATCTCCTCAGTCGTATCAAATGAAAAACACTTATAATCCGGTAAAAATTCCTCGAGCTCGGGCTCCAAAGGATCTTCAATCGTAAGCTCAATCTTCTTTTTAACTTTATCCGGGGGATTGACGGTTTATCGTTCAACAAATTTTCAAGAAAAAGAGTATCTCCCTCCGAATCAAAGTAAGATTCATCAATCTCAGAAAAAGGAATCGTATCAATATCAAGGAATTCATCGACCTCTTCCCAAAAAGAATCATATTCCTCAATCGTAGGAAATGATAGGGAAGAGTCGGAGACGAATGTTTTCAAGAAATCATCAAAGGAATAATCACAAACATCAACGCTTTTAACGATATACTTCTTTGATTTTGAAGCATCGGCACGAAAAATCATTATATCATCGTCATGTCGCAAAGTCAGAGTATCCTCAAAATGATCGACTAAGGCTTTTGTGGTTCGCAAAAATGGTCTCCCTAGTATAATAGGAACTCTCGGATTAGCCTCGAAATTAACAACAACATGAATTCACTCGAACAAATACATCTTCAGCAATTCTGACCGGATGAGTAATCGAACGATTAGCAAGCTCTAAAGTCATACGAGTCGGTTTAAGATCTCCCATTCCAAGTTGTTCATAGATTTACAAGGGCATAAGGTTAATGCTTGCACCTGAATCGGCCAGGGCATTGCAAACCTCTTGATCTTTCAACGAACAAGGAATGAGAAACTTTCCCGAATCTCCAAGCTTCTCGGGAAGCTTTTTGAGAAGAATAGCAGAGCATTGAGCATTAATCAGTGTTTCAGCTAACTCAAGTAATTTTTCTTTATTACTTATAAGATTTTTAAACGTTGAAGCAAACTTTGGCATGTAAACAAGAGCATCCATGAAACTGATGTCGAAGTGCAATTTTTGAAAAATATCAAGAAACTTTTCCATTTGTCTCTTAGATTTTGCACGGAGCTCTTCATCATTAAACCTTGACGGATATGGAAGTTTTGATTTGTATTTAACACTTTTTTCATAAACGGCTTTTTCTTTATCTTTAGATGTTTGGACAACCGGAGGTTGGACGTTTTCAGTTGCACCGTTATTAATAGGAGGAACCGGGTCCTTTGTCACCTCGGTCTCACGGTCCACTACCTTAGGAGGAGGAGAAGAAGAGGTAGTAGGGGCCTTGGGTTCATCATATTTAACACCACTGCGAGTCGTGATCGCCTTATTCTCGCCCCTCGGGTTTGCGATCGTGTTGGTTGGAAGAGAAGTAGTACCCGAACCCGAGGGTCGATCATTTAAACGTTTGTTTAGATCACTAATTTGATTAGCAAATAACCGTGTTGTTTCTTCTTGTTTTGCCATAAAAGCTTGTTGGTTCTGAAGCAATTGCTTAATCAAATCATCTGTGGAAAACTAGAAGGGGGGGGGGGGGGGGTTGAATAGTTTTACGTCTTTTTAATTTTATTATGAAAACTTAGTTTAGTTTTAAAACCTTGTTTGCTTTTAAAACTTTGATTCAATCTTATGTGAACTCAAATCTTGAACAATATGAACAAGTATATCTAAGTATGAACAATAATAATAATGTAAGCTAAGTATGTGAAATCAACACATGCATAATATAAACAATTATAGCTATATACGAGAGATAAGTACGTAATCGTTTATTTTATAATCCTTAGTTATATTTTGTATAAAAACTATACTTGATCGAAATGATCAATTATATGTATGTAACCTTTTTAGTTTGATTGTAAAAACTTTGTTTTGTGAATGAAACTTTCGTTTGATCTTTAAGTAAAATCAATACTAGCACTATATGAGCAACTATATATATACGTCTACGTCTACAAATGTAATAACGATATAAGCAAGATAATAAGTAAGATATGGAAAGATCTAACCGCGAGACAAAGGATTTATAGTGGTTCGGCTACAAGGACACCTTCCTTGCCCTACTCCACTCCTCGAGTCACCTACTCGAGAGTTTTCTTCACTATGTCAACAAGCTCCTTATGGCGGAGAAACCTTACACACCAATATACACACCACTTACACACCAAAGCTTCGTCACAACGAAATCACACCTTCTTCACAACTACTTCACACCAATCTACTACACACCTATCTTCACAACTACTTCACACCAATCTACTACACACCTATCTTCACAACTACTTCACACCAACTATCTTTACTACAATCTAGTTCATACCTATCTTCTACACACCAATTATCTTCACTACAATCTACTAGCCAATCACACAATCTATATTCCTAACACAACTATCTACAATTAAATATTCACAACACACTACACAAAGATATATGTAAATATTCTTGATGATGCACCAACAACTTGGATGTGGAGGTCACAACAAGTTGTAATACTTCTTGTCTTGGAGGATAGAAGTATTCTTCTCTTGCACTTGAGAGGATGATGTAAGAATCACTTTGAAACAAAGGATTATGTATTTATGATCAAAGGATTTAGAGAATAGAAATGGGGATCTAGAACAGAAAGTTTAGGAGTGCAAAAGGTGAGGAAAAAATCCAGGTTTAAGGTGGTATTTATAGGCAAAAGAATCTGACAGAGGAGCGTGGCCGGTCCCCTTAAATCATGGCCGGCCCCCTTAAAATTAAGGGGACCGCCCTTTATAATTAAGGGGGCCGCCCAGCTGAAACGGCCAGATTCTTTGTCTTTTAGTGGGGAAAGTTTATTTGGTGAAAAACTAACTGTTTTTGGTTAAAAATTTGAATTCATATATTTAGTATGAATAAAACATTTTTCTTTATTACCAAAAGTGTTTTTCAAAAATATATAATATGTTTATATAATTAAATAAACTTTGCATTAGTTAATTAAATACCCCTTTGATCATAAATTGCACTAAACACTTTGTTTATTCATACCTTAAGTGATTTGGATGTAAAGAGAAATATTAATCACTAAATACTTGTTTATGTCACAAGTTTTAGTTCTATGAGTTTATATTTTGTGATAATCAAAACATAGAGATATTGATAACATGTTAATAATGTTTTTAGGCATTAATTTATGTCAACAATCTCCCCCTTTTTGATTATTACAAAACCTTAAACTCAATATATCTAAAACTTGTTTTTAGACAAGTATTATAGAGTTTACATTTCTCTTCTCCCCCTTTTTGTAAAATCAAAAAGGTTAAGCCGAATAAGCTTCGCGAGGGAAGTTTAAACGGGTAGAATGCTCCCCCTTGATGTATGCTCCCCCTCATTTGAGAGCACCAAGGGAACGAGCTATGGAGATCTTTGCTACAAAAATATTTTAAGAGAGCAAGATACACATATATGCAAGGCAACAATTATGCAACTAAACAAAGATTCATTCAAGCATTATAGAAATGAAAAGCATTACAACACTCAATATGCTTGAAGCATATTGATAAAAATAACACAAAGGAAAAGACATAGTCCTATATTGCCTAAGAGAGCACTTGGACTTGCTTGCAACCAAAGGTTGGTTGATTCGTATTTGAAAGTGAACATCATAAGCATATGGTATGCTTAGATGGTTGATGATGGAGTGTTTGGAATGAGGATGGTTGAGTTAGGGTAAGATTGTTGGATTAATGGAGGTTGTTGGATTAATGGAGGTATATGTTCGGGTCATGAATGTTGGATAGTTTGGTGGTGGAGAGTTTGTAGCGGAAGAGGTTGATTGAGGTTTTGGATGTTGTTCAAGTGAGGGTATTGGATGTGATCTAGTGAGAAGATATTCAATCCAAGTGAAGTGTTCATTGAATGCAATCGTTTTTAGGAGAAAGATGCAACAAGGTTAATTGTTGACATGCTTCTCAAGTTGATTTATGTTGTGTGGTGATGAGGGTGATCTAGATGAAGGTGGATCCAAATTGCGTTGAGCAAGATGTAAGACTAAAAGAGCACTAAGCTCATGGGCTTCTTTTAGCGCCTCAACGAACTTCAAGTGTTCGGAGGAAGGTGATGGTGGTGGAGCATGATAATTGTCTTGGGTGAGGGTTTGAACATGCAACATAGGAATGGCATGTGAAGTTGTAGGATGTGGTGGTGATACTCTTGGTGGTGGAGACATGTTTGAGCTTGGGTAATCATGAAAACATGATATGGGTGAAAGACATTCTTCATGAGTGGATGGTGTTTTTGTTGAATGAGCAACATGTAAAGTGTTGGTAATGAGGTTGGGATTATTGTTTTGGGATTGTGCATGCTCATCATAAGAAGGAACATTAGTCGAAGCACGAATGGATGATTTGTTGTTAAATGGATCATTTGTGTGAGAGTGAGGTTTAGGTGTTGGTTGATTATGAACAACATCGCTTGAGTTGTGAAAAGATTATGAGGTTTGAGTGTAATGGAGAAGGATATGGGTGAGTAAAGGTTTTTGATATGTAATGTTCGTGAGAAGGAGAGTGAGGTGTTAGGTAAGTAATGTTTGAAAACATAGGTGGAATTTGGTGTTGAATGTTTGACAACGTCATTTGGTTTGACGGATTTTTAAAGGAAGTTAGCCTTTCTTCTCCAAACAAGTTTCTTGGTGGTTTTGGTTTAATGGGAGAGGAAATGATGAGATGAGTGGAGATTGAGAGGAATGAGAGTGTTTATAATGTAGGATTGGTGGGATCAAGGATGGATAAACTTTGATGGAAGGTTTAGGATAGAATAGGTTTGTGAATTTTAGGAAGTGTAGGATGAAATGGGCTAAAAAATAGAAAAAGGGAAACAACACATTCGACCATCAGATGGCCGGTCCCCTTAATTGGAGGCCGGTCCCCTTAATAATTAAGGGGGCCGCCTTATGATTTAAGGGGGCCGCCCATCTGGTGATTCCCAGATTGCCAGAAAAGGGTTTTTGGTAGTGCATTGCAGAAAGGTTGTGTTTTTTGTTTCAAACAAGTCCAACTCTTTGAGGCAATTAAACATAGACTAATTATGTAGGCAATTATGTAGCTAAAGCATGTTAACCAAAGAGATTAAGTAATCAAGCAATTTCATCTAGCATGCAAACATACTCATCTAGCAAGCAAAATATAAGTGCTAGGAAACAATAAGCAACATCAAGTATTTCATAACTACATAACTAGGAGGATTAATCCTAATGTGTATTATGATAGCATGGGTTTCTAGACTTGTTACAAACGAAGTCTTAATAGATAAACCATGGCTCTCTTGATTTGATTTAGTTCACTTATAAGTGTCATTTATATAAATATAGATGACAAATATGAGATCACCATGCATGATTTAAAGAGACGTTTTTAGCATTATTCAACAATGTTTGAAAGTAGGTTTTCATGTAGATATGAGAGTTAATTGAATAAAATAGATTCGGTTTTACTTCAAAATGTGTTAATGAAAGGTAAATAAAATTTTCTCAATCTTTGGTTTTGATCAAAACAAAATTGTGGATATTTATTGTGAAAACATCTTATTTAAAAGTGGGATAGTTATTTGAAAAACTATTTTCCAAAATGTGAGGTTTTTGCATATTTTTAAAGATATTAGATTTTTGACAACAAATATCATTAATCATATATTTTAAAAGATGTTTGTTATAGATCTCATGCTCAAGAGGATTGGTTAAGCCTACTATTATCTCATGCTATCGTTTCTACATATCTTATGATCCTAAAGGAAGTGATGACGAAAATTAATATGTAGGATGCGAGAGTGTTGAATGGGGTATAACCTAACATCTATAGTTCCTTTGATTTCGCACGCTTATCTGACTTAATGCCATAGTCTACAAGAGCTTGTTTCATCCATAGTTTTCTTACGCGAGGAATCTAATCCTACTTCTATATTAACGATTTATCCACTTAACTCATTTCACTTCATCACCATGAGTTTCCTAATAGTGGATATAGAAGATTTCCATTTTCTATTTTGTTCGGCAATGAACAATTTTATCTTATTCCTAGGAAAGTCAACCAATGATGTTTCTAGGTTATAAGAATATAAGCAATTATGTACTAAGCATTAATCTAACTAATCATTTATCTAAGCATGCAAATTATAGTGATGAACTTAAAAGAAACATGTACCTTTTAGTCTTCAATGGAATATCTTCAAGCACTTCAAGTGACCATGTTGACTTATAGAAGTCATTAGTAGATGATATTCCAACTTCTTCCAAGATTGACAACTTAGCCACTTGGTCCCCATTGTCTCATTGGTCCAAACATATTTAACATTTGGCTAGGATGCATGTATGGTGGTAATATTTCCCAAGGATTGTAACTTGGTAGATAATTCCACATTTGATTTCTAGTGTTATTGTAATTTTGTCTATTTTGATTTCTTCTAGGTTGAGGTGTTTTAGATCTTGGATGATGATTGTTAGGTTTTCTTGGTGGTGGAGTTTTAGATCTTAATTTAGGTTTAGAAAATCCGGTTTTGACTTTTAATGATGGTTTATAAAAACTTTTTACTTCCACATCACTTGCAATAGGTATTTTTCTATCTTCTCTAAGTATATACTTAGGTTTTGACTCTAATGGTTTTTGTTTACTAGATTCACATTCAAACTTTATATTTTTATTTTCACTAGTTGAAACATTAGTTGAGGTTAATCCTAGACCGGTTTTGTCTCCCGAAGTTTCTTGAACACTTATTATTTTCTTAAGTGGGTTACTACTATTTTTAAACTTGTCAAGTTTGAAATTTTCATCTTTAAGTTTTTCGTTTTCATTTTTAACCTCTATGCATGTTTTACATTCTATAAGAACTTCTTTTCCTTTTTCCAAATGTTGTAGTCTAATTTTTAATTCGAGTACTTCATTTTCTAATAGATTGTTAATATGTTTTAGTGACTTATTTTTAGCTATAACTTTTTGACCTAATTTGCGTAACCTATTATATTCACTATCTAGGTCTTTTTCGTCTAATGATAAATTTTCGTCACTAAAGTATTTGGTTTCTGAACGTACCTCGCTTGATGTCTTAGCCATAAGACATTTCTCCTCATTTGTGATTTCTTTCTCATCGTCATCGCTATCATTCCAAGCTCCTCCAACAAACGCCTTTTGATTTTGATTTCTTGACATCATTGGGCATTTTCCGATGAGATGATTTGGATCACCACATTTGAAGCACTTCCTATCACTTTTGCCATTTTTGTCATCTTTATTTCTTTGGTTTGCTTTCCTTTCATCATACGGTTGTCTAACCAATCTTCCTCGCCATTTGAGGAATTTCTTGAAGTCTCTTACGGCCGTCGCATATTCTTCGTCATCACTTTCGGAGGTTGAGCTATCCTCGTTACTAGATTCCTTCCTAGCTTTCAACGCAATTGACTTGCTTTGCTCTCTTTTTCCATTGACCATCTCGGAGTCTTTCTTTATTATTGCTTCGTAGACTTTCAGGTTGCCGATCAACTCATCAAGTTGAAGAGTTGACAAGTTCTTCGATTCTTCAATCGCCGTAACTTTAGCTCACCATTTTGGATGAAGAGCCCTAAGAAATTTCCTAACAAAATTCTTACTAGAAAAATTCTCATCAAGTGCTTTTAAACTTGTGATAATAGTGTTAAATCTAGCAAAAGCATTATCTATTGATTCCTCCTCCGGAATCGTAAATTGTTCATATTGTTGAACAAGAAGATCTATTTTGTTATCTTTAACTTGACTATTACCTTGGTGAGTGATTAGTAAAGAATCCCAAATCTCTTTTGCGGTTTTACACATAAAAATTCTTTCATATTCTTTGCGTGGTAACGCATTATAAATAACCATTTTAGCCTCATTATTTTTTGATAGTTTCTTTTTCAAATCATCATTTTGTTTTTCAAAAGATACAATTTCATCCTTTTTAGTTTCAAAATTATATTGAATAGGAGGAAAATCACCAAAGGTAATAACATGCCAAAGATCTAGATCCTTTGATTTCACATAAGTTTCGAATCGATTTTTCCAATATAAAAATCCATCACTTTCAAATAGTGGTGGTCTTTGCATAGATTGCCCTTCTAAATATTTTTCAGATTCCATAGATCGTTACAAGTTTTAAAATACAATATATTTTAAAAATCTTGCTAGACGTGGCTCTGGTACCAATTGTGGAAAACTAGAAGGGGGGGTTGAATAGTTTTACGTCTTTTTAATTTTATTATGAAAACTTAGTTTAGTTTTAAAACCTTGTTTGCTTTTAAAACTTTGATTCAATCTTATGTGAACTCAAATCTTGAACAATATGAACAAGTATATCTAAGTATGAACAATAATAATAATGTAAGCTAAGTATGTGAAATCAACACATGCATAATATAAACAATTATAGCTATATACGAGAGATAAGTACGTAATCGTTTATTTTATAATCCTTAGTTATATTTTGTATAAAAACTATACTTGATCGAAATGATCAATTATATGTATGTAACCTTTTTAGTTTGATTGTAAAAACTTTGTTTTGTGAATGAAACTTTCGTTTGATCTTTAAGTAAAATCAATACTAGCACTATATGAGCAACTATATATATACGTCTACGTCTACAAATGTAATAACGATATAAGCAAGATAATAAGTAAGATATGGAAAGATCTAACCGCGAGACAAAGGATTTATAGTGGTTCGGCTACAAGGACACCTTCCTTGCCCTACTCCACTCCTCGAGTCACCTACTCGAGAGTTTTCTTCACTATGTCAACAAGCTCCTTATGGCGGAGAAACCTTACACACCAATATACACACCACTTACACACCAAAGCTTCGTCACAACGAAATCACACCTTCTTCACAACTACTTCACACCAATCTACTACACACCTATCTTCACAACTACTTCACACCAATCTACTACACACCTATCTTCACAACTACTTCACACCAACTATCTTTACTACAATCTAGTTCACACCTATCTTCTACACACCAATTATCTTCACTACAATCTACTAGCCAATCACACAATCTATATTCCTAACACAACTATCTACAATCAAATATTCACAACACACTACACAAAGATATATGTAAATATTCTTGATGATGCACCAACAACTTGGATGTGGAGGTCACAACAAGTTGTAAAACTTCTTGTCTTGGAGGATAGAAGTATTCTTCTCTTGCACTTGAGAGGATGATGTAAGAATCACTTTGAAACAAAGGATTATGTATTTATGATCAAAGGATTTAGAGAATAGAAATGGGGATCTAGAACAGAAAGTTTAGGAGTGCAAAAGGTGAGGAAAAAATCCAGGTTTAAGGTGGTATTTATAGGCAAAAGAATCTGACAGAGGAGCGTGGCCGGTCCCCTTAAATCATGGCCGGCCCCCTTAAAATTAAGGGGACCGCCCTTTATAATTAAGGGGGCCGCCCAGCTGAAACGGCCAGATTCTTTGTCTTTTAGTGGGGAAAGTTTATTTGGTGAAAAACTAACTGTTTTTGGTTAAAAATTTGAATTCATATATTTAGTATGAATAAAACATTTTTCTTTATTACCAAAAGTGTTTTTCAAAAATATATAATATGTTTATATAATTAAATAAACTTTGCATTAGTTAATTAAATACCCCTTTGATCATAAATTGCACTAAACACTTTGTTTATTCATACCTTAAGTGATTTGGATGTAAAGAGAAATATTAATCACTAAATACTTGTTTATGTCACAAGTTTTAGTTCTATGAGTTTATATTTTGTGATAATCAAAACATAGAGATATTGATAACATGTTAATAATGTTTTTAGGCATTAATTTATGTCAACATCATCCATGGGCGACGGATTTTGAACAACACCTTGATTTTGATTATTGTTGAAATTTTGCCCACGGTTCTGAAAGTTACCATGATTCTGATTTCCATGATTAGCATTTTGAAAATTCCCAGGGTTTCCATAGTTTCCTTGGTTTTGAAAATTCCCTTGATTCGGGCCTTGATTATAATTTCCTTGAAAACCTCGGTTTTGATTGAATCCTTGATTATGATTTTGAAAACCATTGTTAGCTCGACCCTGATTTTGATTTCCTTGATTATTACGATTCTACACATTATGATTTTGATTGACTTGATTGACTTGATTCGGTTGATCGATAACGGGTGGTCCAAGAAAATTGGTGGAACGGTAGCTGAGAAGATTTCGATCTCCTTGAGGTGGGTAACCGTTGCTACCCGTGTTTGCAGCATACGCGATCTCATGAGAAAAGGCACCGGTGGACGGACATTCGTAATACAAATGAGGACCACCACAAGTCTCATAACCATGACTAACCATATTGACTTGATGGTTTGGTTTAGCAATAGACATAGCATCAACTTTCTTGTTAAGGGCTACTCGCATACTCATCATCTCATCATTAGTTTTACTATTTGCATTAGAAATTTGAGGTTTGTTTCTAGACATCCTCACATGAGCCTTATTCTCAATTATCATGAAGGCGTCATTCGTGTTTCGAGTTAAAAAGTTCCCACCCGCAGCAGAATTGAGTGAGTCTTGGTCAGCATGACACAACCCATTGTAGAAAGTATCAATCTGCTGTAGGGATGTGAACCCATGATTCAAACATTTTTTCAACAAATCTTTATATCGATCCCAAGCTTCGCTGAACGACTCATCGAAAGCTTGTTGGAATTGAAAGATTTGGGATCGAAGATTAAAAGTTTTAGAAGGAGGATAGAAATAATTCACGAACTTGGAAGCTAGATCGTTCCAAGTGTGAATCGAATTCGGTGGTTCCTTTTCCAGCCAAGTCCGGGCTGCCCCTTTAAGGGAGAAAGGAAACAACTTCAATTTCACCACATCGTAAGGGACTTGATTTATCTTAATGGTCTCAGCGATGTCGGTGAAATTTCTTATGTGAACATATGGGTCCTCGTGTTCAAACCCGTGAAAGGATATACTCGTGATTAGGTTGAGCAATCCGTGATTAATCTTAAAATTTGCAGTGATATCGGGAATCACGATGGCTCTCCTCACACCATTGAATGGTGATTGGAGTTGTTCCTCCATCGGACGTGGATCGAAAGCCGGTTAGGGTCCCATCGGAGGGATCCCATTGTGTTGAGGACCACCCATCGGCGGGGGTCCCATGTTTTGTTCGTTCTGGTTCATTTCCTCGTCGTTGGGGAAATGAACCCGATGATTATGTCGTAAAACCCTCTCGGGGTTCGAGAATGGAGAAGTCAGACTATCAAAATTTGAACGGGTGTGCATACACCAAAAACAAAATCAAAAAGAAAAAGAAAAAGAAAACGGAAAATCTTTTTGTATTTTTGATTTAGAATTATTTTTTGCTTTTTTAAATTTATTGAAAAACAAATCTCAAAAACTTTTTATTTTCTTTTATTTATTTTTTACAAACGTTACGTTAATCATAATCGTTTCCTTCAAAACTACTCGCGACGGAACGGGAAAGAAGAGTGTTTATCTCTTCAGCTAGCAATTTAATATCTTAGCTTCCGTATTTCCCGCTTATTCGGTTGTAGAATTAAAGTAATCCGATTAGCAACTAATTTCACGTTTTTCTTATGTTGTTAGGCTTATTTGGTTACAACGCCCCCTCTTCCACGAGGGAATCGAGGCTGTAACTTTCTTTTTATATTTTTGAAAACACTTTAGGAAAAGTGTTTTTGATTTTTCAATTTTTATATTTTTATATAAAATATTCACAAGTTAGAGGAAGGCTTATCAAAACACGATTTTTTAAAATGAAATTCAAAACTCACTTCAAACCTTCCCCGGTAGCGGCGCCAAAAATTGATTGCTCAATTATATGTATATATTATAACTTCCGAGGGAATCCGCAAAAAATACGGATTAACCGAGTCGTTTCCCAACGAAGGTTGAATGGAATCGTGAAATTCGATTCGCCAAATCGTGTCGTGAAAAGTGGAAAAGTGAAAATGGTGAATGAGAAACTCAAAGAGTGAAAAGATATCACAAATTAAGCAGAAAGTACAAGCTATGTATGCACAAGTATCTAAAAACTCAATACGGGAATTCAAACGCGATTTTAAAACGTAACGTACGAATAAAAACGTAACTATTTATGAAAAATGATCCTAAAAATTTGAAGTAAATTTATAAAAATCTTAAACTACTTAAAATAATTTTGAGAAAGAAAATTATTTTTTTTGACTTTTTATTTATTTTCTATGAATTTATTTCTAATTTTGGAATTTAAAAAGTAATTAAAAATAAAAGAAAATGAGAAATAAATGGGAAAAATCCAAATTTAATTTTGAAAAATCTAAAATAATAGAAAAGAATTATCTAAAATATTTTTGGATTTTTTAAAGCTTTTTCTGATTTTTTTTTTATTGATTTTTATTGATTAAAAAGTATTAAAAATTGAATAAAAACTAAAAAAAATTAAGAAAAATAGTAAAACAACTCAGAAAAATATGAAAAATTCACAAAAAATTTAAAATATTATAAGGAACTTGGAGAAAAATTTTGAAACAGAATTAAGCAGTAGAAGTGCTTATTGGGTAGAAAACAACTTATCACAAGTGCTTATTAATAAGCACTTGCAACAAAACCAATTGAAACTTGAGACACAGATGAAGTATACTCTAGTAAGCTCAAATATGCTCAATTATGATCAAGTTAAACACAAAAACAATCGCAGCAAGCAATAAGCAGTTTCAACTAGCAAAAGCATTAAGCAAAAGTACACTAGAATAAGCCAGAAGTTAAGGTACAAAGTAATCACTAATAAGCTATCTAATAGAACTCAGAAATCACAAATAAGCTAATGCTATGAGCTAATAAGTACTACTGCAGGTCTATACTTATGACAGAAAATAGGTTCTATGCTACTAACTTGTAGGAACTGAATAAGCAATCTAATAAGCTATAATTTGAATTGTGATGGGGGTAAAAGCTTCTCTGCACTACTGAGATTCTAGAATTTACAAAAACCCTATCACAGCTTCTCAATTGATGCTCTAAAGAGATCCAAGTTCAGCAGCTAGTGGAAACTTAAAAGCTGAAACAGTTGACTAATGTATTGCTACACTACTTTGACTTAATGCAATCTCAATCTATTAAATCTACTACTACTTGAATTGTTAAGCTACTACTAAGCTAAATTAAGCTTACTAACACTAAATTATATCTAACACTACAATTACACTAACTGAATTAACAAAATCAAACTGTTACTTATTATAAAACCTTACTTTGAGTTTTTAATGAGCAATGCAACTATATTATGCCCTATTTATATGATACTAACCTAATGTAACTAGAAAGTGAAGGTAAAACACCAAAACAACAACAGTTTAGCACAACAATCCTCTAATCCAAACACTCTCTTATAAACTGATAACACTATAAATCAGTGAAACAATCCACTAAACACCAATCCAATGATCCAATAAGCTACTATAACAATAACAGAAGCTATATCAACAATTAAATGCAACTGAAACCAATAGATTCACAGAAAACAGATTTATACTAATATTTGAAACAACTTGAACATGAAAATGGAATTAGAACTTACAATAGAAATCCCCTCAGCATGAAAAGGGGGCTCACTATGCTAGCATGTCTCTAGACAGGCTCAAACCCTTCGAAATCTGCTTTGGCCTATCAATTTCACCAAGGATCAACAACAGTTGACTTTCGTTGACTATTTTGAGAAATGAACCAAAACTGCTATAATACTCAAACAACAAGCTCACAGTATTAAGCTAAGATGAGATGCAATGGACTTCTAAATAGCTTATTTGAAAGCTGAGATAAGACAACTACTTTTATATTATTTTTTTCTTTTTCTGATTTTTATAAAACCTTTTGAATGAAATAAAACTTGAACTTAAAAGTAAGATAGACTGATATGTAATAAGCTGATAACAAAGAGATAAAAGCTGATTAAAAACAGTAACAACAATAAGATGAAAAGATTAAAGTGAAACTGATTTCATTGAAAATTAAAGAATTACAACTAAGCTAATCTATTACAATCAAAAGAAAATTGGGCAGAGTTTCTCTAAGCTATACTCCACCACCGAAAACACTAACCCTATGCGTCTATTTATAGCAACTGACAGAAGATTCTAGAGGTGAGGATAGCCACGGATTGCCAGTTTGGCAATCCATGTGATATGCTTCTTCAAGTACAATTCTGAGCCATTGATCATGATCAATCATTCCATCATCATTTAATCACCCTTGGATTGAGCTTTGTGACGCATTTGTACCAATGAAATGATGCCATGTGTACTATTTTGTGCTTCTTAGCTCTGACATGCTATTGACACTCTGACAATCATCTATAAGCCCTTTGATTGTACGGTTTTGCCCTTACTTATGGTTAATTGGAAAGGGGGTAACTTAGGGTTCATGGGGGAACATTAGTTTCTGGGTACGGGATTAATTTGGGGGGCGGGTAAGGTAATATTATTTTAATTGGTTTGACCCGTGGTTTATTTGTTGACCATGGGGTGTATTGGGCTCGGGTTTGAGAGGGATTGGGCTTGGGTTTGTAGTTTGGATTTGGCTTTGTGGATTAGATTTGGACCAGGCTTTGGATTATTTGTAATTTGTGATATTTGAAATACAAGGACTTAATCTGCCAAAATTCAAAAGTGTAATCCAAGGGATTTTGTTGTAAATCTCCGAATTACTGAGGACCAATCATGTCACTTCTTCAAAAATATTCTTCAAAGGACCATAATTGACAGTCTCTAAAACTTGGAGGACTGATTCTGACAATCTCTGAAACTTGGACCAAGGATCAAAACTGACATTTCTCAAATCTCTGAGGTCTTCTATAGGCTCAGCATTGACTGATCTGCACACGTTCCACTCTCGTGCTCGTTTTTGCCGGTTTCCGTTCATTTTTCATCATTTTATGAAATATCCGTACCTGCACATTCACAATCACAAAAACACACTTTCTTTGGCGTTTAAGGTTAGTTTTTGGATTATTAAGTCCCATATTGATAAAGAAAAGGTGAGTAAATAAGTACTCACCACTCCTACTGAGCATGTGGCTCCTGAGGATTTTGGCCCTGACCAACCTGTACAATCTCCACAAATAACTAGACTTCCCACACCAAGTCCATTGAGACCTAATTTTGATGATAATGTGGATCTAGATGCAGGATTTTATAATTCTCCTGTCAGGACTAATGATGCTCCCAATACCTCAGATATCCCTGAAGGTGGAGCTGAAGGTCCTGTTACTCTCACCTCTTTATCCCTTTTATTGAACAGGTATGTGCAAAAGGTGGATACTTTGGAAAAGGATCTTAAGCACACAAAGAGGACTCTTGGAGAAGCTGTGGTGACTTTGGTTAAAAGGGTCAAGAAATTGGAGAATCAGCTTAAGACACAGAAAAGGAAAAGTGTGTGGTTGATTCAGATGAAGAAGTTACTGAAGGGTCTGATAAACTTGACTTGGAAGGACTTCATCCTCTTGCTACCACCACTATAGAGAGTGTTCAGGATGATGCTCCTGCTGCTAAGGAAGTACCAAATGATCCACCTCATGCTGAAACATCCTCTCCCAAGGATAAGAAGGTGCTTTATGTCAGAAGAAAGTATTTGGCAGAACATCATAATAAGACTGATGCTTCTCAATCTGTTGATGTTGATATGACTGAGGTTTCTGCTGAAAAGATTCCTGCCAATGCTTCTCAGTTAGGAGATACTTTCTTTGTTGCTGGTAAAGAATATGTGTCCTCACCTAGTAAGAAGCCATCTGCTGATCCACTGCCTAAGGTGGTTCCTACTGATGAATCAGCAGATATACATGTTGATAGTCCTGATGATTCTATTGCAAAGGATTCTACTGATCAGCATTCTTGTCACACCCCCAGAATCGGGTCCAGCGGAAGCTTACATGTAGCTGGGGTGTAACTCAATTGGTACCACAACACAAGTACAAAATGGTTTTCACTTCAATCATTTAGAATAAAATCGTTTAACCAAAAGTATTGAATTTACATTGTTAAAAGTAGTGCAGAAGTAGGCCCTTAAAATAGTTAAAAACGGTCCCCATATGAATTATCAGAGTCTTCTATGACCATACCATGCCCTGCCAAAACCTCTAGTAGCGTGTCATTGCTTAATACCTGAAAATACATGCTAAAGTGTCAACACGAGGTTGGTGAGTTCATAGAGTTTAGTGAACATGAATGTAACGTAAAACATTTGAAATAAAGATTTCCCAGCAAAGGCCTCGTAAATCCACTCAGTTCCAAGTCCCGCCATAAAAGACTTGTAACCTGTGTATTTACGACCCACTGCCAAATATGATATAGTTTACGTGAATAAAAGAAATACTTGTATCTAAATTCAAAGATAAATATAGCAAAACTGCTATATAAATAATTCTGACAATGAGGCCATATGATAAATCAGTCAAGTGGGGAAACAATAATATTACGTTTGACATCACAGTCAAGTAGGGAAAACCACAATATTACGATTGACATCACAGCCAAGTGGGTAAAACCACAATACGTTTGACATCACAGCCAAGTGGGGAAAACCACAATATTACGATTGACATCACAGCTAAGTGGGGAAAACCACAATACGTTTGACATCACAGCCAAGTGGGGAAAGCCACAATATTACTTTGGACATATATGAACCATTTTCGATAATGAGGTTATATAAATAATTATGACAATGTCTAAGAGGAAAATCCCATGAAATACAGGTAATCAAACATACTAATGAAATGCAGGTAATCAAACATACCAATAAAATACAGGTAATCAAACATACCAATGAAATGCAGGTAATCAACCATGTAAAGCGAGTAATGCGTTTAAGTAAAACGAGCATGTATTCTCCCCCAAAGAGTTTACAAACAATTAAAAGAGTAGGGGCTATGACTCACCTGGTGCGATAGCTTCAATGACAAAAGTGGATATACTGAAATGAGGCACGATCTCTAACCGCAACCTAATATGAATGATATGATCTAATGTAAGCAATGAAATGATGCTACACATGCAAATACGTATGTTATCGATACCACTCGTGAAATTTGAAAATAACGTTTATCGTCGAAAAATATATTTTTGACGTCTCGTTAAGTTAATAAACACTTTTCATGTAAATATGTTGAAACGGTACTCCACGATCCTCTTTTGGTGTTTTATCGGTAAATATAATGTTTTCGTCGTAAAATGACACTTTTCATACCTTGAAAATATGACCAAAATAGCCTCGCAAAACTAGTCGCGAAATATTGTACGTTAAGTGTTAGTGATGAAACTCGATGTTTTTGAAAACCTTGTAACCATATCTAAATGTCGTGTCATTTAACTTTTAGTCATACGTGTCTTGATTAGATAGAAAATCGGTTATCATTGTTGTTACTTGAAAATATTGTTTTTGATACTTCAAATATATTTCATATAGATGCTGTCAAAAATATATATAGTTTATCGGGTATATAGATGAGGTCGTAATTTATTCGTTACGAGTCCAATGATCAAACGGCCAATTGGTTTGAAAAGTAGGCTGGGAATACTTGATTTTACTTAACTACGGCTCGGACTCAAACTGATCCGATCATAAAGAAAAACAGCCGTGAATATGGCACTTCGCGAAGATAGTTTTGCGGCAAAAATAATAAGTGTTGCTGAAGGAAAATATATATATTCGTCTGAGTTCAAACGCTTGTATCTTCTTCGTTATAAGCTCGTTTTCTACGTTCTTTATATCCCCGGAATTGTGAGACAACATACTAACATATTTTTGATAAGTCGAGACGGCTAGATCAAGTTTTACACCTCAAAACAGTCCGCAAAAACTGTTCAACAGCAACATAATTTTCTGAAAACATAGTTTTCGTCGTTAACTTGTTTTTAGCATAACTTCTTCGTTATAAACTCGTTTTAATCCGTTCTTTCGCCAATAGCTTCGTTTTTGAAAGTATTTTCTAAATCTTTAGCCCAATGTTACCCGGAAACCCTTGAGTTTCCCACGTTTTACAAAATGGGACAGTAGGTTATGTACTGTTTCAAAAATGGGTTTTCCTAGTTTGTAACTTGTCCAAAACCTAACCAAATTACATTCAATCAACTCCACAAATACTCAATCCTACCATACACCTTCTTAGGGTGTCATGGATTCTTAGTCTTCACCAAAAATGGTGGATCTCATGGGATTGCTAATAAAAATTATTGATCTATGTTTATAAAGAAAATGAGTAATAAGTGGTATGTTTAACATGACTATTTGCATAACTAATTACTAATATAACTTGAAAATATAACAAATGAAAGTATGAAAAGATTAGAAAGATGTTATTGAAGCTTACTTGAATGATTATAGACTTTTGAACAAGAAAACTTAATAATCTTGAGGTTTTTATTTCAAAACCTTAACAAAGTATATATGGAAGACTTGATTATTACTTGTTCTTGAAAATTTGATGGATCTTCCTTGTGTTTTAATTTTAGTCGTGGGTAGGAGAAGGAAGGAGAGAGCAAAACCTCACTTTTTGATTCTTAAAAATAACTTATGTATGTAATATGTGTTTATGAAATGAAATATCTAGCCATGGAGGGCATATTAGTAATTTCACAATAGGAAGCAAAGTCTTACATGTGTTTGTATATATGTAGTCGACTATATGTATATGTATAAAGATATTTGTGGTTTTAGTGAAGTATTAAGTGTATTGTTAGTCATTTAGTGTTTATAACGTGTTACGTTGTAAGCTTTGGGTACCGGGTTAGCTAGAAATCAATTTTAACGGAACGAAATGGAATATATTAAAGTCGTAAAAAATTATAAAATTACATTTCTCACAAGTATCGGTTGAATAAATAATCGTCGTATTGAAATTACGAAAACCGTTGAAGTTATAAACGTTTAACGATACGTATATCAAATAAATTCAAAACGTCAGGTAAATTAATAATATAACTTTCATATCACTGAAATGAGTGTAAAAATATATTAGGATCATAGTCGGGAGTATCAGGTATATGTTAGTAGTAAAAACTGAGTGGTAACGTTAATTACAAATTAAGCATACGTAAATTGAAATAATGCGTATCCGTGCATGATCTAATGTGTTGATGATTTTACTGATGATATGTAGACTACTCTAGTCTATATGACGTGTCCTTACTGATAATGCATGAATTCGCAGCTAAACCAATCCGGTTACGCGAATTTAAAAACCTGTAAACTAGATTTACGAAATGATGAACGACAATCGTGAATAGTGATTTCCTTCCGGGAATGAATAGTGTTTTGTGAATAGTGAAATTTTTGAACGCTTCTCGGAATCTCAAACTGACTCCGAAAATGATGAATAGTGATCGGTGAATAGTAATTGATGAATAGTAACTTTCTGAAATGAATAATGAAATTTTGACGTTTGAACAAGGACCTGAAATTACGAGTTGTGAGAATTCTATTCCTCCTGAAGCTGCTTCAACTCAGATGGATAAAGGAAAATCTGTTGTGGTTGATCAAAATATTCCTTCCAGGCAGAAATCCAAACAAGAACTAGCTAATGAGAAGCTAAGTAAGCTGGTAGCAGCACAGTGGCAAGCTAAAGAGGATGCTGCAAAGGCTAAGAGGGATTTAGACATGAAGGCATATGAGGCTCTTGCTAGAAAGATACAGGCTAATTTAGATCAAATGGGTGATCCACTTACTCATATTCTACCTGCTGAAAGACAAAAGGAGCTGGATGAAATCTCTAAACATTTATCTGCTGAGCAGTGGGATAACTTGGCTACTCAAGTCTTTTCTAGACCTGATTTGGCAAAGTCTGTACTTGGTGCTGCATATCATGAGGCTGATTTTGCTAAGAGGATGGTTGAAACTGCTAAACTCAAGAAGAAAGCTGAGGCAGGGAGAATAGCTAAGGAGAAAAGAGACAAACCCTGGACAAAAGCAAAGATCAGAGACTACATGAGAACTTTTGTCAAGAATCACGGGTGTGCTATATATGGATCAGGATGGACCAAGAAGAAAGTTTGGGACTTTTCAGACACTCAGTTATCTACACAATATGACAAGCTCATTTCTATTCTTCATAAGTCAGGCATTAATGTTCAAGATCCCTTGGAGAAGCATGGAAGACTTATGGGTGAGCCTGCAGCTAAGAGGATAAGGCTTGATGATTCTGCTGACATTCCCAAAGATTCTATTGAGTCTTTATTTGCTGATCAGGATCATGTTCATTCTCCCTGAGTCTTATCACAAGTTGATGAATCTGCTGATGTTTCTGCTAAACCATCTGCTGATTAAGATGCAGAGCCTTCTGAACCTAAAGATACTGGTGGATCTACTGATGATTCATCTATTTTTCCAAAAGTTCCAGAGTTTGTTTCTACTGATGTTCCAACTTCTCAAACTCTTTCTGCTGATCCACCATAGAGTGTTCCTACTGATCCTTCAGAATCAGTTCCCACTGAAGAGACTTCTGCTGATACTCCAGTTGATACACATGATTCTTCTCCTTCTACTCCTGGTACAAGGAAGAAGAGTTTTTCCAAAAAGAGGAAGGCTCCTAAAGGTCTTGCTCATCCAGCAGAAGACAGCACATTTATTGAGTTTGATTCTGATGATGAAGACCCTGTTGTTTGGAAAAGAGTGGTTAAATGGGAGCTTATTGAGTCTTCAGTGGGTCAAGGACAAGTCAATGTGCTTCACAGACACGATGGTTCTACCAAACATTTCACTTTTCTTAGTGAAATTCTACATATGGTGGATAGACAGGACATTCTTTCCTTGTATGGATGGGTTATAGATTACTATTAAACTCATCAACCTGAGGGGATTGGTATGTTTTTGCTAGGAGATTTATATGTGCTGTATGATTCTCATACTTATAGGGGCACAGGATTTCATGCTTGGAAAGGACAAAAGGATTGGGTAGTTGATTATTGGAAATATTTTCCTCTTCCTGATGTTCATATGATCTTCACTACCACTGGTAAAACCTTATACTGTTGGGCAGATGTGATATATCCAATCACTATAGAGGTGATGAAGCAAATGCTGGAGGTGAAACTAACTGTTCCTCTTGATATGATTGGGAATGATATGCATCATGCTGAACAACTGATTAGAGCCATCAGAAGAAGTCTTCTGGTTAAAATGGAATTGGAGTCTCAGTATGGTATACATCTTGAAAATTCTCTGAGATGATTGGATATTGGTATGATATATTGTTGTATATTTAGTTATTTTCTTTATTTAAAAAAAAAAAAAAAAAAAAAAAAAAAAAAAAAAAAAAAACCTAACAGATTTGTATAGTGTTTTGTATTTTGTATGTTGTATGCAGGTTTTAGTGTTGGTTATTTCCACACCTTATCTGGTTATCAACTTACCATGATGTTGACTATTCCATCAAAAAGTTGGCTAGTCCAAAGGGTACAGCTTTGGTTAAAGACAAGTCAAATCTGTTGATAGCTGTAATAGTTTGCTAAAAACTATTGGGTCCTCGACTCACCCATGCTTAACAGCTGAGAGTTGGATGGTTGTCAATTGACCATGGATTTTTCCTTATGGATTCCCAATAATTGGCTAGCCCACAAGTGTATGGCTTGTAGTAAAGGCAGTGGAAAACCATATTTGGTATTCAATTTACCAAGGTGATTTAATCAACCAAATAATTGACTAGTCCTGAGCAAACGGCTACAGGTAAAGACATATCAAATCCATTTATAGCTGATGATTTGCTAAAAATCATATGGTCATCAGTGTACCATAGTTAGTGAACTGAAACGTTTGGCTACTCCAGTAGTAATGGCTATTGGTAAAGAGACATCAAATCCATTATTTTCAATGATTCACCTCTCACAGGAGTTAACACACCTGGAAGTGATGAGAATATTATGCAACTTATGTTTTGATGTACATTTGGTCATTTGTGGCTGCAAAGAATGGTGGTTTCAAAGTTTTTGTTGCTCATAGAGAGGCAGCTGATGAAGATTCTTTGTTGCTGAAGTTCATGCTCAATCCTCTTCTTTTGCTGTTAAAGATCTATCAAGAATCTTGGAGTTAACAATGTCAACTGCAAGATTAGGGGAGGATTGTAGGGAATTATTGAAGGCAGCATATAGATACTGCTGATGGATACTGCTGACAGGATTCTGCTGAAGCTTATAGTGATTCTGCCGATGATCTGGATTCTGCTGATACATTAGGTTCTGCGGATATAGTTAATCCGTATATAAGAGTTAGTTATTTATATATAAGATATGTAGAATATCTTCTAGAGTTTTATGAATATACATTTCTTGTAACAGAGATTAGGGTTTCTACTAGTATAAAAGGAACCCAAGGTTATTGTATTATGTACGTGTCAAAAGCAATTATTAGTGAATGATAACGATCCATAGAGGATCAAAGTATTTAGTATATCGTTCGTGTTTATATTCCGTAATAGATACAAGCTCACAGAGATTGTCTATATAGTCTTGCTAGTGATTACATTAGTAGGCTATCGATCCATTGGCTCAAGATCTATCAAGGGTAGATCCTACAACAATGAAGCAACGTATGTAGCAATTATCAACACTACACGAAGTGGTGATAATCCGGATGAGCTACCAAGTTATCGGGGTTTTCAAGACACCGTACTACAAACTATACTTCTATAGCCATATAATTTATAGCAATCAAGTATATTTGGAAGGAAGATTTTTGTATGATACCAAGCGGCCTCCCATTTTCCCTTTATATCATTTTTTAATGCCCCTTTAAAAGGTCACTACAACCCCTCCAAATAGGCACGACCCAAGGATTCGAACCCTAGGCGATTCTGATGGGGTGCGTCCCCATATGACGACCAGAACCTGGGATGAACAGACACAGTAGCCGGATACTCGCCTGAACCAATGTGATGTTTCACTGATAACCGCCAACCGAATCCATTGCTTAAACTAGCACCGATGGATCGCGATACACCATAATCAAACCATGGGCTGCCTACTGATGCTGAAAAAGATTTTAATAGCTTTCAAGCGGCGATACTGATGAGGCGAAATTTGTTACGCTTTTAAGGGGTCATTTAAGCCTTAAGTCGTGATAATATGATCAATTATTACCCTAAATCATTCCTTTTGTCATTTTAGGTACTTTTGAAGAGAATTCTGGAAAACAAAGCATTTTGGACGTTTTTGGACCAAATAGTGAAGAAAACGACAAAGTCAAGAATCCAAGCTGGAAATTGCACCTGACACTGTCACCAATTCCAAAGGGACGGCGTCAGCCTTTGTGACAAGATGTGGAAGTTACATTTACTCTTGCGCGACAGAACAGAAATCAGAACTTAACACGTGACGGTGTCACATTCTACCAAGAGTAGGCCATCACGTATCACACTAAAGCGTGATGGCCCAGAACACTTAAAGAGTGACAGCATCAAGAAGTTGGATTGGACGACAAGAAACCCTAGTCGCGGCGAGATGACGGCGTCAACCATCAAAGGTGACGCCGTCACCCTTGTAAATCTATATATAGTTTTTGATTTTTCATTCATAGTGTGTAACTTTGGATAGGAACTGTAGCAACCCTTTTGACTTTGACTTTTGACTATTTGACTTTTACCATAACGTAAAAGCAATTACTGAAACGTTAGTTAACCGGTAATTTTTCAAGTTAAATAATTCACTCTGTTTCGAATTGTTACTCTCTGAACGTTTTTGTTCACTTCTGTCTATTTAACGAGAGGTTATATTGTTTTTCATACGTACCGACATCGCATTAGTAATGCTTTAAATGCGATAATTAGTATTCGTTGTCAATAATCTCATTATCATATTAATATTATAAAAACGCTTCCAAAAATATATTTTTCTCGCAATTACAAGATCGAGGTACCGCGTCTATATTTTAGCTCAACGGGACATGGGACACACGGTATAATAATAAAAGAAAGCCATCTCTATCTTATATAACCTACACCGCCTTATCACTATTTTAGTATTTTATTTTTAATCAGATGATAACATCAGATCTTATCTTTCTCTCACCCTCCACAAATCGTTCTATCACTCTCTCTTAATTGTCAATCGATCCATCAACCAAGAGGGAAAATTGTTTGCAAACTACTCCATCACCACATCCACTCTATACCACCATCATCACCAAGACAAGGAGGTTAAGATCTTGTGTTTTGAGTTGAAGTTGTAGATCGAGGGTTTTAACCTCGTTTGGTGTTAATCAGCCACAACTCCAGCGCCTCGCTATCTCCTTCCTCTCCCACGTTTGGCATGTCGACAACATAACCCACCTTCGTAATTATTCATTTAACCGATTATATAAACGTATTATAAAGTTTTTGTGGATTAAAATAGGGATTGAAACATGTTTTGATCTAATTTTTATGGTAAAAAGATTAACAAAAGGTGTTTGTTTGACCCTGGTTCTCGGCTAAAAATCACCCAAAATGGGTGTTTGTTGTTGGCGGGTCACAGCCACGCCAAAGGGGTGTTTGGCTTATTTTAGTTTTCTTTTCTTCCTCTTTTGCTTGTTTGATTAAGCACATAGCTTATTGGGTATTAGGATTTCTTATTTAAGTTTATTTGTGGTTTATGGCTTATTTTGGTTGTGTTGAGCTCGGCTAAAGAACCACCCCGTAAGGGTGTGTTTGTTTGCTTTGATCAATCTTATCGTTCGTTTGTTGAACAACATCTGAACTAGCTAATTCTCTTTGTCCGATTTCACCCCAACATATAGGAGTTCGGCACTTCCTTCCATACAACATCTCATATGGAGGCATCTTAATGCTGGAATGATAACTGTTATTATAAGAGAATTCTGCTAGCGCTAAGTACTTATCCCAGCTACCACCGAATTCGATAGCATAGGCTCGAAGCATATCTTCCAGTGTCTGAATGGTCCTTTCACTCTGATCATCTGTCTGCGGATGATAAGCCGTGCTAAAATGCCAGAACCATGAGCTTTTTCTGATTGAAATCTGGTATGCATATTTTGACACCTTTCGCCATTTTGGCTATCATTTACTCATCGGGATGAGTTATGAGGTGCGCCACCCGGCGAAACGACCACAAGACATAGCTCTATCACCCTATATAATTACCTAAGGCCCATAACTCACTGAGTTGTGCAGAATTTCCAATCTTTGGGACTGTTTTAGAATTTCAGGTTTCTAACTCATACATAGGGCTTGTTTTAGCAAATCTTCAAGTTACAAACCTCATGTACCATGTCAAATACATATATAATCTTACAAGGGTTTAGGATTAATGTATTGCACTCTTAATGGACTTACGACTTAATAACAAATCACTTATTACCGGACTTTATTACACGGACTGTCACTTGATTATTATTGGATTTCTACCCAATAACCAATAAATACAAGTTGGAACTTCTAATGACTATTTATTAGTTAAACGTAACTAATCCACATATCTCATTTATATATCTGCTTATCTGGTTCATACTGGTTTATTCTTTTATATGTGCTTATTACCTTTCACACTTATGCTATATGATTTGTGCTTTGGCGTGCGTTTTGTCCGAGTCTATGACTTTATACCACCACACGAATGGGATACTAAACTTTTTACAAACGTTGATACAAATATTCCACGAAAACTACAACACTCTACCTTTTGAAACTCATACGTATCGATTACTTTCTGCGTATTTTGTTTTGAGGCAAGCTTATATTCATTAGGTTATGCCGATTCTGTATCGTGTGCTCTAATTATTGACATCACTTATGTTACTATTCTGCCATACTCCTTGGCACAGTTGTGTTCATTACGTCACTACATCCCAAGGTGAGTCATAGCTCCTCTTTTACTTATTTTGAACTATTTGGGGGAGATACATGCTCGTTCTACTTAAACTCATTACGTGGCTTATTTAAACACATCGTTGATTACTTCAAAACATTTCTTGCCTTACCTGAATATTGTTCGATTTACTCGAATTATTTACACCAAATTACTCATACATGATTCAATTACTCGAGAACATTTTATGCTTTGCTTAAATACTGATTTGATTATTCGAATGCATACTATTTACTCATTACCTACTTGATCTTTACTCATGGACACCGGTGCATAAATTTAAACTGTTTACAGCTTGCCTAAGTTAGGAACCGGTAACTACATTACTTGGGTGTGGAGACACCTACATATTTTGGGTATAGAGATACCTATATTACTTGGGTGTGGAGTCACCTACATATTTTGGGTATAGAGATACCTACATTACTTGGGTGTGGAGACACCTACATACTTTGGGTATAGAGATACCTACATTACTTGGGTGTGGAGACACCTACATATTTTGGGTATAGAGATACCTACATTACTTGGGTATTTTGTTGCCTACATTGCTTGGGTGCGTAGCCGCCTACATTACTTGGGTACTTTGTTGCCTACATTCCTTGGGTGCGTAGACACCTACAGGTTTCGGTGTCATGAACTTAGCGCAATCAAAATATTTTTCCTAACTTTTGTATTACATTATGTTCGATGAAATTCTCATATGCTTTGCTGGTGGTCCAACCTTACTGTTTTATATTAAACCTATGAATTCACTCAACCTTTGTGTTGACTTTTTAGCATGTATTCTCAGGTACAAAAGGAATTAACTGGCATGTGAAGGCACACGGAAAATAATTTTGAAGACAATGCATATATTATCATTCGAGAAACTTTGCAACTTTTATGTTGTACATTTTGTAAACTTGTGGGACCTCTTTTTAAACTCTGATAATTTATATCGAATGATAATTTATTTCTAAATGTCTCATTTAGAGTCGTTTTCTGTAGTTTGTACTTTGTATTATGAAGTACTATCTCAGTGACACAATCTTTCGCTGCGACAATTTTGGGGGTGTTACAGGAACTTTTGGTGTAACCCTAACACGAATTTCAGAGGTTTTTAAGGATTTCATACCCTTGTCTCTTCCATGTTCAATTAAAGATAAGTAATCTATCAATCATTCAATATGTCTATGTGTTGTTTGATTCTATCTTATGATTGTCTTTCTTTTAACATGCTAGGATAGGTTTATTTGTGTTTGCTTAGATGTAGTGAAATCTAGTTATTGATTATTGATTGATGGTTTGTTATTAGTTGTTGTTCGGTGATTGACAATCGATGTTAGGCTTAAGAAAACTGGCTAATCTCCTATTCGGTAACTTGCTTGAATGTCTTATGAAACATGAATCAGATGTGTACTATGATTTTTATGGTTGTATTTAATGCATAAGTAACTATTAAGGAGGTCATGGTAAGGATACTTAACGTGTCGCCATAGGAAGAGATAGAAGCTTATAGAGTTGGAGAAGATCGTACACGGCTCCACAAATGGTATTAAGGAATGCAACCTGTCACCCACGCAATTGTAAAAAGCTTATCAATCAATAAAAGATAACTAGGGAGTAATGAAATCTAAGTGAACAAGTTTTCTCCATTTATAGTTTACACATTTTATTTTATTATCATTTTATTTTAATTGCATTAGTAGTTATTTGGTTTAGTTGACTAGCAACTAATTTCGCCCACTCTTCCAATACCCGAGATTTTACTTGCTTTCATAAAACATAAAAAATCATAAAAAGAATTATCCCTCACCTCTAGACCTAGTTAGATTAGTTTCAATCCTAGCGAACACTATTCCCTGTAGAGAACGATCAATCCCCCGGTACTTACCACTTCACTATACTACATCGGTCAGGTACACTGCCTGGTGGGGATTGTAAGCTTCTCAAAATTCCTTGAGAAGTAAAACTTAACTTTCGTGTAGACCACAATCCGCACATCAGATACGAAGTGCAAAGTGCGCCATCAAACGCCACATTGGCGCGTGTGTGATGGGTGTTGTGCACCCTATGTGCCCTTCGTACTTTCATTAATCAATGGAAGTAATTATAGGTTAGACATCATCCTTATAAACATCATTCTATTTACTATTCCCTTCAGTGTGGGATTAAAGCCCTCTTCCATGGTCCTAACACTCATGACCAAAGAACTTTGAAAATAAGCAACCCAATATTGTTAGTGCGTTTTTAGTCGACACCTTTTCATTTCTATTCTCCATTGGTCGATGACTATTGATCACTAAAAAACTGTCGTAGTTGGTGTTGTGCACCCTACTAACCCACAACCTACTTTATCTCTAACTGACAAACTACTTACTGTTAACAAAATTAATTCTCCTGTACCCATCAGATGTTTACAAATCAAATTATCCATCTTTGTGTTATTTTTTAAGAATCATTGTGAAGGATTTAAGGTTAATCAACTAGTAAGGCTGTTACTGTACCTTCAACTGCTAAATCGTTCAAGGTTGACTCCATTGTTAAGTCCTGAATTTTCTGAACCTTATATGATGCTTTACAAGAACGCTTTATTGTTGATGACCCAATAACTGCTAAGGATGCTTGGGATCATATTGAAAAAAATTCTTGACAATAAACACACCAAGACTATTACTTTAAAGGGGAACTTCAGATGCTTCAAATTGGTGACCTATCCGTAGATGCTTACTTTTGAAAATTTGAGTCCGTCACTATGATTTTAACAAATTTTGGATCCCCTATGAGCAATGATAATGTTGTTACTAATTATGTCATTATTGGCCAAGGTGAAAAATGTGTACAAGTTGCGAGTATTATTGCTCATTAGGACCTCTCTCGGAATTAAACATGGTGCAATTTATGGTTACTACGGAAGAGATGCGATTGAAGTCCAAGTCACAAGCTTTATCAACTAATGCTACCTCCTCGTCTCCAACGGTTCTTTTAGCCGAAAGCAATACTACATGTCGCAAGGATTCTCACACACAAAAAGGGATCCAATTTCTCTCTATACTCTCATACTGTTTCACACAGTAAAACACACACTTACATGATTTGTTTAAGTATTATCCAAACTCTTAATTCTTAATAATATATTTGGGTCCTTACCGTTCTACATGGGTAACCAAACAACACAACTATCTCAACCTAATTCTAATCATGTTTTACATATCATACGTAAACATACAAAGTGATTTTAAGTTGTAAACCTCTTGTGAGGACGTCAATTACTTTCACTATCGAGAAATAAAAGACTTTATATATCAAATTGTCATAACTCATAAGTTGTACTAGTCGCCTCCGAAAAAATAACCACAACATCTTTATGAATCTTATGATTTTGATTTTAAGTTAATTTATTTACATGTTGGTATTTGTTAATTGGAATTAACAAAGTTTGCATGTTTAATTTACAGATATAGATGAAATGAAATATTGCGAAAATATACATTTTATTCAATAAAACTCACTAGTACAAAGATTAATGTAACACATTTTTGGCATCTGTAAATTACCTTAGTAAAAAATGATAGTAGAATACAGACTTATTACGGAAGGCATCTTGACTTATCATAATATATACAGAGACACTTGTAATACGTGTATATGGATTTAGCGTGATTAAAACAATATAAAAGGGTTTACTAATACATGTATTTGGTTAATTTCATGTAAACGAGGTATTTATAATCTTCGTTGCAATGCACAGGAATTCAGTATCCTCGTATATTACATTTCTGGAAATATAACTGAAGATTTTATTACTTTATAGACATAGGAGCTAGTGATGTTTCTTATATTTTCAACCAATGTATATGTACGTGGTTTAAACTTGTTCGTATATAGTACGTCTTTCTTCAAATAAAATTTAACAATTGATAACCAGATAACCGGTCTATACAATTCTTCTTAAATATTTAGAGTTTAGTCAAGTTTCTATAATCCATATGTGCGTCTAGAAAAGTCTATATCGTCATATATAATATGTGTTTATGTCCTTCTTTTTCTTGTTCTCATGAAATATTTACGTTCATGATTAATTCTCTAATCAATCACCGGGATATATCAATCTCAAAACATAATTAGTAAGCTTATAAGGCTACAAATTAGCTTATATGAGTACATGTTAAGTTTCAGTTAGAAAGAATAGTGGATTCCTCAATTCACCCCTTTTTCACACGTTGTTATCCATGCATGGTGTGATATTCGGTATAACGGTAGTTTAGGGCGTCAAACAAAAATATTTTTTGTCAGATATTGTTTAAGTAATTACTAGTAATTAATTTGATTTTAAGATCATACAACATGTCCCAGATTAAAATATCTCTTTGATTATAGATGACTATGAGTGGATTTCAAAGTCATATTAACTTTAATTTCTTTAACATCCTTGATTTTATTTCCGAATAAATTTTACTCGTAGTTGTTAACATTCAACATTCTACATCAAACTCATTTGTACGCATATCTAGGTTATTAGTTTAAATTCAAGAAAAACACCAATTTTCATAATAATCATATATTTGAGTGGATCTTCCATTGACGTGAGACAAAACTTCGCATTTTTTTTTTCTTTGAACGACGCGATTCCGGTGAACAACATATGTTGTAAACATGATAAACAACATTGACCGAGACTGTGCAAGAGTACTAGAGATGAGGCTGGGGTGGTATTGGGTGGCCAGTTGTTTAAGACATGCATGATAATTATACATGCATGAACAATAATGCGTAAATATTTCAATTCAATTTTGATGGTGGCAATATGGATATTAGTAAAGAAGGTCCATATGAGACAAGTTGATCCACTATTTGATCAGTCAACAACGGCGGTTATCAAGTGTGGCTTCATTCGGTGACAAGTAATCCCAAGAATAACATGGTTTTGAAAACCAGACTAACAAGGTTGAGTATATTTTAATTTCCAAACACCCTCTTAATATTATTCTAATGACAAACAACAATAATAAAATAGAGCTTATTTTTCAAAGCTTCCCATAGTATTTTCCATGGAAATTCTCAGATATCTTAGAATAAAAAATTAATACTACGTAAAATATGATGGCAATTTAATAAAACTTATTGGCAAGTAATATAGAAAGCAAGCCAAAAACATTTGACTATTTCAATGCATCTACTTTGATTCACGACTATCTTTCGCTGACTTTGTTTGCGACATCTTGTTATGTACCTTCCTTCTAAAACTACGTGATTCAAAAGATTGACTTGAAATGGAAGTATGACTACGTCTAAAAACCCCACTGCTTATATATTTTACACCAAATATTGGTGATATTGTAGCCTATAAAAAGCACGTACTTGTTGATCCATACACAACATACATACATACGTACTTCAATTCATTACTACACTCAAAGCTCAAAGCATCTCAATGGAAATAGCAGCCTTTGTCATGGAGAACAATCTCTCAACTTCTCTTTTTCTTACATTAACACCTCTCATCCTATTACTTATCATCATTAAGTATTCTAAAACTGAGAAAAACCTCCCACCCGGGCCACGACCATTGCCGATAATCGGCAATATGCACCAAATGGGCAGCAAGCCACATGTCTCTACCGCCATGTTGGCTAAGGAATATGGCCCGCTCGTATCTCTTCATTTGGGTTCTAAACTTCTTGTGGTAGCCTCATCTCCAGAGGCAGCCAGGGAAATTCTTAAGACTCAAGACCGTCACCTTTCTGGTCGCAATGTACCTGATGCACTTAATTTAAGTAAGGTAGACTACCACTTTGTTTGGGCAAAAGATTGCAATGAACATTGGAAATCACTTAGAACCATTTCACGGTCGGAGATGTTCTCGTCAAAAGCAATAGAAGCCGAGTCTAATTTGAGACATGAAAAGTTGGTTCAAATGTTAAATTTCTTGAATACCAAGCAAGGACAAGTTGTGAAAATTGAGGAAGTTGTTTTCACTACATTGTTTAACACATTGAGTAACATCTTATTTAGCAAAGATTTTCTTGATTTAAACGATGAACATGGAACAGCTCACTGGATAAAATTTGGACTTCAGAAGGCACTGGAGAATGGTATGACACCAAATGTAAGTGATTTTTTCCCCATACTTAGGGGCCTTGATCTTCAAGGATTAAGGAGGGACAGCTTCAAACGTCTTGAAGAGGTTTCAAGCTTCACTGATGCTATAATTGAAGAAAGGAGAGCTCGAATAGCTTCTTCATCAACCAAGGAAGCTGTGGAGGTAGAAGAAAAAGATTTCTTGGATCGATTGCTTGAAAATAATTTTACAAATACTCAGATCAATATCTTGGTTCTGGTAAGTTTTCTACAGCCATCTAAATAATAGACCTTTGTATATTCAAATATTCCAGTAATTACAATATTTGACATCTAAGTTTGAACTCATGAAAACTAAAATTGGTATTTGACATGCAGAATAATAAACTAATGTGCACAATTTTGTTTATTCGTCTAACTATGTGTAAACACTAAATATCTTAAGTGGACATATACACTTCTAGGTTACTTGAACAAAGGTCAATTTTATCAGGGATAACTTAACATATATGTTAATCATTTGATGGATTTATAATTATATTTTTTTACCATATGCAGGAATTATTCATAGCCGGTACAGATACAGTGGTATCGACCATTGAGTGGGCTATGGCCGAGTTGTTAAAGAACAAAAAAATCTTGGACAAAGTACACGAAGAGCTAAAACTTGAGATTAGCTCCAACTCTATCATGAAATCTGATCTTTCTAAATTGACTTATTTCAATGCTTTTGTCAAAGAAACACTAAGATTGCACCCGGTAGTCCCTCTCCTGATTCCTCGACGTGCACTTGAAGCTTGTGAAGTTATGAATTATACAATTCCTCAAAATTCTCAAGTATGGGTCAATATTTGGGCAATCAGTCGAGACCCAAAAGTTTGGGAGGACCCTGACACTTTTAAACCCGAAAGGTTTGTTGGCTCACACTTGGATTTTTCAGGACGTGACTTTGAGTTCATACCTTTTGGCGGTGGCAGAAGAATGTGCCCTGGTTTACCCTCCGGTATCAAGAGTTTGCAAACTATATTAGCGTCTTTAATTCTTGAATATGATTGGGTTCTTCCAAACAATGAGGATCCAGAAAAACTTGACATGAATGAAAAATTTGGGGTGACTTTGCAGAAAGAGAAACCTCTTGAGCTTATCTTTAAGCACAAAGAGTAACCAATATATGGCTTAGCCAATGCACATGTGATCTTTAAGTTTGACTTTATTTTATATGTTACTTATCATACTTAATTAGTAGTATTCTTAATTAAAGATTTATGTCCCTCTTGATATATGTAAAGGTTGGTTATGCTTTTGTTGAATTGAATGAAAGATTGGTGGAATTTAAAAGCTAGTATGGATCTAAGAAGTACAGTACTAGAACAATACACTATCATGCATTCAATCAACTTGCTTCACTTTCCATTAAGTTCAAATATGTTTCCTTTTTTTTTTCTTTTCTTTTCATGATTTGTTTCCTCAGTTCTCATTAAATTTGAAGTTTTAGTAATACTTGTCTTCTTTAAGAAACCGGACTTTATTTTAATTTTTTCATATAAGAAAATCTTCCATTTCAACTTTCAAGCCTGCTTTTCTGCATAAGATCGATTTTCCTCTACAATACCCTATCTTCCTTTTCTATTTTGGAAGCTCTGCTTATCTGCATACCTTCCCTCTCTTTTTGTTTAGTTATCGTTCATTCATTTGAATCATCGAAGTGACAAAGTTTCTGAATTTGCTGAGTACTACTTTAGTCTAAATAAGCAGTATCTCAACCTTTTATTACCGTTAAATTAAAGAGAAAATACATTTGAATATAACAAGAACACACATAGTACAGCTGACGGTTATGGGAACTCTTTATATTCATGAAAAAACACATAATTAAGCAACCAAATATTGTTAGTGGATTATATTTGTCTAGGCCTATTATTTTGTGTTGTGATTTGTGAAGCCTGACCTGTTTCATGTTGTATTTATATTGTAACGAGTAATTGGGCTATCGCGCGTTGCATCAAGTAATTGGGCAATCGTGCTTACTAATGTGTGTTCACATAGACACTTCTCCATTTTTAGGTTGTATCTTTATTTAACTATGCATCAAGTAGATGATCGAGAGACCTAGGTTGGATCACATTGCTCCTTACATCATGTAAGTGAGACGTCAACATGGAAGTTTATATAACAATGAATGCTTCATAAGAGAATTCTCACAAATAAATAAAATTTTGGAAGGCATATCAAATTTTATTCATATTGGCTAATAGGTCGGAATTAGTGGTGATGAGAACAACTTTTACCTTTTAAACAAAGAGCTCTTACAATTGCATCCTAACAAACATGTCACAAATTATTCAGTTTGTTCAATGTGATGAGGTTAAAAGTAGCTAAAAATGTTATAAGCTTAAGGTTGCTTATTTGTTGTGGAATAGGAAACATTAGCTAAAGGATATGGTGAATGAAATTGGGTTTTGGCTGCTTAATGATTTGCTCCTACTGTGTTAGTTAAGACTTGTGAGCTAAATTGCAGTTTATTGTTGTATATGTGGCGGTCTGATTGTTGATTAAAAGCAAGAATTGTTGAAAACAAATCAGATGAAAGTGACTGTTTGTGTGTGATGTTAGCAAAAAAAAAATGTACAAAAGGTCTACTGATGTTTCTTTTGCTTGTGATTTAAAACACGATGCCATACTCTACATAAGTTATTTTCTATTGATTTCCAAAACTTGGTTTATTGTTAAATATTAGTTGTACGAGTAATACTTCCGAAGATATTATAACATTTTGGTTTTCTCCCCAGAATATCAAATGCTTCAATGGTTAATCATTTAAGTAAGTACCTCACCGGTGTACGACCTCAAAGTTTCTGAAACTAATCATGTATACGAAGCATAAGGCTATTCCTCAATTAACATTTAAGCCCAAAACCCGGGTTAGCATATGACCACTTGCAACTCTATTTTTTCATACTGATCATGACTTCTGGAAACAAGCTTTAGGCATAATATAGCTCATTATATCTTTAGTTTCACACCCGAGTAAAACCCAAAGATGTTGTGTAAGCTTGAAAATAACAAATTAGTAGTTGAAAATTTTTAGTGGTCGTTCCAATTTGATTTGCTATAACATGAGTGGTTCTTTGATAAACACTCATCCCTTCTGAACTTTATACATGAAAACAAAGAGATTACTATGTAATGGTACGTTAGCGGCTTCACTTTCCATCTGCATGAAATGCTATAATGAGCATTATAACAATTTAATTTCTGTAATGTTTGCTCATATATGAAAACAAGGATGGGACTTTGCATGGATTGGTTGTTTATTTATACCCGAACCACTAAACAAGTTATAAATTTTCGTAATACTTCGTGTGAGGTCTTTTGTGCATAAAACATTGATGAAGGCTTTTTTGTATGTATTGCAGGTTTTGGAATAGAGCGCATTAAGGAGCAACTTTCATCATATACAGCGCATGTGCTCTCTGGTATGCATATAAACTTTCAGATAAAATGTAAACGGTTTGATACTTTGATTAATGCCTACACTAAAATGAAAATGGTTTCGTTATCAATTCGATTCTTATACACGGGTAAAAAAATATTAAGTTTTTATTATGAAAAAAATGAAATTTGAGGTTATTGTTGCAAGAATTCACTAGTTATTATTAATTATTACAAGTTCTTTCTTTTTGAAGGGATTTAGTATGATTTATATTCTTCTATTGAGTATTTATAATTTATGCTTCTTAACATATAAGAGGCTATTGTGTATGCTCATATTAGCTATGTTCATCTGAATGAAATCGCTCGAGCAACGGAGTTGATAGAAATATTAGCCTCTTTGTCTCCTACACACATTAAATTGGTCAAGCATTGAGCAACCAAACACCCAGATATGTCTCACCTATTACAGTTACCGAGATAGAAAACAATTGCGAGAAGGTATGACCCGACTTTTCTTATCATTTGTCCAAGCACTCGAGTTAACATTATCATTGAAACAAGAACCATTGTTACTCACAAAATGGGTATATGAGGATGTATCTAGGTAGTTGGTGTGCATCAAGAATCTATCATAGTAGTTTGTAATTTATTAAATATATAAGTACTGCATATTTGTTTCATAGATGTATTGAACTAAACCCATGCGTAGCTTATGCAAGTTTAAAAAAATTGTCATACTTTTGCAGTTTTGCATCACTAGATATTACAACAAAGATGCTACAAAACTCATGAAAAGAATTGGTACGAGGAATGAATATGGAAGGCAAAAAATACACAACTCAAATGAAAAAATAGATAAGACTATTTTAGTAGAATTTGCATATAATGACTGCTTGGACCCAATCCTTCTGTTACTCACTCACTTTCACAGGCCCAAATGATGGCATTGATTCAGGCCCAGCAAGAACACCTAGCCCAATATGGCTTGTCCAATACGTTGCATCAGGACCGAACATTCTCTTGGAATTTCCGCCAGAATCTAGAGGTAAATCTGATATCTCTATCCGATAATATAGAGACTGGTACTCCATGTCTAGCTACTACTTCGCGAAGATACAACTCCGCGAGAGCTTCTGAAGACATCGATTCCTTAATAGGAAGGAAAATCGCACTCTTTGTTAAACGATCTACAATTACCCATATTGCATCATGCTGACGCGGTGTCTTAGGTAATTTCGTAATAAGATCCATAGTGATCCTTTCCCATTTCGAGACAGGAATCTCGAGAGGTTGTAGCTTACCATAAGGTTGTTGATGTTCTGCCTTAACTTGAAGGCAAGTAAGACACTGCTCGACATATTTTACAATATCTCTTTTCATACCTGGCCACCAATAATCTGGTTTAAGATCATAATACATCTTGGTGGCACCTGGGTGAATGGAATATTTCGACTTATGAGCCTCGTCGAGCAACAACTTTTTGAGCTCTTTATTATTCGGTATCCATATTCTACCGAAGCGTGTTCTGAGTCCTCGTGAGTCCACAACTAAGTTGTGCACCTGACCCACGAGTCGTTCTGAGTTTACATCAACGTTCTCCCATGCTTCTAACTAAACTATTTTGATGTTCTCATAAAAGTCTGGAGTAATCACCATCTGAAGTGATTTTACTAGTAGAGAATCATGCCTTGTCTTTCGACTTAAGGCATCTGCCACAACGTTAGCCTTACCCGGGTGGTAAAGAATTTCACAATCATAATCTTTGACTAGATCCAACCAACGTCGTTGCCTCATGTTGAGGCAACATGATCAAGATCTCTTTATGTTTTAATGATGACAAATAAACCATCGAAACACATAAAATAACAAACTTTAGCTCAAAATCGCCGGCGCCAATGTCTGCTCCTGGCGCGCTGCCCGCGCGTCAACGCGCGGGTGACGCGCCAGGAGTCTGTATGGTTCCATGCGAATTTTGAAAGTCGGTTTTCCCCTTACCCGACAAATGTGGATCTTTCAATACAGGTATGAATATGTTATGTGCTTAATTGAGAACACTCGAAATGAGTTTTAAGACTTGAGAGATCCTACTTTTAAAACACCCATTTACGGGAAAACACCAACTCATGTTTTCTAACTATCGCCTCTAGCCAAGGCTTTTCTAAACTTAGGGAGCTTGTATATTTCACATAACATTGTGTTGAAGCATCCATATGCTCATATCCCTTGCTTAAGTCTTCTCTAATTACGTAACGGGTTTACTTCCTTATTGGTCAAACTAAGTCAAAGGTCACTTTGTGTAAACGCATCCTTTCCCACTTGGGTTATGCTTTACATCAAGGCAAAGCACTTAACTTGTTTGAACCAAGGTATTAGTTGAGAACGTTGAGTCGTGGAAAGTCACGAGATATGAAACTATGGATTCTTGACATTGTGTTACTTGAACTTATAAGTAGCCTATGATTTTCTCAACTTATAATCTTAATTGTCTAAACTTTTTGTTCTTAATGACAATTAGATTATGCCTTAATCCTCTCTTAATCCCATTTATGCATAAGACAAAACAAATCATATCCAATCATATCCAAACCAAATATTCTCTTACACAATCTCTTACACCCTTACATATTCCCTTACACACTACATCCTAACCATCCATTCCCTTACAACACATCCCAACCCTTCATTTTCAACACATGCCAATTGTTAGAAACCCTAATTTGGCTCCTTCATCCTAGCCATTGAATTCAAATTAAACACATCTCAACCATCCATCCAATCCCTCTTCCCTATACCATCACATGTGATTAATCTTAGCCATTGAATTCAAACCAAAACAATCCTAACCATTGATCCAACCTTTCCCCCCAAGCAAAAGAGGCTCCCTTTGATCTCATCCATCCATCTCAAATGAAACCAACTCAACCCTCCATTTCTCCTTTCCCCCAAGCAAAGCATATTCCTTGGAATATCCTCTTCAATCCTAACCTAGGCATACTTGATCTTAGCCATCCATTTCTAATGAGATCATCTCATCCATCCACATTCTCCACATGCCAAATTGTTTGAAAAACCAAGGGAGGCTCCCTTTGATCCTAGCCATCCAATTCAAATCATTTCATCTCAACCCTCCATCACATTCTTCCCCCCCCCCCCCCCCCAAGCATTGGAATATTCTTTGGCATATTCTTTCTCTCTTTTCTATGCCATATGAGGAGATACACTTCTACCCCTTCCAAATTACCCAATATACACTTTAAACCCTTGGTAACTTGGTTTCTCTTTAAACACTTCACAAATGATTTCCAAATTGGCTATTTGAGTTGGTAAACCTTAGAATGATTAATGTTAAGGTTTAGTGTGAAGTATAATTGGGGGTTTAGCAAGGATAGGTATTTGTAAGATCCAAACACCCAACACTTGGGAAAAAGTTACAGACGCCTGGCGCGCTGCCCGCGCGTTGACACGTGGATGACACGCCGGCCTCGGTAAAATTTCCCAAGTTTCGGTTCTTGGCCTATAAATACCACCCTTTCCTATTGTATTCCTCACCTCTTGCCATTATTCTTTCTCTCTAGATTCTTTCTCTCTAAACACTCTCAAAACTCTCAATCTCTCTATCTATAATCTTGTGTTCTTGATTTTCACACTAACATCTTTGGAAGAAGACATATCTTTGCAAGGGAAGAATCACAAGAACCTAATCCACTCTTGTGATTGTGTCGAGGGTCTTCTTATCTTTACCCTTTCTACTACAATCGAGTCTCTAGGTTAGGTTAGGACTTTATTGAACAAACATTCATTCATTCATTCAATTGTTTGTAAGGGAAGTCTTGTGTCTTGGTGACCAAGCCTAGATCATTGGGGATCTAGTTGGGGTTTGATACTTCCGGGTGGAAGTCTTGGTAGTGATCTTTGTGATCCTTAGGTAAAGTCGAATCGTGAGATTCTTTGGGTGGTTTCCGAGGGCGGAATACCGTTGGTGAGTAACTCCTTCTTTGTGAGCATCGATATTGGTGAATATCGGTGGAGTGAATTGTAACGGTTTGTAGTCCACCGAAAGGATTATACTATTGAATAGTATCGGAGTCGCGGATTCGCAACTGGACGTACGGATGGTATAAACCCCCCATCCCGAACCAGTATATATCGTGGTGTTCTTTACTTGCTATATATACTTAGGTTGTGATAGTGGTTGTTGGATTGATTATACAACCATTTGGTTTTCTTTTGGCTTAAAGTTTTTAAACATCTAAAAAGCCTAAGAAACTGTATTCACCCCCCCCCCCCCTCTACGGTTCTACAATTGGTATCAGAGCGGTATACTCAAGTTTTTGAGCATTAAAGCCTTTGCGAGAAGTCGTTTTAAGTCAAAAACTTCTTTTTCAAAAATCTAAAATCCTAACTAAGATTTTTGGTAAAGTAGAGTATAGATCCATGGCTCAAGAGAACTATGTTGAGGGGTGTTCTATGCAAAGACCACCTTTGCTAGAAACCGATGGGTTTTGCTTTTGGAAAACCCGATTCGAGACCTATGTTAGGTCCAAAGATCTTGATTTGTGGGAAATCATCCAAAATGGCAACTTTGAGTTTATGATGGAAGACTCGGAAACAAAGTTGTTGGTGAAAAAGCCACATATGGATCTTAATGATGATGAAAGAAGAAAGCTTGGTAAGAATGATGAAGCCAAGATGTTGATCTATAATGCTCTACCTCGAAGGGAATTCGAGAGGGTTCATGTTTGCAAGACCGCCAAGGAAATTTGGCACTCTCGCATCATCACTCATCAAGGCAACTCTCAAGTAAAGGATTGCAAGATCGATCTACTCATACAACAATATGAGAAGTTCTCGATCTCAGATGAAGAAACCATTGATAATGGTTACACAAGGTACAATGCTATAATCACTTGTCTCACGGCTCTTGATCCTAGCTTCTATAACAAGAACCATGTGAGAAAGTTTCTTCGAGCACTTCCGGTGAAGTGGAGGCCAAAGGTGACGGCCATAGAAGAAGCCAAGAATTTGGCGGAACTACCTCTTGACGAGCTCATTGGAAATATCAAAGTCTATGAGATGATTCTTGAGAACGACAAGGCGAATACCAAAGACAAGAAGGAGAAGGTTAAGTCTTTGGCTCTTAAAGCTAAAGTTACTAGTACTCAAACTAGTAATGATAGTGATGGTCAAGAGGATAGCAATGAAGAAGATGATATGGATGACGAAGATTATAATCTTATGGCTAAGAACTTTTGGAGGTTCTTTAGGAAAGGTGGTAACATTGGTAGAAGAAATCGGTTTGGAAATCGAGATAATGGTGGAAGGAACAACTTTCGGGGAAACCGAAGTGGTGATAACAACAAGGTTGGTGAAAGCTCAAGACGCACCCAAGGATGCTACAATTGCGGAGAGATGGGTCATTTCATCAATGAATGCCCTAAGCCTAGGGTGAATAAGGCATTCGTTGGAGGAGCGTGGAGTGACAGTGAAGATGAAGACCAACCAACAAATGACGATACGTGTCTTATGGCTCAAAAAAAATTTGAGGTAACTCTAAAACCTTCCTCTTCTAATAACTTAGATACTATCAATTTGCAAAAGGAGAATGAGGAACTAGTTAAGTTTAATGATAATTAGAAAAACCCTTGATAAAGCTCTCAAAGAAAAACGTCTTCTTGAACTAGAAAATGTTAAATCTAAAGAAAGGGTTTGTAAACTTGAAAGTAAAGTGAAAACACTAGAACATTGCAAAGGGATGATTGAACCTTGTAAAAATTGTGAAATACTCACTCATGAGGTTAACTCTTTGAATGAAAAGGTGTTGGAACTTCAAAAAGAATCACTAAGCTTTTCAAAATATAAAAAGAGCACAAATGATTTAGAAGAACTAATAAGTCGACAAAAGGTGTCTCCAGATAAGGGAGGTCTTGGATTTTTTAAACAAGGTACAACCACTCCTATAAGCCTAACAAAACCAATAACATTTGTAAAGGCTAAAGAAAACGAGGCTCCAAAAATCCCCAAGGCGGACGCGCCGGATGACGCGTCATCAGCGCGCTAGGCCTCTGAGGAAAATTGGACCTCCATTAAACGATAACATTAAACCAATTACTCCTCAAGCTCCTCTTGCAAGTACTCGAGGTAATCAAGCTCCCATTGCAAAAAGAGAAAATCCAAACCAATTTTCTAACTCAAGCTCTCGCAATGGACTTAGATACTCACAATCTCGAGTAAATCATAGATCGTTTTTGCCTACACCTAATATGAGATGTTCTACCTCATACAATCAAAGACCATCTTTTCAAAATAACCAAAGAAGAAATTTCTCTAACTATAATCAAAGATCTTCTCAATACCAATACAACAATTACCAAAGGAGAGATGATGAGTGCTCAAACACTCATCAGTTTTGTCATATTTAAGCTACCAAAACATACAAAAACAATTAAAAAGTTATCAAAATACTTAAATTATCCCAGGGATTGTGTTTTATGTGTTTTAAATGCAAAATGTGCAAAAACAAAGGAAAAACGTACAAAGTTTGCAATATTGGCAGTTTCAGTCCTCCAAGTTTCAAAACTTGTCAAAATTAGTCCCTATGCATTTATTTTGAAAGGAAAAGTCAACTGAAGCTTTTGAAAGTCAAATTTCACAAAATATTACACTTGGGTCATAAGTTTTCCAAAATTACATGTTTGGCCCCTGAGATTTCAAATTTGGCAAAATAGGTCCCTAGGAAATTTTGAAAATTGGAAAAATGCAAAATTGGTTCTTGGACTTTGGAATTATGACATGTTTGATCCTTGGTATAATTTAGGAAACACTACATTTTCAGTCCTTCAGGTTTGGAAAAATTGCAAAAATGGTCCTTGTGATAACTAAAAAACCAGCCGGACCCTTTTTATTACACCAAACCCAAATCCAAACCAAAACCAAATCCAACCCAAAAATCCACCCCAGGCCCAAAACTCCCAGCCCACTCCCATTTTTAAAATAAAAACGCACCGTTTGACCCCGTTCAACCCTTCTTCTTCCCCCCAACATCCAACGCAAAACCAGGCCCTATGTCCCCCCCCCCCCTCCTCTCACCTTTTTCACCATAGCCCCCCACAATTAATGATAACACCAACCCACACCAACCCCCACCACCACAATAAATTCACCCCAACCATAACACTCAGTATTGCCCACTTCATTTTTTAGCGGGAAAAATCTAATCAAGGGCTAGGATGGATTTGTGATAGAATTGATGGGTGGGATTTGGTCAAGGGTCAACAAGAAGCACTTTAGGACTCTCAATTTAGACCAGGAAGCCATGTGAAGAAAGAGAGGGTGAAAATTGTATCTCGATATATATGTAAGCTCTTTTGAGCCCTAGTGAGTAGTATTATTGTATGTTTAGTTAGTGTAAGGTTGAATTTCATCATTTGTAATCTTTTTAAAGTTAATGAAAAAGTTGCTTCAAGTTTATTCACAGTTTGTAATTTTTAAGTTTATTTAGAAATTCCAATCCCTTGCTTAAGGATTATTAGTGATACATCATTGTTTGCTCAATCATATAAACCTTCATGTATCAGTTTTAAATAAGTTTTTAAGTTGTGGAATAGTTTTTATCCAAGTTTAAGAAAAATAGTCAAAAATAAATAAAAAAAAAATAAGAACAAAGATTGAAGGAAGCAAGGAGCAAGGTGTATACTGGATGGCCTTGGGTTAGGGGCTTGTGGGAGCCATTAGGGAGTGTAGTTTGGTCCTGGTTCATGGAAGAATAGCTTGGAAAGCCTTTGTAAGTCCTTGGTTCCATTTTTCATTTCACTGTGTATGTATTTAAATCTGCTTAGCCTTGAATTTTTTGTGTTTATTAGGTGTAGTTAAGTGAAATTATAGCTTAAAATTAGGTGGTTGTTCTTTGGAATTGCTTGTTGCTCAAATTTTCCTATTTGACTGTCATTTTGCTCATATTAGTGATTCTAAGTACTTGTAGTCTATACCTGTGTTTTTTAGCTCATAATCACTTATTCTAACATAAGAAATCAGTAGGTAGTGGTTTTCTAGGTTGGAATCTCATTTTGCTTCTAAAATTTTCAAAACAGTTCTCAAAAGGGGTGTTTGGTTTTGGCTTGGCTGTGGCATTCTTGTTGCTTTTTAGTATAATTCTTGGTCTCATCAAGTCACTTGGGTTGATATAGGCTCAGGGTAACAATTTTCTGAGTCATAAACATTGCACAAGTCAAAATCATAAAGAAAATCATCACCACAGTTAACTATGGTGACATTTGAACCCAAAACCCATCAAATCCTTTCATAAGTTTGTATTATAACTTAAATTGGTCATATTATATCTTAACATAACATTCCAAGTCATTAAATCAGCAACCAAAGTTCATCAAAGTCAAATACCAAAGTTTTGCAAAAAGTCAAAAGTGCATCACCTCATAAATCTCAAAAATGGCATGATTTATCTAGAATTTTGTGCTTAATCTTAGGCTTTGAAACTTGTTGTGAGTGTTGTCTACCAGTAGAACTATAGATTCATGCAATTGTTTGATTTTTGTAATTTTTTCCAGTGGACCATTTTACCCTCCAAATTCCCTTGCAGGGCAAGGACTTGCCCTGTGCACCAGCAACCCAGTCACCACCACCACTTTGGTGGTTCATTGTGACCACCTCAGTGGGTCCCACTGACTCAATTTGGTTCATACAACCCCCTCCTACCAGGGTTGAGGTTTTGACCACTTATTTGACCTTGGAGCCTATGGACCCCACCTGGAATTGCACCCAAAGGTTGTCCATTTTCTGTTTCAGAAACCAAATAAGCAAGTGCTTATTGTGGTGTTTTGGCTTATTCAACCATCTTATTTGTGTGAAACTTGCTTATATTTGTTCATATAACTCAGTTGAATCAGTTTTCACTATTGTGGACCCCACACTTGGCCATTTGTACTTATTTCTCTTCTAATTCAAACAAAGTCAACTGACTAGGTAATAAGCACTTGAAGTGCTTAATTCACTTGGTCTCAGCCAAACTCATTTCACAAACGTTGCTTAAAACCATCTAATAAGCAGTTTTGAAAAAGAAAAATCCCAAAAAGCCCAACTTAATAGAAGTGATAGTTTCTATTTAAGCCAATTGGCTTATTCTTCAGCTTATTAATAAGCAATTTTCATTTTTATAATTTTCCTAGGCTTCTGGTATATAAAAATAATTTCTGTAATTTTTTCAGTTTTTTCTTGCATCATTTAGTATTTTTCTTAATTTAAACTAATTTTTAATAAATATTAAATAGTTAATAATTAATAATAATTAATTAGAAAATCAGAAAAATATAAATTAAATTTTAAAATTAGTTTTTAGTTATTTTTGATTTTTCCAAATTTTATTTTCAATTTTTCTAGTGTAATTTAATAATTAATTAGAATTTAGGTTAATTTAAATAATTAAAAAGTAATTAATAATTAGTTAATAATTAGTAATAATTAATTAAAAAGGCTTAAAAATATATTTTCATTTCTAAAATTAGTCTTATAATATTTTAGATTTTTTTAAGTTTAATTCTTATTTTTTCAAGTTAATTTCATATTTATTTGTAATTTAGGTTAATTTATTTAATTAAAAATAATTAGGAAATTAGTATTTAATTAATAGTAATTATAAAATTAGTGTAAAAATTAATTTTAAATTTCCAAAAATTTTCTTTAATCATTAGGCTTGTAAAAATACTATTTTCATACCAGTAGCCTTTTTAGATCACCTCGTTCACTTTTATTTCTCGTACGTTTGTTCGCGTTTTCAGCAAACGTACGGTTTTTAGGTTTTAAGTAATTTCTTCTCGATATAAGTTCCAGTAATCAATCACATAGCTTTCCTAAGCTATTTCTGTTTATAATTTCCAAATAATTCTCATTACAACCCTTTTCTGTAAATAATCACCCGATCACAAAGCACACTCAGTCACAATTCACACCTTGTCGGGATTTAACGACCTGGTGATACCTTATATTACCCGGAGATTGACTCTCGGCTCTTTGACTTTGTTGACCATTCCTTGGTCAATATAAGTTGACGGTTTAGCAACAATCAAATTTTGGCGCCGCTGCCGGGGAGGTGTGCGCGTTTCTGCAGCGTCTTTTGAGATTAGTGTTATCTCACCATCATCACTGTACAAATACCCCCACTTGTGTAAATTTTCAAATCAAAACACAAAAAAGTCATTAACACTTTTCCTAAAGTGTTAAAACACCAAAAAAATTAAAAAACAACAAAACATATCGTAACGTTTTCTGATTCGGTTTTCTTTTAAGGTGATTCTTAAAGAAAAACGATTTTAGATTACGGGACGATACCAAAAATATTGTCCAAAAAGTTTGTATCCCTAGTGCATGCGCACTCGTTCTTCAAGGTCCACTAGCCCATTACGTGAGCTTGTCCGGAAACCTCGAAGACCTCGTAGACGTTCTGCACCAACAGTCGGATCTGAGATCCGTACTGTTGTCACATCCACTGTCACCATGGCGGAAGACCGTCCCATGTGTGAGCTTCTCCAAGCACCCATCGAGGGTTACGGAGATGCCATTGTTGTTCCAGCCATCGTGGCTGATAATTTTGAGCTCAAAACCGGGTTACTCAATCTCGTAACCTCAAGTCAATTCTACGGTTTTGAGAGGGACGATCCTCATGCTCACATTCGATGGTTCAATAAAATCACTTCGACCATCAAGTACAAGAATGTCCCTTGTGAAGCAATCATACTTCTTCTCTTCCCATTCTCCCTGGAGGGACAAGCCCGGATTTGGCTTGAAAAACAACCTCCTCGATCTATTGAGACATGGGAAGATCTTGTGAAAAAATTTGTCAATGAATTCTTCCCACCTTCAAAGACCACGAGTCTTAAGAACGAAATCACCAAGTTCACTCAAAAATACGATGAATCTTTTGGTGAAGCGTGGGATCGTTTCAAAGAATTACTTCGCAAGTGTCCACATCATGGTTTCTCCGAGTTGATGCAACTCGATACTTTCTACAATGGCGTGAGCCAAGCTGATCAGGATTCTCTCAATGCCTCCACGGGAGGTAATTTCTTGAGTAGAACCACAAAAGAAGCTTTACAGATCATAGAAAACAAGTCTAAGGTCCGCTCTACATGAAGCAAACCGATTGTTTCTCAAATCAATGCGGGTCCTTCTACTTCATCTTCTGTGGGTCAATCTAGCACGGATGTTAAGCTTGACAAGCTCACTGAAGCAATCCAAGCTTTGGTTCTCGCCCAAACAAAGAAAGTTTCATTTCCACAACATCCTCCCCCTGCTGAGGTTAAAAAAGTGGAAGTCTGTGTGACTTGTGGTGGGCCGCATGCCTACTACAATTGCACAGCTACTGATGGTACTCCATATGAAGCTAATGCTGTTGTCGGGTCCCAAAATCAAGGAGGCAATCAATACCGCCCTCCTATGGACTCGAACTATCGTCCTCACCATTATCCTGGACCTCCCGGTTTTAATCAAAACCAAAATGTCCAAAACCGTGGCCAAAATCAAAATAGAGTGAACCAAGGTTATCAAAACCAAGGTAACTTCAATCAGGGTCACGGTTTCCAAAATCAAAACCAAGGTTTCCAAAATCAAGGTTTCCAACACCAAAATCAAGGAAACTTTAACCGGAACCAAGGTCAGGGTAATTTCAATCCCGGGAACTTTCATGGAAACAATCACCAGAATCAAGGGAATTTCCATCATCAAAACCAAGGAAATTTCAATCAAGGCCCCAATCTGAACAATCGAGCTCAAAATCTTCCTAATCCGAATCAAGCCATTTTTCCAACCGGGCCTTCATCTGATGAGTTGTTAAAGCAATTCATGAAGTCCCAAGAAGAGTTGAACAAGTCGCTGGTCAGCCAGATTTCTGATATCAAGAAGTCTTTAAATGATCGACCCTCGGGCTCAGGTACTACTTTACCGAGCAACACGATCGCTAACCCGAGGGGTGATGCTAAGGCGATCACAACACGAAGTGGTGCTTCATATGATGAACCCGCGATTCCTACTACCTCTTCTCCCTCTCCTCCAAAGGTAGTGGATCGTGAACCTGAGGTAACAAAGGACAAGGTGCAAACTCCTAGCCCACGAAGTACAGCACACGTCCAACCTCAGGTTAATCCTGAAACAAGATGTAAGCCTGGTGTTGTCTTTGAACCACCAGAAACTCCAGTGGATAACCCAAAATCCAAAACTTCTTTTCCTTATCCATCACGTCTCAATGAACAAAAGCTCCGCGAAAAAGCTAATCACCAAATGGATAAATTTTTCCAAATCTTCCAAGATTTGCACTTTGATATTAGCTTCGCGGATGCTATTCTCTTGATGCCAAAGTTTGCATCAACAATCAAAAATCTGTTGAGTAATAAAGAAAAACTCTTTGAGATGGCAAGAACTCCTCTAAATGAGCACTGCTCAGCAGTTCTCTTGAAAAAGCTTCCTGAAAAGCTTGGAGACCCCGGGTAATTTCTCATTCCTTGTACTTTCCCGGGTATGGTTGAATGCTTCGCCTTAGCTGATTTAGGTGCTAGCATAAACCTAATGCCATATTCTGTGTGGAAGAAACTTTCTCTTCCCGAACTCACTCCCACGTGCACGACTTTAGAGCTTGCCGTTCGTTCAATTTCTCGTCCTCTTGGCATTGCCGAGGACGTATTCGTTAAAGTGGGAAAGTTCCATTTTCTGGCAGATTTCGTGATTGTTGACTTTGATGCCGATTCTAGGTTCATTCTTGGAAGGGGATTCCTTAGAACTGGGCGCGCTCTTATCGATGTATTTGAGCATGAGATCACATTACGTGTTGGATCGGAAGCCGTCACCTTCAACCTAAATCAAACTTCGAGATACTCCTCCAATTATGACTGTGAATCGGTGAATCAAATTGATATCATCGATGTTGCTGCTGAGGAGTATGCTCAAGAGATTTTAGGTTTCATTGATGATTCTTCGAGTGAAATCCTCACTCAATCTTCTCATCCCATCATTGCCAATTCTTCTCCTTCCCTCACTCCGTTTGAGGGAAGTGACTTCATCTTAGAAGAAATTGAGGCCTTTCTCAAAAGTGATTTGATTCCCGATGGAATCGATAACCAAGAGATTGACCCCGAGAGGGATATTCTCCTGCTTGAGAAGTTATTAAACGAAGATCCCTCTCCTCTTCCTGTTCTACCACAAATACTTCATAAAGAGGAAGTCAAAAATGTTGAGAAAACTGATGACTTTCCCGAGGTTGAACTTAAGGACTTGCCGCCTCATCTTGAATATGCATTTCTGGAGGGTGATGATAAATTACCCGTCATAATTGCTAAAGACTTAAGTGTTGAGGAAAAGGCTGCTCTCATAAAGGTTTTGAAGTCTCATAAACAAGCAATTGCTTGGCGACTCTCAGACATCAAGGGCATTGACCCTGAATTTTGTACTCACAAGATTTTAATGGAGGATGACTTCAAACCTGCAGTCCAACAACAAAGAAGGGTGAATCCAAAAATTCACGAGGTTATCAAACAAGAAGTTTTAAAACTTCTTGATGCCGGATTGATTTACCTTATCTCAGACAGTCCTTGGGTTAGCCCAATTAATTGTGTTCCAAAAAAGGGTGGCATTACTGTTGTCACAAATGAGGAGAATGAGTTGATTCCAACTCGTTTGGTTGCGGGTTGGCGCGTCTGCATTGACTATCGTAAGTTAAATGACGCCACCCGTAAAGATCATTTTCCTCTGCCCTTTATGGATCGGATGCTCGAGAGATTAGCGGGGAATGAGTACTATTGCTTCCTCGATGGTTTCTCGGGTTACTTTCAGATTCCCATTGATCCGCAAGATCAAGAAAAGACCACTTTTACGTACCCCTACGGAACTTTTGCATATAAGCGTATGCCATTTGGCTTATGTAATGCTCCGGGCACGTTTCAAAGATGTATGATGGCCATATTTTCCGACATGATCGGGAAAACTATGGAGGTCTTTATGGACGATTTTTTGGTCATTGGGGATTCGTTCCAATCATGTCTCTCCCATTTAGACAGCATGCTAAAACGTTGTGAAGACACAAAGTTATGTCTAAATTGGGAGAAGAGTCACTTTATGGTCAAAGAGGGCATTGTCCTCGGCCATAAAATTTCAAAAAACGGGATTGAGGTTGACAGAGCCAAAGTGGACGTCATTGCAAAATTGCCTCATCCCACAACCGTAAAAGGTGTTAGGAGCTTTTTGGGTTACGCCGGTTTCTATCGTAGGTTTATTCAGGATTTTTCTAAAATCTCCCGGCCTATGACCCATCTCCTCGAAAAGGATGCTCCTTTTATCTTCTCCCCCGAGTGCATCGAAACTTTTGAAACATTAAAGAAAAAGCTTACCGAGGCACCGATTCTTGTTGCCCCCGATTGGGACTTGCCCTTCGAGCTCATGTGTGATGCTAGTGATTATGCGATAGGGGCAGTCTTGGGGCAACGCAAAACGAAACATTTTCAGCCTATACACTATGCCAGCAAAACTATGACCGAGGCTCAAAGTCATTACACCACCACTGAAAAAGAATTATTAGCTGTGGTGTATGCTTTCAAAAAATTCCGGCTATACTTGATACTGACCAAGAGCATAGTGTATACGGATCACTCGGCTTTGAAGTACCTCTTTGCAAAACAAGATGCAAAGCCGAGACTACTCCGTTGGGTTCTCCTCCTACAGGAATTTGATATCATTATTCGTGATAAAAAAAGGAGCTGAGAACCTAGCTGCTGATCATCTCTCCCGTCTTGAAAACCCTCACCAAGATGCTTTCGAGAAAAAGGAAATAAACGAAACATTTCCTCTCGAAACCATCAATGCGGTTTCATTTCGTGGAGACTCGATTACCCCATGGTTTGCCGATTTTGCAAACTACCTTGAGGGTAACTTTGTTGTGAAAGGGATGTCGTCCCAACAAAAAAATAAATTTTTTAAAGATGTAAAACATTACTTCTGGGACGACCCCTACTTGTTCAAAATATGCGCGGATCAAGTCATCCGGTGGTGTGTGTATGGTCAGTAAGCCACTGAAATTTTAAAGGCTTGCCATGCTGGTCCCACGGGGGGCCACCACAATCCCAACTACACCGCCAAAAAGGTGTTTGATTCCGGCTTTTATTGGCCCTCGATCTACAAGGATGCCCAAGAATTGGTCAGGTCCTGTGACGCTTGTCAACGTCACGGGAATATTTCACAAAAGAATGAAATGCCTCAAAATGCAATTCAAGTTTGTGAAATTTTTGACATCTGGGGCATCGACTTCATGGGGCCATTTCCATCTTCTCATGGCAACAAATACATACTCGTGGCAGTTGACTACTTGTCAAAATGGGTTGAAGCGAAAGCTTTACCCACAAATGATGCCCGAGTAGTTGTGAAATTCCTAAAAGCTCTTTTTGCCAGGTTCGGAACTCCACGTGCTATTATTAGTGATCGTGGTACGCACTTCTGTAATGAAAAATTTGACAAAGTCATGCAAAAGTACGGTGTAACTCACCGTCTTTCTACCGCGTACCACCCTCAAACAAGTGGACAAGTCGAGGTTTCCAATCGGGGCATTAAAAGAATTTTAGAAAGAACCGTAGGTGAAAATCGTGCATCGTGGTCGGATAAACTAGATGATGCACTTTGGGCTTTCCGTACGGCTTACAAAACACCCATTGGGTGTATGCCTTACAAACTTGTGTACGGGAAAGCGTGCCATCTTCCGATCGAGTTTGAGCACAAAGCCTATTGGGCTCTCAAGCATGCCAACTTTGACCTCAAAACTGCGGGTGATCATAGAAAAGTTCAACTAAATGAATTAAACGAACTTCGTGATCAAGCTTACGAGAACTCTTTGATCTACAAAGAAAAGACAAAGAAGATTCATGACTCCAAAATCAAGAACCGCGTTTTCAACGTTGGTGATCGAGTCCTTCTTTTCAACTCTAGACTCAAGATCTTCTCGGGAAAGCTCAAAACCCGATGGACTGGTCCATTCACTATCGCTAAGGTTTATCCTTATGGCACCGTCGAATTATCTCAAAATGACGGTCCTAATTTCAAAGTGAATGGACATCGGTTGAAACACTACTTTGGAGAGGACATACCATCCATAGTTGTCCCAGATCTCCAAACTTTCCCCAAGGACAATTGAATTCGGGGATCGAGTCAAGCTAGCGACTCGATGAACAAAAACAATAGCACAATATGGGTTTTCACCCATATCTCTGATTCTTTCTACTTTCTACCACCTAGTGTGGGGGAATGGCCAACCCCCCGCTGTTTGAAAAATGTATATATGTATATAAGTTCCAAAAAAAAAAGTGTGTATATATAGAAATAAAGTGAAATATGGTGTTTCCACAGTTAGATTAGAATATTAGCTTTTTCCGTTCAAAGAGTCGGCATAATAGCCGGGACTTTGAATATTGAGGACAATATTCATTTCTAAGTGTGGGGGGGAATTCTAGCCAATTTTATCAAAATATATCTTCTAGTACCCCCGTTTTTGGCCAAAATTTTCAAAAAATTTTCACTTTATTTCAAAATTTTTGTGGTAATCAGTCCGCCAGGTCTAACCGGCAAAGGGATTGGCTAATCCAGGAGCAAACGGCTCTTGGTAAAGATAACTCAAATCCGTTGACGGCTTGCAATTTGCCCAAAATTGTATGGTAAATCAACTCGCCATATCCCATAAAGCGAATGAGTTGGCTAGCCCGCAAGATTATGGCTTGTGGTAAAGGCAGTGGAAAATCCATAATTAGTAATCAGCTCACCAAGATTTCGACTAGGTCCATCAAGAGTTGGCTAGTCCAGGAGCAAACGGCTCTTGGTAAAGACTAATCAAAACCGTTGAAAGCTGGTGGTTTGCTAAAAATCACATGGTTATCAGATGGACTATAGTTCTTACTTGAATCGATACATCTGGCTACTCCAGAAGTGATGGCTTTTGGTAAAGAGTTTTTCAAATCCATCAAGTTTTCTAAAAAGATTGCTAGGGACTAGCAATAATTTAGTGTGGGGGATTGATGAGTGCTCAAACACTCATCAGTTTTGTCGTATTTAAGCTGCCAAAACATACAAAAACAATCAAAAAGTTATCAAAATACTTAAATTATCCCAGGGATTGTGTTTTATGTGTTTTAAATGCAAAATGTGCAAAAACAAAGGAAAAACGTACAAAGTTTGCAATATTGGCAGTTTCAGTCCCCCAAGTTTCAAAACTTGTCAAAATTAGTCCCTATGCATTTATTTTGAAAGGAAAAGTCAACCCAAGCTTTTGAAAGTCAAATTTCACAAAATATTACACTTGGGTCATAAGTTTTCCAAAATTACATGTTTGGCCCCTGAGATTTCAAATTTGGCAAAATAGGTCCCTGGGAAATTTTGAAAATTGGAAAAATGCAAAATTGGTTCTTGGACTTTGGAATTATGACATGTTTGATCCTTGGTATAATTTGGGAAACACTACATTTTCAGTCCTTCAGGTTTGGTAAAATTGCAAAAATGGTCCTTGTGATAACTAAAAAACCAGCCGCACCCTTTTTATTACACCAAACCCCAATCCAAACCAAAACCAAATCCAACCCAAAAATCCACCCCAGGCCCAAAACTCCCAGCCCACTCCCATTTTTAAAATAAAAACGCACCGTTTAACCCCGGTCAACCCTTCTTCTTCCCCCCAACATCCAACGCAAAACCAGGCCCTGTGTCCCCCTCCCCCCCTCCTCTCACCTTTTTCACCATAGCCCCCCACAATTAATGATAACACCAACCCACACCAACCTCCACCACCACAATAAATTCACCCCAACCATAACACTCAGTATTGCCCACTTCATTTTTTGGCGGGAAAAACCTAATCAAGGGCTAGGATGGATTTGTGAAAGAATTGATGGGTGGGATTTGGTCAAGGGTCAACAAGAAGCACTTTGGGACTCTCAATTTGGACCAGGAAGCCATGTGAAGAAAGAGAGGGTGAAAATTGTATCTCGATATATATGTAAGCTCTTTTGAGCCCTAGTGAGTAGTATTATTGTATGTTTAGTTAGTGTAAGGTTGAATTTCATCATTTGTAATCTTTTTAAAGTTAATGAAAAAGTTGCTTCAAGTTTATTCACAGTTTGTAATTTTTAAGTTTATTTAGAAATTCCAATCCCTTGCTTAAGGATTATTAGTGATACATCATTGTTTGCTCAATCATATAAACCTTCATGTATTTTAAGTTGTGGAATGGTTTTTATCCAAGTTTAAGAAAAATAGTCAAAAATAAATAAAAAAATAAGAACAAAGATTGAAGGAAGCAAGGAGCAACGTGCATACTGGATGGCCTTGGGTTAGGGGCTTGTGGGAACCATTAGGGAGTGTAGTTTGGTCCTGGTTCATGGAAGAATAGCTTGGAAAACCTTTGTAAGTCCTTGGTTCCATTTTTCATTTCACTGTGTATGTATTTAAATCTGCTTAGCCTTGAATTTTTTGTGTTTATTAGGTGTAGTTAAGTGAAATTATAGCTTAAAATTAGGTGGTTGTTCTTTGGAATTGCTTGTTGCTCAAATTTTCCTATTTGGCTGTCATTTTGCTCATATTAGTGATTCTAAGTACTTGTAGTCTATACCTGTGTTTTTTAGCTCATAATCACTTATTCTAACATAAGAAATCAGTAGGTAGTGGTTTTCTAGGTTGGAATCTCATTTTGCTTCTAAAATTTTCAAAACAGTTCTCAAAAGGGGTGTTTGGTTTTGGCTTGTCTGTGGCATTCTTTTTGCTTTTTAGTATAATTCTTGGTCTCATCAAGTCACTTGGGTTGATATAGGCTCAGGGTAACAATTTTCTGAGTCATAAACATTGCACAAGTCAAAATCATAAAGAAAATCATCACCACAGTTAACTGTGGTGACATTTGAACCCAAAACCCATCAAATCCTTTCATAAGTTTGTATTATAACTTAAATTGGTCATATTATATCTTAACATAACATTCCAAGTCATTAAATCAGCAACCAAAGTTCATCAAAGTCAAAAACCAAAGTTTTGCAAAAAGTCAAAAGTGCATCACCTCAGAAATCTCAAAAATGGCATGATTTATCTAGAATTTTGTGCTTAATCTTAGGCTTTGAAACTTGTTGTGAGTGTTGTCTACCAGTAGAACTATAGATTCATGCAATTGTTTGATTTTTGTAATTTTTTCTAGTGGACTATTTTACCCTCCAAAGTCACTTGCAGGGCAAGGACTTGCCCTGTGCACCAGCAACCCAATCACCACCACCACTTTGGTGGTTCATTGTGACCACCTCAGTGGGTCCCACTGACTCAATTTGGTTCCATACAACCCCCTCCTACCAGGGTTGAGGTTTTGACCACTTATTTGACCTTGGAGCCTGTGGACCCCACCTGGAATTGCACCCAAAGGTTGTCCATTTTCTGTTTCAGAAACCAAATAAGCAAGTGCTTATTGTGGTGTTTTGGCTTATTCAGCCATCTTATTTGTGTGAAACTTGCTTATATTTGTTCATATAACTTAGTTGAATCAGTTTTCACTATTGTGGACCCCACACTTGGCCATTTGTACTTATTTCTCTTTTAAGTCAAACAAAGTCAACTGACTAGGTAATAAGCACTTGAAGTGCTTAATTCACTTGGTCTCAGCCAAACTCATTTCACAAAAGTTGCTTAAAACCATCTAATAAGCAGTTTTGAAAAAGAAAAATCCCAAAAAGCCCAACTTAATAGAAGTGATAGCTTCTATTTAAGCCAATTGGCTTATTCTTCAGCTTATTAATAAGCAATTTTCATTTTTATAATTTTCCTAGGCTTCTGGTATATAAAAATAATTTCTGTAATTTTTTCAGATTTTTCTTGCATCATTTAGTATTTTTCTTAATTTAAACTAGTTTTTAATAAATATTAAATAGTTAATAATTAATTAGAAAATCAGAAAAATATAAATTAAATTTTAAAATTAGTTTTTAGTTATTTTTTATTTTTCCAAATTTTATTTTCAATTTTTCTAGTGTAATTTAATAATCAATTAGAATTTAGGTTAATTTGAATAATTAAAAAGTAATTAATAATTAGTTAATAATTAGTAATAATTAATTAAAAAATCTTAAAAATATATTTTCATTTCTAAAATTAGTCTTATAATATTTTAGATTTTTCTAAGTTTAATTTTTATTTTTTCAAGTTAATTTCATATTTATTTGTAATTTAGGTTAATTTATTTAATTAAAAATAATTAGAAAATTAGTATTTAATTAATAGTAATTATAAAATTAGTGTAAAAATTAATTTTAAATTTCCAAAAATTTTCTTTAATCATTAGGCTTGTAAAAATACTATTTTCATACCAATAGCCCTTTCAGATCACCTCGTTCACTTTTATTTCTCGTATGTTTGTTCGCATTTTCAGCAAACGTACGGTTTTTACGTTTTAAGTAATTTCTTCTCGATATAAGTTCCAGTAATCAATCACATAGCTTTCCTAAGCTATTTCTGTTTATAATTTCCAAATAATTCTCATTACAACCCTTTTCTGTGAATAATCACCCGATCACAAAGCACGCTCAGTCACAATTCACACCTTGTCGGGATTTAACGACCTGGTGATACCTTATATTACCCGGAGATTGACTCTAGGCTCTTTGACTTTGTTGACCATTCCTTAGTCAATATAAGTTGACGGTTTAGCAACAATCAAGAGACAACTCCTATTCAAACCAAAACTACTTTAGACCACAAGTATATCATAACTATAGACCAAGTTATCAAACTCAAAATGACTATCAAAACAATCTTTGGTCCGCCTTCTCTAAATTTGGTATTGAGAAATTGTGTGTCTTGCTTCAAGACCCAAGAATGTTTAACTTGGGGACTTTAAATGCTAAACAAAATGGACCCAAGAAACAATGGGTACCAAAGGCATGAGTTGTACTTTTGTTGTAGGTTTGCCTCAAAAGTGATCTACAACCGGATGAGTGGGAAGTGGATAGTGGTTGCACTAAACACATGACTGGGAATAGAAGATTGTTCACATCAACACAGTGTATAATGGCAATCAAGTCATTTTTGGAAGCAAACTAAAACGGCAAAATTGTCGGCAAAGGTAGTGTCCTTCATGACTCTATAGAAATCTCCAATGTTGAGCACGTTAGGGGTCTAAGTTTCAATTTGATTAGTGTAAGTCAATTATGTGCTGATGATTGTGAGGTCAAATTTACTAAGGTAGATTGCACCATTAGTAAAAATGGTGTTGTGTTAGCAAAAGGTCATAGGAGAAATAATTTATATACATGCAAGTTAGGTGATAACTCTAAGCAACACATATGTCTTACGTCCATGGTGGACAACTCAACGCTTTGGCATAGGAGATTAGGTCACGCCAATATGAGGTTAGTCCAAAATCTAGCTTCTAACGAACTAGTACGGAATTTACCAAAGTTGAGCTTTGAAAGGCATTATTGTGATACATGTCTAGGGAGTCAAGGACAAACCAATAATAGGAATATAAAGGAAGTGACAACTAGTAAAGTTTTAGAATTAATTCATTTGAATTTGTATGGTCCATCTCCGATCCAAAGTTATGGAGGTAACTTCTACACTTTAATGATCATAGATGATTATTCAAATTACACTTGGATATTATTCTTAGAAAACAAGGATGAAGTTTTAAATAAATTCAACTTTTTGAGAAAGAAACTTAAAAACCTACTTGATTGTTCAATTGTTTCAATTAAAACAAATCATAGTAGCGAATTTGATAAAATGCAATTTGGAACCTTTTGTTGAACAACATGGAATATCTTATAACTTATCGGGCCCGTTCACTTCCCAATCGCATGAGATTGTTGAAAGAACACATCGTAAGTTAAGAAAGATGAGTCGTGCAATGCTTGACGAGCAATCCATTCCACAAAAGTTTTGGTGTCATGCCCTAGATACCGCTTGTTACATTTTTAATAGAGTCTACATAAGAAAGGTAATTAATAAAACACCTTATAAAATACTTAGGAATAGAAAACCATCCCTAGAGTATTTTAGAGTATTTGGTTGCAAAGTATTTATACTTAACACCAAAAAATATCTCACCAAATTCGACCCAAAGTCGTATGAAGGTGTGTTCCTAGGATACTCTCAAACGAGTAAAGCATACATAGTGCTTAACAAGGAAACAATGAGGATTGAGGAATCTCTTAATGTAACCTTTGATGAGAGCATGCCAGAGCCTAAATCATCTCCTTCGGTAGAAGATGATGTGATCAACGAACCTTTAGTTCAAGATCAAGAAAGGTCGCCAACATTACAAGTTAATGATTCGGATGAAGGCAATCCTAAGGAATTGAGAGAAGCGAGGGGTCATCCTATACAACAAGTCATTGGTGACTTGAATAAAAGGACTCTTAGGTCACAAAACAAACAAGTCTAAGTTTTTGGCATGACATTTTTCAAAAGTCCGAATTGCTTTGGGATAGGTTTTGATGCTAAAACATGCATCTTAGGAGAACAATCGTTAGGTGCTATTAAGAGCTTATGTGATTAAGGTTTATGTGGAGGTATGGATGGAAGATCTAACAAATGTCTTCCAAGAGGAAAGATATGCATCAATTCATTATTTAAACTATGATTGATAAGTATCCTAGATTCTACATGTTTATATTATGTGCTTGAACAAGATAAATTGACACAAAATTATCTTGATTCATCTTGAAAATTTTGCCTTAGATATGACGTTTCCTCACAACTCACACTTGTGTTCAAGAACTTGTATCCAATTCATCTTGTTCTCATTATGTGATAAAAATACATGTTGCATGCTTAAATTAAATTGAATAATGCTATCTTGTAATAATTAAATGCTTGTAGTTTCATGCATGGGAAATGATAGTAACTAACATGTGTATCTAGTCCACTTTGTCTAACTAGATCACTCATCTCTTGTTGAATATCTCTTCCCAATGCCATGTGATCTAAGCATATTAGTACAAGATTTAGATAGGTTGAACATCTTATCAAGCATCTATCATTAATAACATGACCAACTCTTATGTGTTTAGTATCCTAACTACCAACTTATCTCATCTATAAAAGGTGTAATCTTGCTTGCTACCATGTCAACAAAACTTGCTTAAAATAAATATCACTTAAAATACATTCAAAATGGATATGGAGGAAGAATTTGTTGGGTCATCATACCACTTTAACGATGGTAGGAGAATGATGACGAGGGAAGAAGAGGAAAACATTGATTGGGACAACATTAATGGTGCGGATATCCCAATCGTGAAAGATTTCGTCAAACTTTGTTTTGTCGAAGACGATATTTGGGCCAAGATTGAAGGAAATCTTGGGGAACCCCTTGAGAATAATCACACTCGTAGGTGTGCGTGTTGCACTACCAATGATGTGATTAAAAGGAACATTCTCGCTTTACGTGAGGAAATTAGAGAACCACACAAATCTATCAACAATGACATGTTGGTAATGACTGCCGTTCTTAAAGATATCTCAAGGGTGTTTCTTCAAGAAAATGATGAAGAGTGAAGTAGTAAAAACTTGCTCTAGTAGTAACAATCTTGGCCTTCTCACAAGCTTGTATGAATAAAATATGATAGGATAGAATGATGTTCTTCTTGTATGTCCTTCATTATATGTGTTTGATATTATGCTTGTATAAGTTGTTGTAGTTCGTGTCTCTAGCTTGTATTAGGAATTGTCTTTGTTGTATGCTTTATGCTTTTCTATGTGATATAAAATGTATTATGGCTTATATGAGAAAATCATGTTTGAATCATCTCTATTTTTATTTAGTGCTCAACATTTGGATTATGGAGTCATCTTGGACACAAATATACTTATTGTTATAATGTGGACTAACCCATGTTGCAAGCCTCCAAATGGTAACCTAACCCATTTTAGAACTTTCACATGTGAGGATTTCTTTGTTGGTTGCATGTTGTGATTTCTATGTGTAGCTAAGCCACCGCAAAGGTGAGGCTCTTGACCCATGGATCCCCGCCTTGAAACAAGGGGGAGCAACGATCTAGGGGGAGCTATGTTCAAGGGGGAACACGTTCAAGTGCTTTTGGAACAAGCACCTTTTTGATTCGACAAAAGGGGGAGAAAGAAAGCAAGAAGCGTGAAGACCATTCAAGTAATGTTAAAGGCTTCACCAAATTACAAGGCAAAGGTCAAGACGCAGCTACACCAAAGGCGCGCTTTGTCTTCGCTAAGTTTGGTAATTTTATTTGCTTTCGGTTTTTGTTTGTCATCATCAAAAAGGGGGAGATTGTTGAGGCAACATGATCAAGATCTCTTTATGTTTTAATGACGACAAATAAACCATCGAAACACATAAAATAACAAACTTTAGCTCAAAATCGCCGGAGCCAATGTCTGCTCCTGGCGGGCTGCCCGCGCGTCAACGCGCGGGTGACGCGCCAGGAGTCTGTATGGTTCTGTGCGAATTTTGAAAGTCGGTTTTACCCTTACCCGACAAATGTGGATCTTTCAATACAGGTATGAATATGTTATGTGCTTAATTGAGAACACTCGAAACGAGTTTTGAGACTTGAGAGATCCTACTTTTAAAACACCCATTTACGGGAAAACACCAACTCATGTTTTCTAACTATCGCCTCTAGCCAAGGATTTTCTAAACTTAGGGAGCTTGTATATTTCACATAACATTGTGTTGAAGCATCCATATGCTCATATCCCGTGCTTACGTCTTCTCTAATTACGTAATGGGTTTACTCCCTTATTGGTCAAACTAAGTCAAAGGTCACTTTGCGTAAACACATCCTTTCCCACTTGGGTTATGCTTTACATCAAGGCAAAGCACTTAACTTGTTTGAACCAAGGTATTAGTTGAGAACGTCGAGTCGTGGAAAGTCACGAGATATGAAACTATGGATTCTCTACGTTGTGTTACTTGAACTTATAAGTAGCCTATGATTTTCCCAACTTATAATCTTAATTGTCTAAACCTTTTCTTCTTAATGACAATTAGATTATGCCTTAATCATCTCTTAATCCCATTTATGCATAAGACAAAACCAATCATATCCAAATCAAATATTCTCTTACACAATCTCTTACACCCTTACATATTCCCTTACACACTATATCCTAACCATCCATTCTCTTACAACACATCCCAACCCTTCATTTTCAACATATGCCAATTGTTAGAAACCCTAATTTGGCTCCTTCATCCTAGCCATTGAATTCAAATCAAACACATCTCAACCATCCATCCAATCCCTCTTCCCTATACCACCACATGTGATTAAGCTTAGCCACTGAATTCAAACCAAAACAATCCTAACCATTGATCCAACCTTTCCCCCCAAGCAAAAGAGGCTCCCTTTGATCTCATCCATCCATCTCAAATGAAACCATCTCAACCCTCCATTTCTCCTTTGCCCCCAAGCAAAGCATATTCCTTGGAATATCCTCTTCAACCCTAACCTAGGCATACTTGATCTTAGCCATCCATTTCTAATGAGATCATCTCATCCATCCACATTCTCCACATGCCAAATTGTTTGAAAAACCAAGGGAGGCTCCCTTTGATCCTAGCCATCCAATTCAAACCATTTCATCTCAACCCTCCATCACATTCTCCCCCCCCCCCCCCCCGCCCCCAAGCATTGGAATATTCCTTGGCATATTCTTTCTCTCTTTTCTATGCCATATGAGGAGATACACTTCTACCCCTTCCAAATTACCCCATCTACACTTTAAACCCTTGGTAATTTGGTTTCTCTTTAAGCACTTCACAAATAATTTCCAAATTGGCTATTTGAGTTGGTAAACCTTAGAATGATTAATGTTAAGGTTTAGTGTGAAGTACAATTGGGGGTTTAGCAAGGATAGGTATTTGTAAGATCCAAACACCCAACACTTGGGAAAAAGTTACAGACGCCTGGCGCGCTGCCCGCGCTTTGACGCGCGGGTGACGCGCCGGCCTCGGTAAAATTTCCCAAGTTTGGGTTCTTGGCCTATAAATACCACCCTTGCCTATTGTATTCCTCACCTCTTGCCATTATTATTTCTCTCTAAACACTCTCAAATCTCTCAATCTATCTATCTCTAATCTTGTGTTCTTGATTTTCACACTAACATCTTTGGAAGAACACATATCTTTGCAAGGGAAGAATCACAAGAACCTAATCCACTCTTGTGATTGTGTCGAGGGTCTTTTTATCTTTACCCTTTCTACTACAATCGAGTCTCTAGGTTAGGTTAGAACTTGATTGAACAAACATTCATTCATTCATTCAATTATTTGTAAGGGAAGTCTTGTGTCTTGGTGACCAAGCCTAGATCATTGGGGATCTAGTTGGGGTTTGATACTTCCGGGTGGAAGTCTTGGTAGTGATCTTTGTGATCCTTAGGTAAAGTCGAATCGTGAGATTCTTTGGGTGGTTTCCGAGGGTGGAATACCGTTGGTGAGTAACTCCTTCTTTGTGAGCATCAATATTGGTGAATATCGGTGGAGTGAATTGTAACGGTTTGTAGTCCACCGAAAGGATTATACTAGTGAATAGTATCGGAATCGCGGATTCGCAACTGGACGTACGAATGGTATAAACCCCCCATCCCGAACCAGTATATATCGTGGTGTTCTTTACTTGCTTTATATACTTAGGTTGTGATAGTGGTTGTTGGATTGATTATACAACCACTTGGTTTTCTTTTGGCTTAAAGTTTTTAAACATCTAAAAAGCCTAAGAAACCGTATTCACCCCCCCCCCTCCTCTACGGTTCTACACCTCATATTGAGGTCACGCTGATCAAAGAAGTATTTGAGACTTTTATGGTCTGTAAAGATCTTGATCTTTACTCCATAAAGATAATGCCTCCACAATTTTAAGGAAAAAACTACTGCTGCTAGCTCCAAATCATGAGTGGGGTAATCTTCCTCATGTTTTTTGAGCTACCTGGAAGCATAAGCTATGACTCGGCCTCTCTGCATGAGAACACAGCCGAGGCCATTGCCCGATGCATCACAATAAACTTCCAGGTCATCGTTGCCTTCTGGAAATACTAAGACTGGAGCCTGACTTAACTTCTGTTTAAGAGTCTGAAAAGCGAGTTCCTGATCCTCATCCCACTCGAATTTTACATTCTTGCTGGTGAGCTCAGTGAGCGAAGAAGCAATCTTTGCAAAATCTTGGATAAAACGGAGGTAGTAACTCGCAAGTCCAAGGAAAGATCTAATTTCTGTGGGAGTTTTTGGTCGCTCCCAATTTATGATAGCACTGATTTTAGCTGGATCTACTTTAATGCCTTCAATGTTTATGACATGCCCGAGAAATTGAACTTCTAGGCAAAACTCACACTTCGAGAACTTAGCATAAAGCTTTTCTCGTCTTAACATGTTGAGAACTTGGCGCAAGTGGGTTTCACGATCACTAGCTGATTTGGAATAAACCAGGATATCGTCAATGAAAACAATAACTGACTGATCTAACATCGGACGACAGACCCGATTCATCAGGTCCATAAATGCTGCTGGGGCATTCGTCAAGCCAAATGGCATAACTGTAAATTCGTAATGCCCATACCTGGTCCGGATAGCTGTTATCGAGATGTCCTCGTCCCGAACCTTTAATTGGTGATATCCTGATCTAAGATCTATTTTTGAAAAGAAGCTTGTGCCCTAGAGCTGATCAAATAAATCATCAATCCTAGGAAGAGGATAACGATTTTTGATGGTAACTTTATTGAGCTCTCGGTAGTCGATGTACATTCGCTTACTACCGTCTTTCTTTTTTACAAAAAGAACTGGTGCTCCCCACGGGGAACTACTAGGGCGAATGAAGCCCTTGTATAGCAGTTCTTGTAGCTGCTTCATGAGTTCCTGCATTTCTGATGGAGCAAGTCTGTAGGGAGTTTTAGCAATAGGGATACTCCCTGGAATAAGATCAATGTGGAACTCTACTTGTCTATCAGGCGGTAGTCCTGGGAGTTCCTATGGAAAGACATCAGGAAATTCCTGAACAACTGGAATTTTATTAAAGTCTGGAACAGGTTTCTGAATATCGACAACATGAGCGAAATAGGCTTGACAGCCACGTGCCAAGTGTTTCTTGGTTCTAGCATAAGTACAAATAGCAAGGTTAGCCTTTTTATGCTCACCATAGATAACGGTTTCTCCCCCAATTGGGGTTCTGGGTCGGACTAGCTTATGATGACACAAAATGATGGCTTCATTTGTGCTGAGCCAGTCCATACCAATAACTACATCAAGCTCTCCCATATGGATAGGAATTAGGTCGATCGGATACTTTTCATTATCAATTTCTATTTCACAGTTCTGAAAGACATCAACTACACGTATCACTTTGTTATTAGCTACTTCCACATCTAGTGGTGGCTTAAGCTGGCTAATTGGAACAGAAAATCTCCGACTGAACCTTTCGGATACAAAAGATCTATCTGCACCAGAATCAAATAACACACGAGTAGGTAATAGATTCACAAAGAAGGTACCTGTCACAACGTCGTATGTTTCCTTAGCTTCATCCACGGTCATCTGATGAACAAGAGCTGGGGGTCTATGTGGTCTTTGGGTAGTAGGAAAGCCAGGGGCTCCTGAAGGTCTAGAAGTAGATGGCGCCCCTCGCCTGTCTGTATTCCTCCTAGGTTCTTGTTGACACGGAGGAGGAGGTCTGACATTTGGACAAGACTTAGTCGTGTGATTCGGATCATAGCATTTCCTGCAAACCTGAGCTAGTTTTGGACAGTCTTTACTGATGTGACCAGGCTCACCGCAACTGTAGCAGGTCCGGCTACCTGCACGGCATTCCCCCGGGTGATACCTTTTAAAATTCGCACACAGTGGAAAACTCCTACCCCCCCCCCCCCCCGTGCTAGGGTAAGCCTCATTTGGCTTAACTTTCTTCCGAGACGAACTAGCTTGCTCTATCTTTCTCTTAGGAGGAATCTCTTCCTCTTTCTTTGTTTCCTGTTCTCGCTCTAAAGCTGCATTCATGAGCTGATCCATGTTTTTCCAATCCCTGGCTGAAATAAACTGACGGATATCTTTTCGAAGCATATCCACATAATGTTTCATAAGCAACCTTTCATCATTAGCATATTCAGGCAGAAAATGTGCTCTGTCCAGGAATGTCATGGAGAAATCATGTACTGACTCCGTGGTCTGGTGAGTACCCAAGAAGTCTCGGCGAATCTTATTAAGTTCCGCCTCTGGAGCAAAGTTCTAAAAGAGTAATTCCTTGAATTCCTTCCAAGTCATACTCCTAGCAATTTCTGGTGTTTTTGATGAAAGGGTCCAATTCCACCATGATTTAGCCCGATCGCGAAGGAGATTAATAACAAAATTAACCCAACGATCCTCAGGGACCTTGCTGGTGGCAAACGCCCCTTCAACATCCTGGATCCATTTGTGGCATTTAAAAGGATCCTGTTCTCCCGAGTAAGTCGGGGGCTTACAAGCTAAAAAGTCAGTATAAGTAACTTCCTTAGTTAGACCGACTCGTGCAGCCAGCTTCTGATCAAGTTCTGTTGTGATAGTCTGAGCTATGATCTTACTGAGACGTTATGTATAATATGGTATAGCTGCTTCCTGTGCCTTGGCTACTTCTTGAGATATCATATCTCTGATCTGTCTAGCCATAGCATCATAAATAGGAGCATTATCATGCTCATCTGTTTCTGGTGGATCGGGGGTTGGCTCCTGATGATCCTGTTCTGGTATGTCTACATGAGTCGGCCACTCAGAGCTTTCAGGAGGTCTTTCAGCCATATCTACGCTGAAAGTTAAACATATTGCACGATAAGGGAATAATAAGACTCACTGTAAGATTCATAATTCATTCCTTTAGTGTAACATAACACCAGTAAGTTCCCGTTATGTGATGCGATTATTACCACGTTGGCCAGACGTCGTAATAATTCCATCAGACAACCAAGTTCTTACCGTTACCATATTACACTAATAATGCGGAAACGTATGCTAATACTAATACTGATGCTGCATAATAATGCGGAAACGTGTCTAATACTATAGGTCCCATAGAGCCTAGGTTTAAGTCTAAGCACCCATCTACAGTGGATACCTAAATCCCTTAAACCACAGCTCTGATGCCAACTTGAAACGCCCAGGCTAATAATTTTTTTTTAATTGATTTTGCATAACATCACACTTATATTTACACCTAAAAACTGTACAATACATGTATCATTCGCCTTGACCCGTACATGATCAAAATGGGTCAATATGGGCAAGAATGGCACTATGTCAAACACCCTTTAAACGATAAAGAAACTACTTAACTACTTGATCATTACATAACCATGAGTTTAGATGTTCGTACACAAAAGCATACAACCTAGGGCGTTTCTTGGTAGGAGAGCGTGTAGGGAAAAAGGCTCCATACCCAAGTATTTCACCGAGGTCTAGTTCTCGGTCTTCGTACCCTTGATTGCACTACCACTAGCTTCACCTATAATAAACATAACGAAGCAATGTAAGCAATAGCTTAGTGAGATAACATATAAAAGATACTAATCATAACATGGCATAATACTATGGTTGCTTCGTATTGTTATTATATACTAGTCGCCCACTAAGGACGTTGTGAACCCATATTGGTTCAATATAACTGAAAATGTTCTAGTCGTCCACTTAGGACATCTAAGTCATATATTCCATGACTTTGAGCCGCACACACTGATCATCCACAAAGGATGTCTAAGTCCCATTTAACGAGATGAGACACTAATAAAGGCTCGGTCATCCACTAAGGATGTCTAGGCTCCATTTCGGATCATGTTATGACATAATAACATGTGTCGTCCACTTAGGACGCTATACAAGTAGTATCGTGGAAATAGAGTTAAAATCGCATAACTAAACCCAAACGGGTCATTCGGGGCTGCTTTGACCCGTCTAGCATAATTCACATATAAACATACTACAAGTAACTCATTTAGGCACATAACGTATAATTGTAACACAATGAACTTGTAACTCAAATATAATACATGAACCTTAACATGAATACCACAATTAAAGTGGCACACTAACGGGGTTACCAAGGACCCGTTTCTATGCTTAAATATGTTACTCACCTTGTAAATGCTTGAATAGAACACGAGCTCCCTTAAAGACGTCCCTGGCTAACTCTTATAACCTAGGAACACATAAATGACATGGAGCTTATTTAGAACATAACTAAGCTTATCATAATAAGCACTAAAAGGATAGATAAGCCATAAGGGGGTGTTTGGTTCGTGGCTTATATAACCACACTAACATAATTTCTGAAAATTAACACCACAAAATGGTGTTATAGCACCTTAATAAGGTACCCATCACTTTCTCTAATCATTTATACATGATTACTAGGGTTCTTAGTGATTTTAGAAAATCACTTCATTACATAAACATGTGAAATTCTACAAAACCCCCATAATTGACATAAAGGTTGAATCTTTAAGCATTACTCACCTAAAGGTAGCTCTAAAACATAAATTCAAACCAAGATAAGATTTATACCTCGAATTGATTGATAGAAACCCTAGGAAACACGTTTTTGAGCTTATGTATAGTAATATCTTGTTCCAAACTTGCATCGAATTGACTTGGAATCAAACCCTAGATCAAAAGAGTGATGTGAGTGTTTTGTCGTGAGTTTTGGTGAAGGAGGGAGAATTCCCTGGAAATTCGTTTTCCTGAGATTGAAGTATGATAGCTTATTAATATTTTTAAAGTTTCACACTTTGGCAACTTTAGTCCTTGTACAAGAAAATTGTTACAAATTTAGTACCTTAAAAGATTAGGGTGTTACACTCATAAACCTCTTCATTTACATAACTTTCTTGTCACTCCCAACATAGTTAAGAATTTTATTTTATCCCTATGATGTATTATATTTTCATTAAGAAATAGTTATTCTATTTGTTCGACAGTTAAACAATTTTTATACTTTAAAGGTTAATACATCTAGCCAAGGTTTTTAGTTTGTCAGAAAATGCAATATAAGAACATCGTATATATACTGCTCTTTGTATAATAAGATGTGTCGACATTCTTTAAAATGCTATATTCGAATGCTTAGTCATGGCTCTCGTTACGGATATGATTAGCAATATAAAGAAAGTGAGTATCAGTAACGAATTATTGTAAGGACGTTTCAATTGTTACTGAACTTTTTGTATTAAAACGATTTGTTGGCAATAAAACATCGATTAAAATGATTCTGGAAGTTCATCCTCTGATCTGCTTCGGATACACATTGCAAAATCTTTAGTAATCTTGATGCAATCTCAACAAGTAACGACTTTTTAAATTGCTAATGTGTGTGTATGCAGAGGTGGTCCAGTGATGCTTCTTATTAATGCTTTCGATAACTGGCTGGACCGATCTACCAACTTGATCTTTCATTAGCAGTTGACTTTTTAACGGGTCATATATTCATTGACATTATTATATACTACTCGTACATAATGTATGGAAGTACAAACTCGGTCCCAATTTATTGGTCTACTTTTAATTAAATTGCGCAAACTTAAAGAAATTCTCACTATCATAAAATATATCAAAGTGGACAAGTATTTTGAGACAATCTAAAATAGAAGCATGAACTAATAAATTGAGACGGAGGGAGTATATTTTTGTTGGATTTGCTTCACAAGGTTCCTTAGTTTGGTTCTGTCAACATCATAATGTTTTCAAGTCATATACCAATATAATGGTGAAATTTTCAGTTTTGATATTTATAACATTGAGTAAAAAAATTCTACCATGGCAAATGTTTGAGTTTTGGACTTACGAGCAGTGATTGACATGCATAAAAATTTGCAGCATCGACTAGTAATGGGCTAATGGCATTGGAAATATGCTTAATTATCTGTTTGTCATATAGCTAAAGTAGCAACAATATGCATAAAGTTTATGGGCACTTGCCTATGTTTCCATCTTTTCGTGATGTTGATTTGGCGGAAACTCGATCCTTAAATTTCTATAAATAGCAATGTTATACCTCTCTCGGGTGTCGGTGTCCTGAAACGGAAAACCGATAGTATGAAATGCAATAATTTGACATATGAGATACACTTTTGGACCTTTATCTATTGTTATGTAACATTAAGGTGAGCAAGTAAAGACTACACATCTGATGTAGACTTTTTCCTTTTGCTTTGTATCTAAACATAAAATTGGTGTTTGTTCTTTGGAACCTGTAAGGAAAAACTTCAAAGCACAGGCAAGATGCTAAAATGTTTTTGTATAAGTTAAAAAAAAGTGTAAAACCGTAGAGAATACTCATTTATTTTCTCAAGGCGTGTAGCATGTGTAAGAGATTAGATGGGTTATTTCCATTTAAAGCCTTATAAAAATTTGACGTCGACAATTCATCACCCAAGTTGGAGAGCTGTCCCAATTTCTTAGAGTTCCATATCTCTTTCAATTTTTTAACCAAAATGCACTCTACATTTTAACTTGTGTAAAAATACAACCCAGGAATATTCATAATTGCTTTTCAAGTGGTCCATTTTCACTTTGACAATCCCATGTTTGTATTAGGAAAAGCGAACACTTGATCAATGGTAATCCCATCGTTATATTAGTGAAGTTTCTGCCTTTTATTTTTGTCTTACACGTGTTTTTGAGTTTGGAGTTTGACTTCGGTTCATTACCTTAGCTGTTACTTTCACGACGATTGGCCTTTTAAGGACATCTATGGTCGTGGTGGGATGAGGATATTGAGAACGTCACAAGTCACACAATGACATGTTGTAACACCTTCGGCAAATCTTACATCGGTTGTGGCCTGGAGAGATGCTAGATTCTTGAGATAACATTCGTCTTATAATGACAAAATGCGTTTTGTAGTATACCTACTGCTAGTGGAGTTTTTAGAAACTGTGCAATTAAGCTTGTCCATGTGAAAATAGTACTGGTTTAGATGATCGGTTAAAGTGTTTTCGCATAAAGCCACAAAAACAAAGTCGTGAACCTGCGAATAAAGCGAACAATAAATATTGTGTTGTGAGTATGTGGGATGTTACACATGCTTAGTGTTTGGTGCAGTTGCATGCATTTAAACGTTCACATTGAATTACTATTTAGATTAGTTCGATATTTATACAAACTATTAATGTGTCTGCTAGCTCACTTTTATTCAATCAAAGTTTATTATAACTAAGAAGCATATTATATGTTTACAAGGAGTTGTATTTACTTGAATAAATAACGTTGTTTCTTAAAAAAAAAAAAAAAAGTTTTCAACGAAGTCGATGAGGAACAAATATCTCATATCATCATCATCATCATCAAACTCACGGACATTAAAACATGTTGGGCAACACTTTTCATCATCACATTACCTCTTTTAAACGTATGATATGAAAATCTAAAAAGGCAAAAATGAAATAAATTAAAAATCAAAACTGCCGCCAAGAATTTCCTATTTTAGAACGTAAATGAATACATTTTCAATAGCTTAGCTTAAAACCAAAATGAAAATGAACTTTTAAGGAAAACAACAAAACAAAAATAGTAAATTGCAGTTTTTGTCCTTTTGGTTTGGAAAATTTTCAATTTGGTCCCTGTTTGTTCAAAAGTGTGGCGGTAGTTCCCAATTTAAAGTTTAGATTGCATGTTTAGTCCCAAACCGAAGCTAAATGACTAAAATACTCTTTATTTTTAAAAAAGAAGCAGGGGTAATTTCGTCATTTATATCTATCAATGGACTAAATTTGCGATTCAAACTATAAAATGAAAACTATTGTTGCATTTTTAAAAATATGGGGACACAATATGCAATTTAGCCAAACCAAAAAGACCAAAAATGCAATTTATTCAAACAAAAATACATAAATTTAACGACAATGACAGTGTGCCTTCCAGCTAAGGCGTTGGTTCTAGGCTTATATGGCTCGGCTTTAACGGCTCGGCTCAAGCCGTCTATCTGTAAAAAAAGTTCGAAGCTTCGTGAATCCGCCGATGTTTGCATTATAATCATAATTTGTACTAGTATTATTAATCCAAGTTTAAGGTTAAGCACACGTGCTTTTTGTCTTCTAGTATGTTACTTTGAACCAAATTTATTTTTCTTAAAAAGGTTTTAAATTTATTATTATATATCTTAGAAGTTAAATATTTGTCATTAGTTGATGATGGATTGTCAATACTAGTAGTTTATTACTCCATAAATGTGTTTAAAGCTATTGGTAATACTACTCTATTTTGTACTACAATTTTATCTCACGTTTTGTCATTGAGACGTCTTGGTCGAATTGCATTTGATATTTTGATAGAAGCGTTTGTCCAAATATGTTAAATAACGTATTTATGGTATTACAGTGATATATGCATACAAAGGTAAATATTTACCAGATGATCATCAAAAAAGCTTTACGACCATCAAAAAACGATAAAAGGAGAGTAACATTAGAGTCTAAGCTAGTTTAGAGCATAAGGTCCACATGGCGTAGGGGAGGGAGATGCATTACACATGGCGTTTTCACTTCGTGACTACTCGTTTCTCCTATCAAATAACAGAACCTCGCTAGAGAAAGAACGTGAATTATACTAAAATCGCTAAAGAAAGAGCGTGAATCAGTGTTCTAAAAGGCGCGCCAAGGCGCCGCCAAGTCGTCGCCAAGGCGCGAGGCGTGGCCTCGGCGCCACGAAATGGACCAAGGCGTGAAGTCTAGGCGTCGTGTGAAAAGGCGTGGAATAAGGCGCGAAAAGGCGTGCCAAGGCGCGCCTTATCGTATGGCGTGGCGCCATTTTTAGAAGGGGATGATGTGGGCTTAAATTTTGGGCCTAGTAATTTCTAAACATAGTTCAAATTTTCACTTTATTTCTTATGCATATCATTTTTTGTAAGCCCACCTTTTGTAAACTCACCTTTTGTAAACTCGATATGCATATAAAATATGATATTATAACATAAATGATAAATATATAAATATTTTTTCGCCGCCTTAGTCTCGCCGCGAAAAACGCCATGGCTTCGCCATGGCGCGTAAGGCTTGAGGCGTGGTCTTGCCGCCACGCCACGCCTCACGCCATTTATAACATTGGCGTGAATTATACTAAAATATGTTCTTAACAAAATGCTACTAACTTTTGTTGTAAGAGAGACGCATTACACATGGCATTTTCACTTCGTGACTACTCACTTCTCCTATCAAATAACTGAACCTCGCTAAAGAAAGAGCGTGAATTATACTAAAACATGTCCTTAACAAAATGCTACTAACTTTTGTTGTAAGCGATCTATATCTATTTGTTCTAACTTAATAATAGTATGTAGTATCATTAGCTTAATTACGTTATGTTTTATATAAAATCCGCTTTATATAAAAAGATTAAATTTAAATATCTAGAATAGCTTATTAGCTTATACAACTCTTTAAAAAAGTAATCTGCATACATGATAATTAGACAAACAATAACAAATTTTGGTTCCAATTTTAGAATGTTGTTTGGTCTTTACTCCATTCTAAAGAAGAAAAAAAGAAAGTGAAAGATGGTTTGCTTTGCACAAAGGTAAAGAATAAGGCAACCCAAAAAAATATTCAATTCATGTGCATCATCCAAGTAGTTGAAAGACGGTGATTGTTAAACTTTCACAATAATATCTTTCTTTACTTGCTAGCTAGGCTGGTTACACCACTATTATTTAAGAAAAGAAAAAAGAAAAAAAACAGATCGACTGATTTTGTATTTAACGAAATTCCTATATCACCTTTTTGGTTTTTCTTTTTCTTTGAAAATGCGCAGCGTTTGACTTATTTATGCATGTTTGAATACATTTTAACCGAGGTAAAACTACGTGTCTATCTGATGTTGGTTATTAATACGATCGACATACATGCATTTGTAAATTTTCTAAAAGGGAGTTTGGCTAAGCTTATATTTGATTTTCAACTAATCTTTTAATTTTGGTCATTGATTTTAATTCAATAGTTGAAAATCAACCAACTTGACTCAAGTAATTGGAGAGGATCTCACCCTTATATTTTGTATTTATGTGTGATAAGCAGCTTATAGCTTATAAATAATAAACTCATAGGTTTATAAGTTTAGTTGAGTCTATATGTGAGCTTTTAAGCTTATTTGATTTTTTCTTATATTTAATAAGCCTGGATTTTTCAACCTATTTTGAGACTTATGAGCTTATATAAGTTTATCATAATATGATAAGTTTATATAAGCAAGTCAAAAAATCTTGCTTACAAAATATAAACCGAAATTAAATAAGACAATAAGCCCACATATAAGGGCAATAAAACAACCTTAATGCATATAAATAAAAAGATAAAATGACTAAAAGTACATGTAAAAACAGACGGAAACGTGTAAAAATAGACGAAAACGTGTAAAACGGACGAAAACGTCTAAAAACAAACGAAAAAGTGTAAAAACGGATGGAAATTTGTAAAAACGGATGAAAACGTGCAAAAACAGACAAAAACGTGCAACAAATTACAGAAACGTGTAAAAACAGACGTAAACAGGTAAAAACAGACGGAAAAGAGCAAAAACGGACGAAAACATATAAAAACGGATGAAACGTGCAAAAACGGACGAAACGTGTATAAACTAACAAAAACGTGTAAAAACGGACGAAAATGAACCAAACATGAAATGCCTATACAAACTCAAGGACCAAACATGTAATTTACTAATGAAATTGTTAACGGAAGTTAGCAAAAAAACCTAAATCGGCCACAAAAAAATCGAGTACCTTAAACTGAGAAAAGAAAATTAATAATACCTTTAATTAAAATTGGACTTAAGATAGGTACCTTTTTATACAAACTATTCAAATACAAAACTACAATTTAAGAAATACAAATAATAAAGATAAAATTACAAAATATTTTTCTCTATATTTTATCAACTACACATATTTCTAATCAAGCCTTAGTTTGTTTAAAACTATGTCTATAAAACACGGTTCGATCCGTGTAATCACTTATATTTAAAATAAAAATTAAAATTGAACCGTGATAAGATGGTTTATCGATTTCTGGTTTTTTCAGATTCGATTTCTTAGTTATCATTTTTTGCGACTTCAGGTTGAGCGGGTCAAGTCGGCTTATCGGTTTCACAAATTTTTTTAACACCCGTATGTATAAAACTTAGCTTTATATAAATCAAATAGATATTTTAAACGATGAAAAACATTATTTAATAAAATATTTATTATGACAATCGTATAATGAAAAACAATGTCATTAATTAAAGAGTTGAAATACGTCCAATGTAATATTTGATATTTGTAAATTTATTGTCAAAAATAAAATAATAAATTATAATACATTATTTATCGAAAAATTTTATTTCAAGGTACTCGCCGCTACCCTACTAGTTGTTGTTGTTTTTTTTTTTTTTTTTTTTTTTTTTTTTTTTTTTTTACATAAGCCTTGTAAAACTTAACCCCAAAATAAATTATGGAATTTGGCAAGTGTGAATTCTTTTGCTGATTAATTAAGCGTAACAGCATTTAATGTTAGAGATCTCTATTACAAAGAAAGTCAACATTTGGATCCAACGTTACAAAAGTATAACTAATGATAAAACAACGTGCATCATCTTCTATTTTTATTCTTCTGCAATCAATTCTCTTATGAGAAAATAAAATAAATGTCAAAGAGCATATATCACAATCTATTTTAAGTAGAAAAGTATCTTTCACATCTCATCTCATATAACAAAAAGTATACCGACATAAATCTACATTGCATATGCATTATGTGTTTGTGATTTTAATGCTCATCTTGATTCTTGACTGATAAATATCATAATAAAAAAAATGAAAAGGTGACATAAAAACAAAGTAAATGAAAAGAAATAAATTTCATTAAAAGCAAATCCTTGAATTATTTCTCATGTAGATTTAAAAGGGTTGGTGAAGAATTTATATGCAAGAGGCAAATTATTTTCCTACTCCTACAACTCCATTATTCTCACTCCCACTTCTACTACCACTCAACCTCTATCTTCACATAAAATAAATTTATCTCTTGATTTTTAAAAGCTCTTTAGGTAATCACAGCTACCTCATTATGCAATTATCCATTTATCTTTGAAACAAGTGTAGATATTTATTAAAATTTTATTTTGGAATAAGCGTAAATATATAAATGATGAAGCAAGCTTGAGATCGGTTAAATGATATGCTTAATCACAATTTAACAGTGTGAGAGGTTTTTTTTTGTTTTTTGTTTTTTTTTTTATTTATTTATTTTTTATTTATTTATTTATTTTTATTTTTTTGAGCAAAGTGTGACAAGTTTTGTTAATGTAGGTTTTTACGCGGCATGAAAAAGATTAAATGTCTTGCAAGATTTTATAATAATCCGATGCCTGTCTTGAAACCACAAACTATCAATCCAATATTCTTTAAAATGACCAATGCATTCAAAACGTTTGCTAGTGCATAGAGCTAATATTTGCTAGATGCTTTAATTAGAATTAGATATATTTTCTAATAGCGTATCAATATTAATGATCAAGCTAATTATATGCCAAAGTCAAACCCATTATTAACACTTAACAAATGCTCATTATCAACATTTGATAAGCCCAGGCTGCTCAGCTACACTCACAGGCCATCTCTGGCCTAGTAAAGCATCTCAGGCCGTGCTATAAATAGCAGTGTCAAAAAGGCCGGCCCAACTCGAACCGAACCCAACTAATCTTATTCGGGTCAGATTACTCGGGTCAATAATTTATTCGGGCCAGTTCGGGTCGGGTTCGGGTTTGTTCTTTTTAGCTTCAACGTGAATTGACTCGAACCTGACCTACCCGACTCGACTAACACTTTTACAATGTAAACATATTGAAATAAGCAATTGTTTTAATCATTTTACTTATATTCGGGTGTAACACCCCCATTTTTCACTAATCGCAGCGGATAAAGTGTTTGGGGCATTACGTCATAGAATCACAGATACAGTAATAGAAAACGACTCGAAAAGAGATATTTTGAAAATTTAGTTATCATTTATAATTATCAGAGTTTTAATTATAAAAGATATACTTTTATTTTTGATGAGGTCCCAAAAATCTAAGAGTTAGATTGGTTGTGTTTGAATGATAACCATGAAAAGTCCTCCGAGTTCAGTACCTCCTTCTGTCATGGATCAATAGAAGTAATATACCTATAATACATGCTTAAAAAGTCAACACTAGGTGTTGAGTGAGAATTATAGGTTTAGGGGTTAGTGAATACAAGTTCCCTGGGTTCAGTTGTTACACCTATCTGGGAAAATGCAAGTTTTGTGATAATTGTGATGCATGCACAATTATCAGGAGTTTAGTAGGTTGCACTAAGCTCATGAATCAGACCTTAACGATCCGGGTCATGTGGGCTGCAGACCCAATATGAGGGGATGGAAGGATAACTTGCCAAAGTTATACCTTGAGTGGATTCAAATATAGTACTTATAGGTACCACCTAGTGGGGTGTTAATACCAATGGGAGTTGTCAAACTCCAATAGATCTATCAACTATATTCGCGTTCGCTTGGGTAAAACGTCCCAAACGATTAGATTCATGAATTTTGGTTATGTAGTGATGGCTGTTAGTTTACTCGTGCAAACAACCAAAGAAAAAGATTTGTATTCGGTTTTAAGTAAAGCATTTAGCATGTATCCCCCTCACAGGGTTTATAAAGCATTTAGAGTGAAAGCATTTTAAAAAGTATGAGGCTATGAGAACTCACCTGGGTGTAGAGTAATCTAAGTGATGCAAATAGTGACTCGGGAACTAGACCGCCTTACTCACGTAAGTGTGTTGTTGGTTTTGTATGTATGTCAAGCTATAGTTATCATGTTTATGTTTCTCAAGTTATTGTTTTTAGGTTTTTTAATGTTTTATATATAACATAACACCGTTCAGGTCATTGTAATTCAGAAGTATATGAATCCTCACATGAAGCTCCCTACTATTGTATTATGTTATCAACATAATACCGTTCGGGCCATCATAATTCAGAAGTTAATACTCCTCACACAAAGCTCCCTATTATTGAGTTATGTTGTTATTAGGGTTTAGTTATAATCATATCACCGTTCGGGCAATCATATCTCAGAAGTATATGCAATAGTCGTTCGAGGAGTCAGGACACTTTAATTCGTAAACCCAACAAACTCGTCAAAAACGAAATATCCACATAGTACTCCTCGCATGAAGCTCCCTAGTATTGTGTTATGCTTCTAACTTTATTTAGGTTTTATACTTATATGATATTTTCACTTTTTACCCTTATAGTTTATATATTAACGTTTTCTACCCTAAATTTCTATTACTTATACTAATAACTATCTATACTTGACACAACTAGTCCCTAGACTTCTATATTTTATGTAAATAACCTAAGACTCCTAAGTTTTCTATATTTACCATTTTAGACCTTTAACTTTATACTATTTATGTTTTTAGTCCTTTTTAGTTTATACTTATTTTATTATCTATCCCAGGGTTTTAATATTATGCAAAACTAGTCCTTACTACTTATAACTTCTAGGAAATGTTAAAAACAGTCCCTAGACTTTATAATTTCAGGAATTTATGATATATACCCTTATGCATGTAAAGTTTTGCAAAACTAGTCCTAATATGCATGTAAATTATATTTTATCTAGTAATTAAGTTTTCTAACCTATGTTTTACTACTATTTTAGCTTATCTAGGTTATGTATAACTAGTGTATGACCTAAAATAATGACTTATAGCATGCATGCAAGTATATGACTCGATCTAGGGTTTTAAAACTTAAAATAGCAAGTAAAAGGGTTCAAGGCTCATGCAAGGGTTCCTAGGGTATGTAAGGCATTCTAAATCTATCCTAAGACTATACCTAAGCTAAATTAACTAAATGTAAGACTTACTTGGCTAGGGGGGGTTTACGTGGGTGAAAACTAGGGTTAGGGTTTTTCTAGGGCTCGTACGACTTCAAACCACAACACAACACGACCAAGGCCTAGCTACTCGTTCCTTATGGCTTCTAATGACTTAGTAATACAGAAATGTAAGGTAGATAGGAGAGGGAGAGGTGTGAAGAAGAAATGGAGGGTGGAGGGGGTATTTATAGGCTCGATAAGGCGGTTTTGGGTGAAAAGGGCTGTTTAGGTGTCGTGCATGGGGAGGGCTGAGCAAGCAAGGCTAGGAGTGGTAGTGGAAAGTCTAGTGGTGATGAGGAGCAGCTACATGGTAGCTAGGGGCTGCCATAGGCCGGTTGTGGTGTAGAATGAGTCGTAGAGGCGGTTTAGGGAAATGATGGACAGGTAGCTTACAAGTAGGTGATGCACCTCCTTGCTTGGGTGCTTGGAGGTGCTTGTAAGCTGCTTAGGGTGTTTAAGGGTGGTTGAGGCTGATTAGGGGTGATTAGTGGTGGTTTAGTTATGGATTAGTGGTGGTTTAGGGTGGATTAGTGGTGATTAGTGGTGGATTAGTCAAGTATGTGATGCACCTACTTGTGTGTGTGCTTAGAGGTGTTAGGGTGTGTGCTTGGGTATGACTAAGGTGTTTGGGTGCTAGGTTGAGGTGTTTGAGGTGCTTATGTTTAGGTTTTACTTGTTTTAGTTAAGTTTAGACCTAGTTTCTACTTATTAAGTGTTTAAGGTTTTTCCTAAGGTTTAGTGCCTAAGTTAAGTTCCTAAGTGTGTTTAGTGACTAATCCTAAGTCCTAATGGGTTTATTCTAAGTGAGGATAACTTATGGGAAAGGTTTGGGAGGGTTTGACCTAATTTTGTAACCTAAATAACCTAAGTGTGTGTAGTGAGAGACTAGGGTTTATCCTATGGTTTAGTGCCTAGACTAGTGTCCTATGAGTGTCTAATAACTATTCCTAAGTTCTAAAAGGCTTAAACTAAGTGGTATTGACCTGTGGGGAAGTTTTGGGAGGGTTTAGACCTAATTCTAGTTAACTATGACCTAGTTATGGTTTAGGGCTTATGGGGTTTGTATCTAAGTTCTAAAGGGTTTATTCTATAGCCTAATAGTCCTAATATATCCTAATATTCCTAAGGAAACTCATACTTAAGCCTTGGACACATTCATACTAGTTAAACTAAGCATATAGGTTCAGATAAGCAGATAATCCTACTTAAGTTTTAGTTTAGGGTTTATTAGGGTTTTGTGTTATGTTTAGTGTTTTATATTGGTGAATTACTTATTAATTTATTATGGTGTTGTTATGATTTTATGCTTGACATACCTAGGGTTTATAGGATGTGAGTGTTGAGTTATTTGGCTTGTGTAGATACGTGAGCAGGTCTAGTGAGTCATGCAAGTAATAATGTATGTAAAATGCAAAAATTTACCTGTGAAATACCTACGATAGGTATTTGTAATGTGAATGATAATAATGGGTGTTTGTGGTTGTTATAGTCTTACCCCCTTAGAGAAAATCTCGTCCCGAGATTTTGATGATTAAAGGTGTAGGGGGAGAATAAGTCGAGAAAGTAGAGAAAGAATAGGATTATCGAGGAAAATGATATGAAAAGAAGAAAATTTTGCACAAGCGGAGTAGGAATTGCTTGTACAGATACCAGATACTTAGGTTTTTATATCTCATTATTTGCAAATAAAGGCGTCCCAGTATTTGAAAACAAGAGCGTATAAATTCTTAACCTATTTGACTTATAACTTTCTCAATAAAATGTAGGAACATCCTAGTTCATTTTAAGAAGATAGTCATCATAAATCATCCTTAAGTAGTATCGGTGGAAAATGAAGAGAGTTTTACTATATTTAAGGATATATGGTAAAGGAATATTTTAGAGACAAGTTTCAACTGATATGACAACTAGTTTTCATCTCAGTGAAGACAAGTTCTAGATACGGTAGAGGAATATTCTAGTCAAGGTAGAGACAAGTTCTAGTCATGATAGAGACTAGTTCTAGTCATGATAGAGACTAGTTCTAAAGTTCTCCGGTTTAGCAACTTGACACATGGTAGATTCCCATGTTAAGACTAGAATGACGGACGTAGAAGATCTCATTTGTACAATTTCTTGCAAAGCGAGATTTAATATCATAGTAGAACATAATGAGGATTAAAGTTCGATGTAGATATTCTTACAAGTTCTAACAATAAGAAACTTGCGTTATGACGAGAAATGCAAGTTCTAGCTAATAGAGCATTGCAGGATGAGGTAGGGAGAGAATATAGAGAGAAGAAAATAGAGTGTAAAATGACGGAGAATTAAAAAAAAATTAAGGGAAATGAAGTGAAGGATTTATGGGAGTGGAGTGGAGTGAGAAAGGAAAAAGGATGAAATGGTAAAGTATGGGAAATGAAAAAGGAAAAGGAGTTTGGAGTGGGTGGAGTAGGGAAAAGTATAGGAGTGGGTGGTAAGTACTTATTTACTCACCTTTTCTTTATCAAAATAAGGCTTAATAATCCAAAAACTGACCCAAAACGCCAAAGAATATGTGTTTTTGTGATTGTGAATGTGCAGGAACGGATATTTAATAATATGACGAAAAACAAACGGAAATCGGCAAAAACGAGCACGAGAGTGGAACGTGTGCAGATAGTCAATGAAAGTCAATGCTGAGCCTACAAAGCTTAAAAGAGACCTCAGAGATTTGAGATTTGTCAGATTTTATCCCTGGATGAATTTTCAAGAAATTGTCACTTTTGGGTCCTCCGAGTTTCACAAAAATGACAAAATTGATCCTTTGAAGAAATATCCGAAGAAAAGTCAAAAGAGGTCCTTCTTGATTCAAAAATAGTCAAGAAAAGCCCTTGGAAAAGTACTATTGAGATTTGACAGCTTTGGTTATGAGGCGAAAAGTGAACCGCTTTTAAGGGGTTATTTAAGCCCGAATTCGAGATTATTTGATCAAATATTGCCCTAAATCTTTCCTTTTGTCATTTTAGATACTTTTGAGGAAGAATCTGGAAAAGGAAGCATTTTGGACGTTTTTGGAGCATAAAAGTTAAGAAAACGGCTAAGTCTCAAAATTTCTTGCTGGGAACAGTACCTGACGGCGTCAAGCTTTTACATGTGACGGCGTCAAGAGTGACAAAAGACGTGGATATGGAACTTATAACGTGAAGGCCCAGAAAGTTTTCAAGCTTATGGCCTAACGGCGTCACCAAGGCCATCAGGGTCCAATTACGCGTGACGGCCCAGAGTGATTTTCTACATGACGGCGTCAGAAGTGGATCTAGTCAATACGAATTTTATCATGGCGGCGAGTTGACGGCGTCACGAGCTAATACATGACGCCGTCAAGGTGTAAAATCTATATATAGTTTTCCAATTTTCATTCATTAGGGTGCAACTTTGAGGAAATAAACCCTAGACGAATTTTAACAGCTTTTCAAGGGGTTCAACCCCTTGATTCTTCCATGTTCAATTGAAGATAAGTACTTATTCAAATCATTCAACATGTCTATGTGTTGTATGATTATATCTTACGCTTGTCTTATCTTTAACATGCTAGGCTAGATTTTCATTGTGTTTGCTTAGATGTAGTGAAACTTAGATGTTGATTATGGGTTGATTGTTTGTTTATAATTTTTACAGATGATTGTATTCGATGTTAGGCTTAAGAAAACTGGCAGACTTCCATTGGTAACTTGCTTGAACGTCTTAAGAAACATGATCGGAGGTGTACTACGATTTTTGGTTGTATTTAATGCGTAAGAGAATTCTAATGATCCCATGTTAGGAGCTTCTAACGGCTCGACATAGGAGTGAAGTAGGATCTTATAGAGTTAGGGAATATTGTACACGGCCCTACGACTAGTATTAAGGAATATGACCCGTCATCCATGCAATTGTAACAAGCTAATCAACCTATAAAAGATATCTAGGGAGTAATGAAATCTAAGTAAACACAACTTTCCTCATTATTGTTTCCACACATTAGTATAATCGTTTTATTTTCATTTCTTTTATTTTATTTTGATTGCATCTTATTTAATTGGGTTAGTTGGCGAGCAACTAATTCCGCCCACTCCTTCAAAAACCCGAGATTTTACTTGCTTTCATAAAAATATAAAAATACAAAAAAAAAATCATCCCTCACCTCTAGACCTAGTTTAGTAGGCTTTCTAATCCTACCGACACTATTCCTGAGTTGAACGATCAATCCCCCGGTACTTGTCACTATACTATACTACAAGGATCAGGTACACTGCCTGGTGGGGGTTGTAAGCTTCTCAAGATCCCTTGAGAGGTAAAACCTGTTGCGAGGGCGCAATTCCCACGTATCAAGTTTTTGGCGTCGCTGCCGGGGAATAGTTATTGTCTAGGTTAGGATTTTTTTTATTAGGTCTACTTGCAAGATTCTTTTCTAGTAAGATTTTTATTTTTATTTTTAGGTTTTCTTTAGATGCGTGAACAGATTGAGAATGAGATTAGGGAACTTAGGGAGCTTAATAGGTTAATTAATGTTGAGCTCGATCATGCATTTAGTGACCTAGCGACCGCCTTGTGTTCAAATAAGGACCTAGGATCTAATGATTTTGAGGATGTTGTTGAAGAACTTGAGGAATGGGAGATAGATCCGAAACCGGATGACTATTTCAATCTATATCCCACTAAGGAGGAGACTGCGTACTATAATAATCTTATTGATAATCCTCGACCTCCTTTTTACTAGAATTGACCCTAAGATAAAGAGAGGCAATCCTAAGAATGTTAAGATACCATGTATGATTGGGTATAAGCACATTGACAATGCTTACATTGATTTTGAATCCCCGATCAACATTATGTCCTCAGGTGTTTATAATGATATAGTGAAAACAAGACTTGGACCTAGAAAAGATCCCAAATACCCCGGTGGAGTTTGTAACTTTGTCGGGAGAATTAAAGGTCTACATGTCTTTGTAGGGAACTTTACTTATATCATTGACTTTATGGTTGTTGAAGACCTAGCTAGTGTTATTGATTGCCGCTTATCCCATGTTGTATTTGGTAAGCCATTTGTTGAAGAATCCAAGTTAGAATATGATGAGATAGAAGGGACGATCCGATTTGCTATTGAAACAGATAGGATCACATATAGGATGTCTAATAAAATGAAGGAATTTCGTTTTGTGCCTCGATTTGATATAGATAACATTGGTGCTTTCGAGGACATCAATAAAGAGGATAAGAAAAAGGGCATGGACTATGTATGGGAAAAGAAGAGCCTTTTCTATAAGGATTGCTTAACTTTAGGGCCAAAATATAGGGAATTCGCCAATAGGATTATAGGAGCAGTTGAGAAAAAGGTGGTTGGTCTCTATAAAGAACATTTACAATCGGGTCCGGAATACAAAACTAAGATTGGAGATGACTTAGAGAATGAGATCAATGGCGAGATCACGTGATAGCCCATGACCTTGAGTCTAGCTACAAGACTCGTTAATAAAGAAAAGCGCTTCTTGGGAGGCAACCCATGTTTTTTTTTTCTTTTTTTATTTGTGTGTTTTTAATTGTTTGATGTTATTTGTTTCCGTATGCGTGTTTTATTTTTATTGTTGGTAGATCATGTTTCAAACTAAAATTGTGAAAATGCTTTATTTTGTTGTTTAACTTCATCTTAACTTCATATAAAGGTATTTTGCAAAAGCTAAGTGTAACGGGAAAACCCAAATTTGTTTCTAAGAACGAAAATGATCTTGATTCACCATAATATTAAATGAGCATGTGTATTAGTATTTGTTAGAGTCAAATGCTTGTATCGAGTCATAATGATGTTTTGCAGGATTTTCCAGGAAGTGGGACATAAGTTTTTCCAGAAACTTAACATAAAGATTTCTGCAGGTCACTTCTGACGGCGCCAGGATTTAATCCCTGACGGCGTCACGTGTAAAATTCTGGAAATTTTGCGAGTTTTGTTTTTCTAACGGAGTCTTAAAAGTTTTTGTTGATTCTTTAGTTTTATAAACTCCAGGAAATCTACAAACATTCATTCCACAAGCATTATATCTTAAATTGTTTTCTAGGATTTGTTAGTATATATAGATTGCCGCCGATTTTACGCGAGGTTGCCTTGATTGTTTTCTCAGGTTTAACAAGTTATATATGACAAGAAGATGATTTATATTTCTGGAAGGGAAGCTTTGAACGTTCATTTTCTTGGAGGAAGATCTAACCTTGTTGACACACTATCCACGCCGAACGAATCAGGGGAGTATTTGTTTTTATTCTTTTACCTATTTTACTTTTACATTCTTTAATTGAACATTGTGGACAATGTTCAGCTTAAGTGTAAGGGGGGGGGGGGGTAATGATGATACCTTATAGGATACAATTGCACTTGAGTTTGTTTGTTCGATGGTAGGTGTGTAATAAAACTAAGAGAAATATTTGTTAGTGTAATTTTAGCGCCAAATTTAAATTTTTTTACAACATTTAGGAGTGAAACTTTAGCCTTAACAAGCGTCTCATGGATAGGAGTTGTATGACTAGCACAAAACCGTACCATTCAGAAAAATTTACCACCAAAATATGTGAGGTTCGCCTTTAGATTTGATAGGAAAAACATTCATTATTAGTGCTTATTAGTGTACCGGTAGCAATTAGATTCTAGAACTTGCGTTAGTGATGCATCCCGAGACCGCTAGTGAGACTACATTCGTGTAGTAGGATTTACTACATGACAAGAGGCATTAGGATCACCCTTGTGTTAAACCCGTATCATAATTACTTGATCATTTAAGTCATATTACTTGACTAGTAAAGTCAATTAATTTTCCCACACCTTAGCGTTGTACTCATTTTTAGTACACGAAACGCCTAGTACACCCCTCCGAGCCTATCTTTTCGTTTCTAACTTTAAGCATTTTACTTAAAGGAAGAATTTGTTACAACCCACCCCAAATGTGCAACCAAATCGCCTTAGCCTTCCGTGTATGTACTCATCTTTATTGCATTATTGTTATTTGTTTAAACCCTTAGTTAATTATCTAATTGGTTACATGGTTGCTAAGTCGAGTCATATCTTGTACATATTGTTTTGGGACGATTGGGACTCATGGGTAAAGTACTTATGTTTTAGAGTAATGGGGAAGAACACCAAATTATTACCCCCATATGTGCATTAATCTTAAAAAAGTACTCCAAGTGTTTTGATTATCTTAATTCGAGTCATTAGATTAGTTTATTGTAAAGTATGTAAAAATTCAAGTATAAGAGGAATTATTACCCCCATATGTGCTCTAAATTTTTGATGACTTGACTATCGTCTGGGGTTTCTCCTAAACAAACAATTAGCAATAAGCATATGCGCATGTAGTGTGTGTAAGGCAATATAAAGAGGAGAGTCTTAATGTTTATAGCAGTTATAGTCTAGGTAGTATATGCAACCTAGTTCTCTATAACCAAGGCTCTGGTATCAATCTGTAACAACACCAAAATATCGCAGCGGAAGACTGTGTCATAGGGGTGCTACTTCATAATACAAAGTACAAGGTATAGAAAACGAACTCTAAATGAGACGTTTTGAAAAGTTACCATTCGATTAATAAATTCCGAGTTACAAACATGAGTTCCATAATACAATACATAAAAGTTTTAAAACATATCGAATGGTAAAGATAAAAGCATAAGTCTTCAAAACATGCCAAGCGACTCTATGCTCCATGCAACAGCTATCACCTTACAGACCTGAGACAAACATGCTAAAGTGTCAACACAATGGTTGGTGAGTTCATAGAGTTGTCTTAAAACAGTTGAAAAGTCTTTAAAGAATATTCGCACAGTAAAGGCATCGTGAATCCACTCAGTTGCAAGTCCCGCCCATAACAACACTTGCAACCTGTGTGTTCACAACCCACTGCTAACATATATTATGATTTCGATATATGTGTATACGATATATGCACGCTTAATGTAAAGTATCACTGCCTACTGAACCTCATGACAAGAATAAGCACAAATGCTTCAAAGCTGGATTATATTCATCCAAGGCCAGGAATATATGGCAATGGTAGGGGCGTCAGCCCGATAGTACTATCAATACCTCTCCATCGGCTCCAAGGCCAGGAATATATTGCATAATGTTCATGATGTAGTACTTAGTATATAGTGTAAGTCTTTGAATATAAATGGTTTATGAAACATGTATAGGTTGTATATCTCTTACTACCGTTCGGGCCTACATAATTCAGAAGTCATGGAGTAAACGTTCGAGGAGCCAGGACACTTTAATTCGTAAATCCACAACTCATCTCGACGGCTTACTTAATGAACTCCTCACATGAGGCTCCCTACTATTGTAGTATTTGATAACATATATATAAGTTTTGATCCGAAAAGTTACATGTCCAATATTTGAATAAACTTAGGAAAGTTTATTTTTACATGAAGATTGTTATTAGGGTAAGTTTCTTAAGTCTTGTATGACAATTACTTGTAAGATCTCATGGTTCTTTAGATGAAGTAGATCCAAATTGTATGTTTAAGTTATTGCCAATTCTTTAGTTCATGTTTTCGCCTAGGTAAGTTTGTATGGTTTTTAGTCATGGCTTCGCCGTGACCTTGGTCATTTTTCCATGGTTTTGAGACTCAACCTTGGCTTTAGCCATGGTTGTGGTCTTCGCTTTAGGTCATTAGACCTCTTAGTCTTTTTAAACAATAACAATTTATATAGTGACTTATATATATATATATATATATATATATATATATATATATATATATATATATATATATATATATATATATATATATATATATAAAATAGCTGTTAAGAAACTGAAGAAAATCTCATTCGTTATTGGTTTTTTGGAGACGTGCTCCTGGGTTTTTGAAGAAAACCTGATTCCGAACAACTTTCGTGTTTTAACTTTTTCATGAAACAGACCAGAAGGGCCTCTTTTTGCGTGTTTTATGTTCTGTCACAGAAACATTTGGCAGATTTGCCGCAAAGTTTTGGTAATTTCAAATGGTCATAACTTTTGACTCGGGTACTCGTTTTGGGTGATTCAAATTGCTATGTTTTCCTTGTTAAGTCCTCTTTAACAGTAGGTAAGTTTCAAATATCATAGTTATACTATTTTGGTCGTGGTTCCCCATAAAAGTCACTAGTTTACTTGTTTAAATATCATAAGTTAACATATGTATATCTTAACTTGTTTTACCAATTTTTATATATCATGAACATAATAACAAGACAATATATAGTAAGAATGAAATATAAATAGCATGAAAATGATATTTAGCAAGAAAGTATGTTAGGGCTTTGCTTACAACTTGAGGCTTTCTAAAAGAAAGGTAAGTAACTAGTAAGGTACGGACTTTGATAGACTTAAGCTTCACCCTACTTCACTTCAAGCAATCTTTCTACCCTTGTATTCTTGAAAGAGAGATGATGAAAGTTGAGGTGATTTGAGTAGATTCAAACTCAAGAGAATCACCAAAGTTTATAAGGTTTGGAAGTATTATGATTACCTAAAACCAAGCTAGGGTTTCTATGTTGTTGAAGCACTTGTATCTTGCATAAAACTAGGATTGAATTAGCTAAGTGTGAAGGTGTTTTGGTGTGTGATATGGGACGTACAAAGAGGGGAGGGGGGGGGGCTTTTATAGGGTCTTAAGGAGGTTAGTTTCATTGACTTGTCAAACCTTGGAGACCAAGTTGTACACATGCATGCAATCTAAGGCCTCCTAGCTTGAGATCAAGCCACATATGGGATGACTCCCCCCCCCCTAAGTCGGTTCACAATACTTGGGGAGGAAGTGTTGGCTTTTGATGGTATTATCCTACTTATGTAGCTAGTTTTGACTCCGTAAATTGCTAACCGTAAGTTGTTAAGTCACGAAACGTAAAACCGGGTATCCTAAAAATATGAAACTTTAAAGAATGACTAAACTTGTTAATATACTCCATAATAGAATATAAAATGAGTGGTAGGTTCTATTGGGTTGCTCAAACCCTGCTAAATCTGGAAACACGGGTCTAAAACGCGTAATACGTAAAACGTACGAAAGTTGCGTAAAATTGAAAAAAGTAAAATGTAACTTTTCTAATAGGATAACAATGACTTAAAATGACTTATAATGTCTAGTCTGGGCTCAGTCTAGTGTCGGTTGTCATTTAATGTCTTTTAGACATAAAACCGTAAGCCTAAAAATCAAGGAATGATTTATAAAATCAATGAATGATTTTTGGTCAAAGGAGGAGGAAAAATATGTTGACTTTCTCCAAAAATGTGAAAACTCAAATCGTCTTAGAAACGCGGTACAGGTATATGCTAAGGTTACGGCTGAGTAAAAGCGCTTAAAAACGAGAATTCCTGTTTTTCACGACCGAGGTTTATTTGGTCATGTTTTTCTCATTCATGATTTATTATCAAATAAATCATGAGTGTATCAAACATTTTTCTGATACGGGGAAAATTAACGCGGTCGAGTTTCGTTGTGCGTAGAATTTTTGAATGACGTTTTACCCTAAAACGTGTAATTCCTTAATAACTTTCACGAAAATGATCTGATGAGTATCAAACTTTTAATTTGCCATGGAAATGATTTATCACTCGAGGCCAAGAAACAAAAATCAAATTTTGGGAAAAAATGAATAGTAAAAGTGAATTGTGAAATTTTCCGGGAATAGTAATTAACCTGAAATTGCGAATTGTTACAGTCTCTACCCCTTACGGAAACTTCGTCCCGAAGTTTAGTGTGTCTAGGTCTCTTATCTTAATAGCGGCATAATAAAGCTAGATTTTGAACTAGAATAGAATAATATGGTAGGATAAGGTACGTACCCGTTACGCATTGCGGGCTTCCTTAGCACCCAAATAGTATGCTCAACCCCGAGGTGGACTAACATTGTATCCACGGTTCGGGTTATTTTCTTCAAGCATTACGGCTAGAGTCGGGTTATCCAGCACTTGTCCCTGTGCCCCATTCAACCTAGGACAATTATATCGGAAGTGAGTTGGGCTGTTGCACTCATAGCATGTCTTTTGGTTGTTTCCTATATTGCCCGCATTCATCGATGCTCTACACTTATTTGCAAAATGATCCAACTGTTTACACTTTGTACACACTCGGCATGGCTCAAACTTCTGATGATGATGATGATGATAAGCACATTTAGTACACTTAGGATGTGGACCCTCATACTTTTTCTGATCATAAACTGTTGCCGCAAATCCTCTTGCTCTCTTATTATCAACCATTGTACCCTTTTGCTCGCCTGATTCACCTGCTCCCTTCCTTTTATCACTAATCTTCAAAGTTCCATTCCTAACCATCTCATCTGTTAGGGTCCCTGCTCTTAATATTGCACTTTGAATTGTGGGAGGTTCGGTTGTTTTCACTGTCCCACGAATCTCAGGAACAAGGCCATAGATGTACCTCTCAATCCTTTTGGATTCAGGGGTAACCAGATGAGGAACTAGTTTAGCTAGTTCATGAAACCGATCTGTGTAGGTTACATGACCAGCCCCTACCATAGAGTGATGCCAAAACTTGTCCTCTAGTTTTTGCATTTCATTAACCGGGCAGTACTCTTCCTTCAGTAGTCCCTTAAAGTTGTCCCATGTCATGCCTACAGCTGCTTCTCTACTCCTTGATTGAATCTGCATGTTCCACCATGTCAATGCCTTCTCTGATAGCAAGCATGCAGAATATTTCACTCTCTGGTGGATTACACAGTTACTGATGTCGATTACTGACTCCATCTTCTCGACCCATCGTGTATATGCCAATGCACCTCCTTTACCATTAAACTCAATTGGCTTGCATGACGTAAATTCCTTATACGTACATCCAGTCCTATGGTGGTGGTTGTTGTTGTTGTTGTTGTTGTTGTTGTTGTTGTTGTTGTTGTTGTTGTTGTTGTTGTCATTATTACCATTCCTTCCTCCATCATTTGTAGCCTCATTTATGCTTCCGTGGTTTCCCGAATTGTTCATGTGATTGCCAACTTGTGTGACTATAGTGGGAAGTAGGTTTTGTAGTTGTTGGGCAATAATGGTGGAGACATCTGGATTTCCACCATCGTTACTAGGGTTACTAGTGTCGTGAGCATCTCCTCTACCTCCACGTCCACCAGTTCTTCCACTATCATTACTAGGGTTACTAGTGTCGTGAGCAGCTCCTCTACCTCCACGTCCACCAGTTCTTCCACCCCTTGGTGTTGCACCACCTCGGCTAGTGCTACGAGTTACTCTCTTTGGTGCCATGATATCTACAAGGAGGGACATTTTGTCGACGTCAGATATGAGGTGATATTCCTAGACTACTTAGTCTTAAATCTTGTCAATTTGAGTCAACGTTGATTAATGTAAGCATGGTCACATATGTCTACGTGAGTCGTGACGCATTTATAATTATGTTGGCCACCATAATTATAATTGCTTCCTTTCACACGTATACATATTACCAGGCACACATATCTCAACAATTGATACTACATAATTGGGTAGACTTTCTATCATCTGCTCTTAAGTTGTGAAAGGGTAACGTAGTGTGGGTATCTAGAGAAGGTGATATGACGAAAAGGACTAGTCGCGCTTGTAGAAAGGTTTGAGTGTCGTACTAGGACATATAAAGTAAGTATAAGGCAAATCATCAAATCTCTACAGGAAACTAATAACCTTTATTTAACTTAATCTTATGTCTTATCAAACAAGAACTGTCACAAGATTAAGTTAAATAAATAATTATTACTTAGCTCTAAATTTTTGATGACTTGACTATCGTCTGGGGTTTCTCCTAAACAAACAATTAGCAATAAGCATATGCGCATGTAGTGTGTGTAAGGCAAAAGAGGAGAGTCTTAATGTTTATAGCAGTTATAGTCTAGGTAGTATATGCAACCTAGTTCTCTATAACCAAGGCTCTGGTACCAATCTGTAACAACCCCAAAATATCGCAGCGGAAGACTGTGTCATAAGGGTGCTACTTCATAATACAAAGTACAAGGTATAGAAAACGAACTCTAAATGAGACGTTTTGAAAAGTTACCATTCGATTAATAAATTCCGGGTTACAAACTTGAGTTCCATAATACAATACATAAAAGTTTTAAAATATATCGAATGGTAAAGATAAAAGCATAAGTCTTCAAAACATGCCAAGCGACTCTATGCTCCATGCAACAGCTATCACCTTACAGACCTGAGACAAACATGCTAAAGTGTCAACACAATGGTTGGTGAGTTCATAGAGTTGTCTTAAAACAGTTGAAAAGTCTTTAAAGAATATTCGCACAGCAAAGGCATCGTGAATCCACTCAGTTGCAAGTCCCGCCCATAACAACACTTGCAACCTGTGTGTTCACAACCCACTGCTAACATATAGTATGATTTCGATATATGTGTATACGATATATGCACGCTTAATGTAAAGTATCACTGCCTACTGAACCTCATGACAAGAATAAGCACAAATGATTCAAAGCTGGATTATATTCACCCAAGGCCAAGAATATATGGCAATGGTGGGGGCGTCAACCCGATAGTACTATCAATACCTCTCCATCGGCTCCATCCAGGAGTTAAACAGTGGTTAAAGAATATAGCGTATAGAATAGTTTTCACACATTAAGGCACATATCGTAATAAAACTACACATCATGTTTAAGAGTATAAAAGTATAGCATAGCATATGAGTAAAATTGTCTTTAGTAAAAGAGAAAGCAAGTAGTTTAAGCATGTATCTCCCCAAAAGAGTTTAAAACAAGTAAATGAGAAAAGTGGGGCTACGAACTCACCTTAAGCTTATGTAATGAGAAATGAAAGTGGTAGTCGAATCGCGAAAGTCTCTAAGAACAGCCTATAATAGAACGTTGCGACTTAGGTTTGGAGTAACGTCTAAGAATACGAAGAATTGCCTATATATGTCTTGCATAATGTTCATGATGTAGTACTTAGTATATAGTGTAAGTCTTTGAATATAAATGGTTTATGAAACATGTATAAGTTGTATATCTCTTACTACCGTCCGGGCCTACATAATTCAGAAGTCATTGAGTAAAAGTTCGAGGAGCCAGGACACTTTAATTCGTAAATCCACAACTCATCTCGACGGCTTACTTAATGAACTCCTCACATGAGGCTCCCTACTATTGTAGTATTTGATAACATATATATAAGTTTTGATCCAAAAAGTTACATGTCCAATATTTGAATAAACTTAGGAAAGTTTATTTTTACATGAAGATTGTTATTAGGGTAAGTTTCTTAAGTCTTGTATGACAATTACTTGTAAGATCTCATGGTTCTTTAGATGAAGTAGATCCAAATTGTATGTTTAAGTTATTGCCAATTCTTTAGTTCATGTTTTCGCCTAGGTAAGTTTGTATGGTTTTTAGTCATGGCTTCGCCGTGACCTTGGTCATTTTTCTATGGTCTTGAGACTCAACCTTGGCTTTAGCCATGGTTGTGGTCTTAGCTTTAGGTCATTAGACCTCTTGGTCTTTTTAAACAATAACAATTTATATAGTGACTTATATATATAAAATAGTTGTTAAGAAACTGAAGAAAATCTCATTCGTTATTGGTTTTCTGGAGACGTGCAATTGACTTTTTGAGGAAAACGTGATTCCGGACAACTTTCGTGTTTTAACTTTTTCATGAAACGGACCAGAAGGGCCTCTTTTTGCGTGTTTTATGTTCTGTCACAGAAACATTTGGCAGATTTGCCGCAAAGTTTTGGTAATTTCAAATGGTCATAACTTTTGACTCGGGTACTCATTTTGGGTGATTCAAATTGCTATGCTTTCCTTGTTAAGTCTTATTTAACAGTAGGTAAGTTTCAAATATCATAGTTATACTATTTTGGTCGTGGTTCTCCATAAAAGTCACTAGTTTACTAGTTTAAATATCATAAGTTAACATATATATATCTTAACTTGTTTTACCAATTTTTATATATCATGAACATAATAACAAGACAATATATAGTAAGAATGAAATATAAATAGCATGAAAATGATATTTAGCAAGAAAGTATGTTAGGGCTTTGCTTACAACTTGAGGCTTTCTAAAAGAAAGGTAAGTAACTAGTAAGGTACGGACTTTGATAGACTTAAGCTTCACCCTACTTCACTTCAAGCAATCTTTCTACCCTTGTATTCTTGAAAGAGAGATGATGAAAGTTGAGGTGATTTGAGTAGATTCAAACTCAAGAGAATCACCAAAGTTTATAAGGTTTGGAAGTATTATGATTACCTAAAACCAAGCTAGGGTTTCTATGTTGTTGAAGCACTTGTATCTTGCATAAAACTAGGATTGAATTAGCTAAGTGTGAAGGTGTTTTGGTGTGTGATATGGGACGTACAAAGAGGGGAGGGGGGGGGCTTTTATAGGGTCTTAAGGAGGTTAGTTTCATTGACTTGTCAAACCTTGGAGACCAAGTTGTACACATGCATGCAATCTAAGGCCTCCTAGCTTGAGATCAAGCCACATATGGGATGACTCCCCCCCCCCCCTAAGTTGGTTCACAATACTTGGGGAGGAAATGTTGGCTTTTGATGGTATTATCCTACTTATGTAGCTAGTTTTGACTCCGTAAATTGCTAACCGTAAGTTGTTAAGTCACGAAACGTAAAACCGGGTATCCTAAAAATATGAAACTTGAAAGAATGACTAAACTTGTTAATATACTCCATAATAAAATATAAAATGAGTGGTAGGTTCTATTGGGTTGCTCAAACCCTGCTAAATCTGGAAACACGGGTCTAAAACGCGTAATACGTAAAACGTACGAAAGTTGCGTAAAATTGAGAAAAGTAAAATGTAACTTTTCTAATAGGATAATAATGACTTAAAATGACTTATAATGTCTAGTCTGGGCTCAGTCTAGTGTCGGTTGTCATTTAATGTCTTTTAGACATAAAACCGTAAGCCTAAATAACTTTCACGAAAATGATCTGATGAGTGTCAAACTTTTAATTTGCCATGGAAATGATTTATCACTCGAGGCCAAGAAACAAAAATCAAATTTCGAGAAAATTTCAGGAAAAAATGAATAGTAAATGTGAATAGTGAAATTTTCTGTGAATAGTAATTAACCTGAAATTGCGAATTGTTACAGTTAACCAAGATGATTAACTCGCCACCAGTAAATATTGCCTTTATCCAACAAAACCGTGTTTCCATATCCCTACACCTAACGTTATAACCCTTCAAAAGACGTCTTTGATAGTTTATCCTAGGTGCTTACGCCAAGTGGTGGAGGTTTGATCCTTTCCCAAAGCCTATGGTAATCTATTTTTCTATGACAGGTAGTGAGAGATGTTTTCCATTTCCGTATTGTGATATATACTTTATTACACCCGAGAGATGTGAGTATCTAAACACTATTTGTGAGGTGCTAGTGTATGACCTCCGTGCTTGTTTTTGGTTTTTAGTGGAACGATTATTTGTTGTAATTACTTTTATATTAGTGTTAAATGACCCCTAACTTGTATTTTGATTAGAATAAAAGCGCATTTGCTTGAGGACAAGCAAATCTCAAGTGTAAGGGTATTTGATGAGGAGAAAAGTGTACCACTTTTAAGGGGTCATTTAAGCCCGAATTCGAGATTATTTGATCAAATATTGCCCTAAATATTTCCTTTTGTCATTTTAGGTACTTTTAAGGAAGAATCTGGAAAAGGAAGCATTTTGGACGTTTTTTGAGCATAAAAGTGAAGAAAACGGCTAAGTCTCAAAATTCCTTGCTGGGAATAGTATCTGACGGCGTCAAGCTTTTACACGTGACGGCGTCAAGAGTGACAAAAGAGGTGGATATGGAACTTATAACGTGACGGCCCAGAAAGTTTTCAAGCTTATGGCCTGACGGCGTCACCAAGGCCGTCAGGGTCCAATTACGCGTGACGGCCCAGAGTGATTTTCTAGATGGCGGCGTCAGAAGTGGATCTAGGCAATATGAATTTTATCATGGCGACGAGTTGACGGCGTCACGAGCTAATACATGACGCCGTCAAGGAGTAAAATCTATATATAGTTTTCCAATTTTCATTCATTAGGGTGCAACTTTGAGGGAATAAACCCTAGACGAATTTTAACAGCTTTTCAAGGGGTTCAACCCCTTGATTCTTCCATGTTCAATTGAAGATAATTACTTATTCAAATCATTCAATATGTCTATGTGTTGTGTGATTATATCTTACGCTTGTCTTCTCTTTAACATGCTAGGCTAGATTTTCATTATGTTTGCTTAGATGTAGTGAAACCTAGATGTTGATTATGGGTTGATTGTTTGTTTATAATTGTTACGGATGATTGTATTTGATGTTAGGCTTAAGAAAACTGGCAGACTTCCATTGGTAACTTGCTTAAACGTCTTAAAAAACATGATCAGAGGTGTACTATGATTTTTGGTTGCATTTAATGCGTAAGAGAATTCTAATGATCCCATGTTAGGAGCTTTTAACGGCTCGACATAGGAGTGAAGTAGGATCTTATAGAGTTAGGGAATATTGTACACGGCCCTACGACTAGTATTAAGGAATATGACCCGTCATCCATGCAATTGTAACAAGCTAATCAACCTGTAAAAGATGTCTAGGGAGTAATGAAATCTAAGTAAACACAACTTTCCTCATTATTGTTTCCACCACATTAGTATAAAAGTTTTATTTTCATTTCTTTTATTTTATTTTGATTGCATCTTAGTTAATTGGGTTAGTTGGCTAGCAACTAATTCCGCCCACTCCTTCAAACACCCGAGATTTTACTTGCTTTCATAAAAATATAAAAATACAAAATGAATCATCCCTCACCTCTAGACCTAATTTAGTAGGCTTTCTAATCCTAGCGACACTATTTCTGAGTTGAACGATCAATCCCCCGGTACTTGTCACTATACTATACTACAACGATCAGGTACATTGCCTGGTGGGGGTTGTAAGCTTCTCAAGATCCTTTGAGAGGTAAAACATGTTGTGAGGGCGCAATTCCCACGTATCATTTGGTCCCTTATATTTCAGAAAGTAAAAAAATTGGCCCTTGTCATATTTCGTAATACAAAACCCAAAATATTACAACCGGATCCAAATGTATAATCCAACAAAAATCCTTGGTTCCCACAAGCCTATAATATCAAAAGCCCAACACTTTAAATACTAAACCCAAGCACAAACCTAACCATCGGTCAGCCATATACCACACGGGTCAACCAAAAGAATAAAGTATTACCCTGTTTTACTTCCCGCCCCCCAAATTAACCTTTTAACCAGAACCAAGAACCCTAAATACTGTTCCGGCCAAATTACTAAGAGTAAGGGCATAAAAGTACAATTACATTCTTTCTAGAAGCTCAGGGGAGTGTCAGAGTGTGTCAGCATCAAAGAAACACACGTATGGATAACGTGGCATCATTCTATTGGCTCAGACGCGTCATAGATTGTAATCCAATGGTTGATATGATGAGGAAATGATTGGGATCATGATCAAAGGCTCTAATTGGTTCAGAAGAAGCACACCACATGGATTGCCAAGCTGGCAATCCGTGAGCTCCTTATCCCCTAGAATATTCACTCCAGTGCTATAAATAGATGTGTATGGCTAGTGATTTAGGTGGTGGAGTATAGTTTAGAGAAACTCTGCCCAAATTTATTTTGATTGTAATAGCTTAGCTTAGTTGTAATTCTTTATTTTCAATGAAATCAGTTTACCTTTAAATCATTTTAGCTTGTTATTGTTTACTGCTTATTGTTTATCTCTTATCTCAGTCTTATCATCTTATTTCATTTCATATTTCTTAACTTTCAAATAAGTTTTCATTTCATTCAAAGGTTTCATTAAAATCAGAAAATAGAAAAATATAAAAATGGTTTTGTTGGATTCAGCTTTCAATTAAGCTTGTTTGTAGATTGTAACAACTCATTAAAGCTTTGTAGCTTCTGTGAGTTTGTTTAGAGTTAAAATCAAATCAGTCCATTCATAAGTTCCTTTTCAGTCAACAGAAGTCAACTATTTCAGAACATGATGAAGTAAGGTGTTAATTGATAGGCCAAAGCAGAAAGGGAAAGGTTTGTGCCTGTCTAGAGACAGGCTAGCTTAGTGAGCCCCTCTTTTCAAGCTGAGGGGATGTAATTTTGTAAGTTCTGATTTTACTTTTGCTTATTGAATAGTAGATCTGTGGTTCTTAATTTCAGTTGTAATTGGTATTGTTTGGTTGTGTTTCTAGTTTCTGGTAGTGTAACTATAGCTCAGTAGATCAGTAGTTTGGAGATTTGTAGTTTTATACATGATTTCATAGTGTAGCTGATTGATAATGGGGTGTTTGGTTCTGCTTAGTACTGTGCTCAACTGTTGATTGATTACTGTTATTGCTTCACTATTAGTTACATTAGGTTAGTGTTACTGAGATATAGCATAAAATAGTAGTACAGTTTATCAAATAGTCAAAGTTAGTTTTTAAAATTAGTTAACTGTTGAAATAATTAGATTTAGTTAATGGAATTGTAGTATTAGGTGTAATATAGTATAAATAAGCTAATTTCAGTTTTATATTAGCTTTCCAAAACAATTAGGAGTAGATTGGAGTAGTGCAAATTGGATTTGGTCAAAAGTATTATTAATAAGAAAAGTCAATTGTCTCAGTTTCTTTTGTATTCCATTAGCTGCTGATCTTGGTTTCAATTAGAGTAGCAATAGGTTAATTAGGATAGGGCTTTTACACTTTTTAGAATCTCGGCTTAGTAGAGTAACTTTTTGTAAAACCTCGCAAAAATCCATATAATTAACAGCGTTTAATTATATATTAATCTCTGTCATTATTTTAATCACCATTTTTACAGGAAAATTTGAAATTTTCTTACTATATTAAATGGTTACGATTACGATATCACAGAATTCACCAAACGACGAAACAAGTTCTCGACACGTTTAACAAAATATTAAAAATTTACTAATCCTAATTAAAACTAATTACAACCAAACGGGCCCATAATAATATTTCAGACCAAACCCTAACGCCGAATACTATTCATCCGGCCCATGTTTCAAGCCCAAAATCCATTTCATTTGATTTATTCGACTAGCAACTATCCTCCAAAACAACTCTCGTTCTCTCAATTCTTAAACACGACACATGTATATTTTTGCATCATCTCGTTTCTCACCTAGCCAACTATTAGTATGTCGAATCTCAGCTCCATAAGTCGAGTCTTGATATGTTTTTAGAGGGCAAAGTGTTTGACCAAAATCCAATCCAATCGACATAGTTAAATATTCAAAACTCAACCGTTTTAATCCCGGTTTGTTACTAAATGATTCTAATAATATTTCAAGCATGTTTTCATGTTTAATAATGAGTTTCATCAGCTAGAACCAAGCCCCACATGATTTTTCCAAATCGTGTATGATTAAATGTACATGTCGACGTGTATTATGACTCACAAGACAAACTCCCATGTTTCTAGCTCTCACAAATGTTATTATATGTATAAAATCAGCCTAGGAACCTATAGTAACTGACATGTGTAGTGTAATTGGTTTCCTTGCAAATTATTGCACCATACGAGTTATAAAAAGTTACAATATGTACTCCTTGTTCATTCACTCATTTCTCTCATTCATCATATACGAAACAAACCTTATTTCTTCCTTAAACTCACTTCTGAAAGTCCAGAAACAATTATACACAAGTTTGGAAGCAAGAAAGTAGAATGGGTTTGTTATATACGTTTATTACTTGGGTAGAAATCGTACGTACCTAGTTCTTGTGTTTCCTTCGTCCATTCTCGTTTCTCTACCACCCTAGAGGTGTAGTAAGTCGTTACAATCTTTTTAATTTCATTTTTATACGTTATATATGTCCCATGCATCACATTTAGTTTCATGTCAAACGTATATAGTTTCATGTTTATTTATACGTATATATAAACATATAGAAACATAAACGTGATTAGCCTCTATCTTGGAAGGCATAGAAGTCACGTAGCACACTCACTTCACGTTTATTTTCACGTTGCATGCATATTTTAATCACATCTCATTCGAATCTAAATTCTGCCAAACACTTAGAAAATTTCTAAGTCATTTAACTTATATACTAAACGTTCCAGCAGCCTTGAAAACCATCTAATATATCGAAATCTAGACTAACGAGCACCATATATTTTTATACGACTCAATAGAACACCTAGCAAACTATCAAATTCGTATAGATTACTTTTTAAAATAACCAAGTATAAGCTTTCAAAATCGAGCAAAGTAAAGTGCCCAACTCGTATTCAAAAACTAAATAAAATAGCGATTGGGCTGTTAAGCCCAATAAGCTGTTTAAAGCTTTTTAAAATAAGCTGACTTATTCACAACTTTTGATACGAAATTAGAACAAGAAAAATGACTATTTTGATGAGCCAAACTCGTCTCACGAAGCCCAGATCTTAAAACGTTAACGGGCCTAGTTTTTGAATCGTTAAAGCCCATTTAGTAAGAAAATAAGCTTTGGACAATAAGCAGTTAAAATAAGCTTAGAATTAATTAAATAAGCTACGGAAATTTTCATATAAATTTTCCCACTTTTTCTTACACGTTTGGACTAAAAATGTAACGCGACGACACTTAGGAGGACTAAAACTGCCAAACTGTTAAAAGTAAGGACTTGTAAAAACAGAATCAATAGGATATAATTTGATATATTATCATATTCCAGGACCAATAAGTTATTTTGGACAAGTAGTGGACTATAAATGTACATTATATATAAAAAGGACCAACGGTGTAACGCTAACGTCGTTAGGATAAAAATTGTAAAATTGGAAAAGGTCAAGGACCAACATATTCTATTTAACAATCTTAGTTATTTTCTCTTCCCGTAAACTTAATCACGTCATATGCATATTGTTAATACAAATATCGCCTAAAAACGTTATTTATATTTTACGATCTTTGCTAAGTTTTGTTAATGACAAAGTATGAACTTTAGCTAATAGTAAATCATCACTTTAGTGTTTAAGTCTTGTTTAACTAAAGTTTACTTTTCCTTTTAAACAAAACATTGTTTTTATTTCTTTAATTAGAAAGTGTCTTGTCACATCATTCATTTATGGCAAGCTTGTGTATTTGACTTGCCATAATATCTTACACACTTTTGGAAGCTTTCCAAATTGGATTTAATGTGTTTGACTAGTTGTTGTTGATGTGACTTTGGTTGATTTGTGTTATTTATTGTAAAACCTACTGCAAGCCTGGCGGAACCCTGGGGGTACACAGGCGGAACTCATCTGAGGGTTCCGCCGTATCCGCCAGACCTGCTGCTTGTTTTACTATAAATACCAAGCCACTAATTTGTTTTGGGTAATCACTTTAGGACATATTTTCAAATACTCTCTCAACTAACTCAGTAACATTTGACTTGTGTGATCCTCTTATGTAGCAAGGGACTTCACAAGATCATTCAAGAAGTTACAAGCTTCAACTCTAAAGTTGCAAGTCTTGTTAGCTTTGTCATGTATAAGCTTTGGTAGTTTATACTTCATTTGTATCATGTGTGTAGAAGTGATCGGTTAGTATTTAGGCCTCAAAATACATAGTGTGTCGGGAGTTGTTATACCCTTGTAAAAGAACTAACGGGAGTGGTTGTACCCTTGGTAAAGAACTCGACATCTAGCTTAGTGTCGGTAAAAGTGTAAGCGACGATGGGAGTGGTTGTACCCGTGTAAAAGAACTCGACATCTAGCTTAGTGTCGGTAAAAGTGTAAGCGACGTTGTAAAGGTTTCTCCTCCGGGAAAGGAGCTTGATGATTAGTGCTTATAACTCTCGAGTAGGAAACTCGGGGCGTGGATGTAGGGCAAGGAAAAATAGTCCTTGTAGCCGAACCACGATAAACAATCGTGTTGTGATTTGATCGTTTCTTTCTTTATCTTTGCTTATTACATATTGTATTTAGTTAGAATTGCTAATCACACGTAAAGCTTTTCAAAGAATTAAACAAGTAAAGTTGTGTTTATATCTTTAAACAAACGTAAAGCTTTTCAAAGAACTAAACAAGTAAAGTTAGGATTGTTATTCACAGGTAAAGCTTTTCAAAGAATTGAACATGTAAAGTTGTGTTTATATCTTTAAATAAACGTAAAGTTTTTAAAGATAATCAAGTTAAAAAGCAGTAAACTATTCAACCCCCCTTCTAGTTTTCCACACATATTAAATTACATTTTAATTACATATTATTTAACTTTACGTTAATAATATATATAACGATATTTAAACTTATATTCATTACATATTATTTTTATCATCATTAAAAAGGAAGAACTTTGGAAATAATAACATATTTTGTCATATTATTATAAATGTAAGAATTTCATTTGCATATCATCTTTTCATCATAACCATTAATCATTATTCATTAATCGTTATTAGTTATTCGTTTCGTATTTACCAAATAGTATTTGGTTAGATTCTTAAATAAATTTATTTATCAGGATCCATATTGAAGACGTTTTCATAATCGTTCCCATAATCTCTAGAATTTACTTTTCATCATTCCCGTATCAATCAAGGTGAGTCATAGCCCCATTTCCAATACTTGTTTTTAACTCATTGGGGGAGATACATGCTTACATATACTTTGATAACTTTATAAGTATATGAATAAATTACATGATTCAAATCAATTTCCTTATTAATAGTTACCTGATGAAGTTTATGACTTAAGATGTGATAAATATATGTTACTGGCGAATTACTTAACTGAAATACTGATACTCAGATGATAATGTTTCCAAAGTGATTATTGTGGCATGATACTTGACTATACTATAACATCCTGAATGACTCCATTATCTCTATATGATATTTGTATGTTCAACAGAAATAGTTGCTAGGAAGAGCACAAATACTCTAGTTACATTATTACCATGATATTGCCTAAGTTACCTTCATCGCCATAAAGTCCCTCAATCATGAGCCATTAATCACTTGTATGTGAGCGCGAATATAGTGAAAAGCTTCGAAACCTGTTAAGGATTGATCTCCGATCCCACTAATACTTGACGGAATGCCATTATGCATATGGTTAGTCGTATTAGTCGTGATACACTATATTTGAATAAAAATAGGAATTGGCAAATCACCTATTACAAGAAGGCAATATTATCATTGACTTGATAATCACCTCTTTTGTTAACGTTTTGCGTGTCATGAGGCTTGGGGCAATATCCATAAGAAAATGTATGTTTTCAACATATATTTAGATACAGCTGTATAAGTATTTGACCAGACTTGAATTATATATCTCATTAAATTAGCATCATGAGTTTCCATCTCGTGTTAGGATTATTGATCCCTTATTTGAATTTGATTGAATATCTATATGAATTATCTGTGACTATAATCAACATCACTCAATACTTTTTCTATCACTGTTTGTATTTATTACAATTATTACTAAAGATTCTTGAAATCTATTAAAATAAATGGTTTTCCATAAAACTCTATGAACTCACCAACCTTTGTGTTGACACTTTTAAGCATGTGTATCTCAGGTAATTAACAGAGCAGGACAAGACACGGAGCGGGCATTTATTACTCTGATAAATTAAAATGGTGTAAAAATCAAATATGTCATTCTTTCAAGCCTTTATATCTTTTAATAAGATTCTAAATCAAATGGTTCATCTTTTATCAAAAATATTATTTGAATGACAAATAACTTTCAAAACGCTTCTTTTAAGCCGTTTTATGAGATTATAACTTCGGTCCTCCCCGTAACACCCAAATTACTTTTCCGTTGCTACAAACTTAAATTTGGGGGTGTTACACTTTTGCCCCCAAAACATTTCACATTATAGCTTATTAGACTGCTTATTTAGTACCTGCAAGTTAGTAGCATAGAACCTATTTTATGTTTGAACCATAGGCCTGCTAATACTCATTTGGCTTATTGCCTTAGCTTGTTTGTTGATTCTAAGTTTCATTAAGTGTGTTTTAGTGATTTGCATTGTTCTATAGTCTTTGGCTATTTCTGTTTGGGAGTTGCTTATTTGTAGAGCTTATTGTGACTGCTTTTTGCTTCATAATTGTATTTATGTGCTTTTCTTGTTCATATTTGAGTTTCATAGTGCTTATTTGGTCATATTGCATATGTGTTTTTAGTTTCATACTGTTTTGTTGCAAATGCATATAAATAAGCACTTGCAATAAGCTGTTTTTGGCTGAATAAGCATTTTTCCAGCTTATTTTATTTTCTAAATTTTTCCTCAAGTTCTTTATAATATTTTAGATTTTCTGTGAAATTTTCACATTTTTCTGAGTTAGTTTACTATTTTTCTCCATTTTTCTTAGTTTTAAATCATTTTTTAATACTTTTTAATAAACAAAAAATCAAATAAAAATCAGAAAAAGCTTTAAAAATTCCAAAAATATTTTAGATAAATCTTTTCTATTATTTTATATTTTTCAAAGTTGATTTTATATTTTTCCCAATTATTTTTACATTTTATCTTATTTTAAATTACTTTTTAATTTCTAAAATTAGATATAAATTCATAGAAAATAAATAAAAACTCAAAAAAATATTTTTCTTTTTCTAAAAATTATTTTAAATAGTTTAAGATTTTTATAAATTTCTTTCATATTTTTAGGATCATTTTTTCAATTAAAGTTACGTTTTTATTCGTACGTCGTTTGAATTACCATTTTGAGTTTTTAGATAATTGTGCATACATAGCTTGTACCTTTTGTTTATTTCATTATTTCTTTTCACTATTTGAATTTCACATTCACTATTTTCACTTTTCCACTTTTCACGACACGATTTGGCGAATCGAATTTCACGATTCCATTCACACCTTCGCTGGGAAACGACTCGGGTAATCCGTATTTCTTGCGGATTTCCTCGATACTTATAAATATATACATATAATTCAGCAATCAGTGGGGAAAATAGAAAGGTATGGTTTTAATTTGTGGAGTGGGAAAAAAGGCGGGAAAATGGGATTTTAAATGGAAGAGTATGAGGAAGTGGGAGGAAATGATTTAAACGGTAGAAAGAGAGAAATGAAAAGATGAGATTAAATGGAAGAGTAAGAGTAAAGGATACCTGAAGGAGAATATCCTAACGGAGTTTTAGATTTACTTGATTTCTTCCCAGAGTTTTGTTTTCCCCCTAAGGTTCTTCTAGTTTTTCCTAACTAATCCTAATTTCTAAGGGTGAGGTGTTTGGTTCCATTAAGGTAGAGGGTTCTAAAGAGGGATTAGGTTTAAGTGTTTTCTTTCCTAAGGGTTGACTAGGTATATCCTTATTTTTAGGTGTTGTTTAAGGTTTTCTCTTTTGTTTTAGGTTGTCTATTATTACCATTATTACTATTATTATGAGTATTACTATTCCTAGGGATTTGAAACCAGCTAGGGCACTATCCATAGTATCTCCTAAGTGAAATTTCCTAATGGGTATTCTAAAAATTGTCAAATCCTAAGGTATAATCTAAAATCCTCAAGTGTATAGGTATGGTTATCCTAAGGGCTAGGTATGGGTAATCTATGTCCTAAATCTACTTATTCCTATAGGGTAAGTATGTCTATCCTAAACTAGGGGTCTAAAGGCTTAGGGTGAGGGTTATCTAATCCTAAGTTTTTCCTAATCTATATATTCTAATCCTAATGTTTTCCTATTAAGTCTTATACTATGTCTATTGGGGTAGGGGTTTTGGTTTCTAATCCTAATGGTCTAAGGTTTTCTAATCCTAATGGTCTAAGGTTTTCTAATCCTAAGTTTATGTTTTCTAGGGTTATCCTAATGTTATTTCTAACCTCAAGTATGGAAATCCTAACTAAGGTTTTGGGGTTTACTAAAGGGGATTGGGGAAAACTAGCTCGGGTATCATAGTACTCTAGGAGAATAAAGAGTAGGAATATGCTTATATATGAGGATCATATATTTGCATATGGAATAGTTAGGGGTAGACCTCTAACTAGAATGAAGATAGCTTAAGAAAGATATGGAAAGAAGTGATGGTTTAGAGATCAGAGGAGAAAGAATTCAGATCTCTATGGTGAAGAATGAGGATTCTCACCATCTTAGCACATATGGTTATGGAGGATGGCAGAGGTACTGAGGACTTTCTCGGGTTTAGGAAAAATAGTTGTAGTTTAGGTTTTGACCTTGTTCTCTACAAATGAAGCTCTGATGCCAATCTGTAACACCCCTATTTTTCACTGATCGCAGCGGATAAAGTGTTTGGGGTATTACTTCATAAAATCACAGATACAGTAATAGAAAATGACTCAAAAAGAGACGTTTTAGAAATTTAGTTATCATTCATAATTATCAGAGTTTTAATTATAAAAGATATACTTTTATTTTTGATGAGGTCCCAAAATTCTAAGATTTAGGTTGGTTGTTTTGAATGATAACCATGAAAAGTCCTCCGAGTTCAGTAACTCCTTCTGCCATGGATCCATAGAAGTAATATACCTATAATACATGCTTAAAAAGTCAAAACTAGGTGTTGAGTGAGAATCATAGGTTTAGGGGTTAGTGAATACAAGTTCCCTGGGTTCAGTTGTTACACCCATTTGGGAAAATGCAAGTTTTGTGATAATTGTGATGCATGCACAATTATCAGGAGTTTAGTAGGTTGCACTAAGCTCATGAATCACACCTTAACGATCCGGGTCATGTGGGTTGCAGACCCAACATGAGGAGATGGAAGGATAACTTGCCAAAGTTATACCTTGAGTGGATTCAAATATAGTACTTATTGGTACCACCTAGTGGGGTGTTAATACCAACGGGAGTTGTCAAACTCCAATAGATCTATCAACTATATTCGCGTTCACTTGGGTAAAATGTCCCAAACGATTAGATTCATGAATTTTGGTTATGTAGTGGTGGTTGTTAGTTTACTCGTGCAAACAACCAAAGAAAAAGACTTGTATTCGGTTTTAAGTAAAACATTTAGCATGTATCCCCCTCACAGGATTTATAAAGCATTTAGAGTGAAAGCATTTTAAAAAGTATGACGCTATGAGAACTCACCTGGGTGTAGAGTAATCTAAGTGATGCAAATAGTGACTCAGGAACTAGACCGCCTTACTCACGTATCCTAGTCTGTTGTTGGTTTTGCATGTATGTCAAGCTTTAGTTATCATGTTTATGTTTCTCAAGTTATTGTTTTTAGGTTTGTTAATGTTTTATATATAACTTAACACCGTTCAGGCCATTGTAATTCAGAAGTATATGACTCCTCACATGAAGCTCCCTACTATTGTATTATGTTATCAACATAATACCGTTCGGGCCATCATAATTCATAAGTTAATACTCCTCACATAAAGCTCCCTATTATTGAGTTATGTTGTTATTAGGGTTTAGTTATAATCATATCACCGTTCGGGCAATCATATCTCAGAAGTATATGCAATAGTCGTTCGAGGAGTCAGGACACTTTAATTCGTAAACCCAACAAACTCGTCAAAAACGAAATATCCACATAGTACTCCTCGCATGAAGCTCCCTAGTATTGTGTTATGCTTCTAACTTTATTTAGGTTTTATACTTATATGATATTTTCACTTTTTACCCTTATAGTTTATATATTAACGTTTTCTACCCTAAATTTCTATTACTTATACTAATAACTATCTATACTTGACACAACTAGTCCCTAGACTTCTATATTTTATGTAAATAACCTAAGACTCCTAAGTTTTCTATATTTACCATTTTAGACCTTTAACTTTATACTATTTACGTTTTTAGTCCTTTTTAGTTTATACTTATTTTATTATCTATCCTAGGGTTTTAATATTATGCAAAACTAGTCCTTACTACTTATAACTTCTAGGAAATGTTAAAAACAGTCCCTATACTTTATAATTTCAGGAATTTATGATATATACCCTTATGCATGTAAAGTTTTGTAAAACTAGTCCTAATATGCATGTAACTTATATTTTATCTAGTAATTAAGTTTTCTAACCTATGTTTTACTTATTTTAGCTTATCTAGGTTATGTATAACTAGTGTATGACCTAAAATAATGACTTATAGCATGCATGCAAGTATATGACTCGATCTAGGGTTTTAAAACTTAAACTAGCAAGTAAAAGGGTTCAAGGCTCATGCAAGGGTTCCTAGGGTATCTAAGGAATTCTAAATCTATCCTAAGACTATACCTAAGCTAAATTAACTAAATGTAAGACTTACTTGGCTAGGTGGGTTGGGGGGGGGGGGGTTACGTGGGTGAAACTAGGGTTAGGGTTTTTCTACGGCTCGTACAACTTCAAACCACAACACAACACAACCAAGGCCTAGCTACTCATTCCTTATGGCTTCTAATGACTTAGTACTACAGAAATTTGAGGTAGATAGGAGAGGGAGAGGTGTGAAGAAGAAATGGAGGGTGGAGGGGTATTTATAGGCTCGATAAGGCGGTTTTGGGTGAAAAGGGCTGTTTACGTGTCGTGCATGGGGAGGGCTGAGCAAGCAAGGCTAGGAGTGGTAGTGGAAAGTCTAGTGGTGATGAGGAGCAGCTACATGGTAGCTAGGGGCTGCCATAGGCCGGTTGTGGTGTAGAATGAGCCGTAGAGGCGGTTTAGGGAAATGATGGACAGGTAGCTTACAATTAGGGGTGATTAGTGGTGGTTTAGTGGTGGATTAGTGGTGGTTTATGGTGTATTAGTGGTGGATTAGTCAAGTAGGTTATGCACCTACTTGTGTGTGTGCTTAGAGGTGTTAGGGTGTGTGCTTGGGTATGACTAAGGTGTTAGGGTGCTAGGTTGAGGTGTTTGAGGTGCTTATGTTTAGGTTTTGTTAATACAAATATCGCCTAAAAACTTTATTTATATTTTACGATCTTTGCTAAGTTTTGTTAATGACAAAGTATGAACTTTAGCTAGGAGTAAATCATCACTTTAAGTGTTTAAGTCTTATTTAAACTAAGGTTTACATCTCTTTTAAACAAAACATTGTTTTTATTTCTTTAATTAGAAAGTGTCTTGTCACAACACATTTATTTCTTAATATAGTAAGGTCACATCACATTTAGGGCAAGCTTTGTCAATATACATTTATGGTAAGAAGTGTGTTTGACTTACTAAGTGTTTGCTTGCAAGTTTAGTGTTTGACTTGATATTATGAGATGTGATGTAACACGCCCAAAATTCGGGTCCAACGGAAGCATACATGCAATGGGGTGCTACTAAAGTTGGTATCATAACACAAGTACAAAGAATGGTTTTTATTTAAATCATTTAGAATAACTTTCATTATAAAAAAAAATATTCAAATTTATATCGTTAAAAAATAGTGCGAATATATAGGCCCATAAAGGAGTTTAAGCGGCCCCAAATATATGTCAGAGTTGTCTATGACCATGCCATGCCATGCCAAAGCCTTCAACAGTTAGCTATCACCTTAAACCTGAAAATACATGCTAAAGAGTGTCAACACGAGGTTGGTGAGTTTATAGGTTTATAATAAAACAGTATTATTGTGAGTTCAATAGATAGTTTTGTGACCATTGTGTGGCTCACAATGTCATGAAAAATAGTGTTTACCTTACTGTAAAATTTGAATTTTGGACCATGAGTAGAGTGTGTGATCATTACAACGAATATAATGTCACATAGTAAATAGTCTATTACGCTAGCACTAAGTTCATGCAACCGAAGCTTGACAGTGTGCATGCTCTAGAAGCACGTTAAATAAAGCCCTTACAAGTGTCTATCCCGTGACACTCGTGTTTCGACATGTTATACGCTCCTATTTGCCTATCCGGCCAAACCGAACGGGGGTGTCAACCCCAAAAGATCTATTTATAGCATTCGCGCTTCCCAGCAGGAATTGACGGTTCATGAGTTTGGGCATTGTGGGATTCAGTGTCTTAGGCTAATCCGCGTAATAGTGTAAATAAAGCATAAGTATGAGTGTGGTCCATAAAAGTGTTTGCATAAAAGTAATTGTCATTCAATAGAAGTGTTTGCATAACAACAATGATTTGTAAAGTGTTTTGCATATAAGCAATAGTTGATAGAGTGTGTAGCATAAAACTAACAGTTCATAAAGTGTGTTGCATAAAAGCAATAGTTCATAAAGGGTGTTGCATGTTTATAAAACACTTGTGTATGTGAGAAAATAATCAAGTATGCAACCAATATACACATAGGTGCATTTGAATAATCAATCAAGTATTCAGAGAAACAGTAGTGTTTAAGTAAACAATTACGCATTCAAATAAAACAAGAATTGAGTTTAGTTAAAAACGAGCATGTATTCTCCCCCAAATACGTTTATTAAAAGACGAGCACGAACTCAAAATAGTCTATAAGTCACCAAATACGATTATTAATGTATGTGCCCACAATTAAAAGATATTCGAAGGAGTTACATGAATACTTTAGTAGCTTAAAATGTTGCATGTGAAACAAATACAGCCTACCTTTGACTTTTAAAAGATTTGCAGGATAAGAAATATACAAAGGAATGCATGATGATGATGGCATAAAAGTATAGATATGATGGGATGATAATAATTTTCATAGTCTTAGCTTCAAATATATATTAGTTTAATTAGGTTGTGCATACATCATACGAGTAGTTTATGTTTTGATAAAACTTTCATGCATTTATAATGATTCGAGAGTGGATGATGAGCATTTTTATTTCTTGATAGATTGATAGTTGTTGCCGCCACAACTAACCAAAGTCGATTATGTCATAATATGCCGGAAAGTAAGTCGTGGAAAACAAACACACCCTACTATTAAAACATGAGTTCTTGGTGTGGGCTCGGCCCAACAGTCATTTTGACACACCCACTGGGCTATTTATCCCAAACGACCCAATCTAGACCCATTTAGCAACACATATGTTTTTCTCTCTTTTGATAAATCCACAAACGCAGGTTCGAACGTTTAACAATTTGCGAAATTTCAACTGGGATAGAAACGAAGCTAGGTTTATTCAGTTTACATCTATCAAGTATGCTCTCAATAGTTGGGATAAGCGAGGGTGGAGCGTGACCAAGAACGAGTAACACCAGGTTACTCATTGATGGGGTTCGTTTCACGACAGGAAGGAGCATAACCAAGGATTTGGCACAAAATCTTTCAAACGAGCAACCAAAATGAGTAAGACCGAAATAAACCCCTACTGTTGGGGTGGTAGTTCTCGACAGCAGGTACAAGAAAGAACTATTATCCTTTTAACAAAACCCCCAACCATTGTTTACCCAAGACTCGATCATGACACTAAATCCAACAAATAAAACTAAACCCCATGTATTCAAATCAAAGGAGCCATGAAGGAAAACGAGCTGAGACTAAATCGTGACTAAAGAACCCATCTATTTCAATGAATTAAATAAGAAAACCCAACTAAATCCTTTCATTCAAAATGGTTTAGTTTTCTGTATGATGTAAATTGTGGCGTAAAAGAAACAAGATCATAGTCCTTACTGTGGGTTTGACCGCAACTCAAACAATCCAAAACCAAACCCACCGTTGTGTTTGACTTCACGACTAAACAAACACAAATCAAAATTTTAACCAAATAAGCCAAAAAAGAAATAAGCTAGGTCATTAATAAGCACTTCCATCTAAGAGCCAATATTCTAGATTTTAGTTGTGAGTTAACATTTTTGCTACACATTAACAACAACAACTGAAAAAAATAAACAGTCACAGAACATAATTTATACCGATCGACACAAAACAAAAGTGAATATTTGATTTGTGGGTTTAGGTGTACCCCGTGTTCTGTTGAGTTCCGGTGTAATTGAGTTTTTGAGGTTAATGTGAGCACGGTAAATATTATTTATGAGGACGTTTTCATAATGTTAATATAAAAACATGGGTTGTTCATTCCGGGTAAAATTGTTGGGTTCATGCCATTACTAGGGTTGTGTCGGTACACGTGTGGTGTTGTGTGCGAGATATTTCTCGCTGTAAAAATACTCAGTGATAGTCAGAAAAGGAAATATTCACATTTTCTGATAAAGTAATCAATTTAGTGAGTTACTGTATGCTACAGTGTGCGGGTTAGCTTCCTGAAATAGTTTTGTAAGCTCATGTATGGTTAGGTAAATTGACATTTATTATTTAAAATTAGTTTGGAAAATTCCAGTTTGTTACAGTCACACCTCCTTAAACGGAATCGCGTCCTCGCGTTTCAATTCAAGTTACCCATTTAGATCAAAAAGAGATGAGTACATACGCACGAGAATTCATCTGCATATTCCCTTCGTGAATTCAAGGACCCTTTTTGTGAGCTTCTACGAACTGTGTTGATAGGGATAGGTGTTGGTACTCACAACCGATTTGAGTCTTACGAGATGGTAAAGGCTCCTCTTTGTCTATGAGGGTGTAATACAAAATTCTTTGCTAAAAATTTGTAGTTAGGTAAACTGATGTGACTTCAGAAGACTTATAATTTCAGGAAAACAATCTTTAAACATGGTGTGGGTAAAGCCATGTCTCAAAAGTTAACATTTAGTCACTCCTTTAATATTCGAAAGTGTCAAAAAAGTTTGACCAGAGAAAATTTTTGGCACATAAAAATGGGTATCTCGGGAGCAATACCATTATGAGTTTTGTGGTTCCTATGAACGCATTTTCAAAAGGAAAGTCCTTTAAAAAAACAAGGATGTCCAGGAAAAATGTGTACTCAGGTATGTTTGTTTCAATAAATTTCAGGTGCTTAATGACGGAGTCTAGTTGTCAAGCTTGAGTGGGGTTCAATGTTTAATATTAAGAGAATTTCATAACCATAAGTATTCAATTTACTTTAACAACACCAAGAGGTAGTAACGTAAAGTTCTTTTCAATTGGGCAAATAGTTCACATGGTGATTGCAAAATAGTTTATAGAACTGATTGTACATTAGTTTATAGAGTAATAGGAAAACAATTTATCACTTGTAAAATTGTAGCAAAATTGTGGTTTAATTTGGAAGCAAAGCATTTCATAGGGGAGTAAGATAGTTCGTAAAGTGTAGTAAGACTTGTAGGATAATTATAATATTGTTTACAAAATGATAGCGAAACTGTTTGTTGTTTTATAGAATGGTAGTGTGGTAATGAATCAGTTTATTACATCATGATAAAATAGTTGTAAAGATGATTCGTAAAACAGTTTATAGGACAGTAGGAAAACAATTTATTGTTTATAAAATAGTAGCAGGGTCAAAATATTGATTTCACGAAATAGCAGTAAGACATTTTGTAGGATGACCGCAAAATGATTCGTAAAATAATTGAAAATAGTTTGTATGCTAATAGCAACACAATTTATTATCTTATAAGAGGGTGGCAAGGTAGACAACCGATATTTCCGAGGGATAAGTGAAGGACTAGGTGTGCAGGATTAGGTGTTCCAAAGATAGTGGTTTTTAAGGTTTCTGTTGTGTATTGGATCTCTGCTAAATGTGGAGTTTGGCAAGTTTATAGTTTGACTTCAAGGAGGGTGTTGATTGCTACTAGCAATCAGTTGGCTGTCTCAGTAGTGTACTTAGTACTTAACGTGGAAGGCACAACATCGATTGAGTGTAAGGTTTGAGGTGGAGGCGACTGAACATAACCAGATTGTGATAAAAAAGTATTCCATTTAAGAGAAAAAGTACTATGATGCCAGTGTGTTGTGTGTAGATGTGAATGTTCATGTTATGCAATGATTATGTATACACACAGATATTTTAAAACTTTCAAAAATCAAGTAGAAAATCAATCTGGACATAATTCTAGTATAACTACACTCAGTATTGCAAAATTCATCTCTGAGTCGGACATAGGTGATCAGGCTATGTCCCACTGTCCCTGTTCGAATATAGGTGATAAGTCTATATTCCACCGAGGTTCAATGAATTTTGAAATAGTCAGCTCAGTTATACTAGTAATATAACCCTTACTTTAAAAGAAAATGTTTTATCATAAGTAAGGCAGCAGGTTTGGCAGGCAGGCATGTGGCGGTCATAGGGTCAAGTTTTTATAAAAGTAGTTATAGTCTAGGTTTTAAAAATACCTAGTTCTCTATAACCAAGGCTCTGATACCAATCTGTAACACCCCCAAAATTCGGGTCCAATGGAAGCATACATGCAATGGGGTGCTACTAAAGTTGGTATCATAACACAAGTACAAAGAATGGTTTTTATTTAAATCGTTTAGAATAACTTTCATTATAAAAAAAAATATTCAAATTTACATCGTTCAAAAATAGTGCGAATATATAGGCCCATAAAGGAGTTTAAGCGGTCCCAAATATATGTCAGAGTTGCCTATGACCATGCCATGCCAAAGCCTTCAACAGTTAGCTATCACCTTAAACCTGAAAATACATGCTAAAGAGTGTCAACACGAGGTTGGTGAGTTCATAGGTTTATAATAAAATAATAGTATTGTGAGTTCAATAGATAGTTTTGTGACCATTGTGTGGCTCACAATGTCATGAAAAATAGTGTCTACCTTACTGTAAAATTTGAATTGTGGACCATGAGTAGAGTGTGTGATCATTACAACGAATATAATGTCACATAGTAAATAGTCTATTACGCTAGCACTAAGTTCATGCAACCGAAGCTTGACAGTGTGCATGCTCTAGAAGCACGTTAAATAAAGCCCTTGCAAGTGTCTATCCCGTGACACTCGTGTTTCGACATGTTATACGCTCCTGTTTGCCTATCCGGCCAAACTGAACGGGGGTGTCAACCCCAAAAGATCTATTTATAGCATTCGCGCTTCCCAGCAGGAATTGACGGTTCATGAGTTTGGGCATTGTGGGATTCAGTGTCTTAGGCTAATCCGCGTAATAGTGTAAATAAAGCATAAGTTTGAGTGTGGTCCATAAAAGTGTTTGCATAAAAGCAATTGTCATTCAATAGAAGTGTTTGCATAACAGCAATGATTTGAAAAGTGTTTTGCATATAAGCTATAGTTGATAGAGTGTGTAGCATAAAAGTAATAGTTCATAAAGTGTGTTGCATAAAAGCAATAGTTCATAAAGGGTGTTGCATGTTTATAAAACACTTGTGTATGTGAGAAAATAATCAAGTATGCAACCAATATACACATAGGTGCATTTGAATAATCAATCAAGTATTCAGAGAAACAGTAGTGTTTAAGTAAACAATTACGCATTCAAATAAAACAAGAATTGAGTTTAGTTAAAAACGAGCATGTATTCTCCCCCAAATACGATTATTAAAAGACGAGCACGAACTCAAAATAGTCTATAAGTCACCAAATACGATTATTAATGTATGTGCCCACAATTAAAAGATATTCGAAGGAGTTACATGAATACTTTAGTAGCTTAAAATGTTGCATGTGAAACAAATACAGCCTACCTTTGACTTTTAAAAGATTTGCAGGATAAGAAATATACAAAGGAATGCATGATGATGATGGCATAAAAGTATAGATATGATGGGATGATAATAATTTTCATAGTCTTAGCTTCAAATATATATTAGTTTAATTAGGTTGTGCATACATCATACGAGTAGTTTATGTTTTGATAAAACTTTCATGCATTTATAATGATTCGAGAGTGGATGATGAGCATTTTTATTTCTTGATAGATTGATAGTTGTTGCCGCCACAACTAACCAAAGTCGATTATGTCATAATATGTCGGAAAGTAAGTCGTGGAAAACAAACACACCCTACTATTAAAACATGAGTTCTTGGTGTGGGCTTGGTTGGGCTCGGCCCAACAGTCATTTTGACACACCCACTGGGCTATTTATCCTAAACGACCCAATCTAGACCCATTTAGCAACACATATGTTTTTCTCTCTTTTGATAAATCCACAAACGCAGGTTCGAACGTTTAACAATTTGAGAAATTTCAACTGGGATATAAACGAAGCTAGGTTTATTCAGTTTACATCTATCATGTATGCTCTCAATAGTTGGGATAAGCGAGGGTGGAGCGTGACCAAGAACGAGTAACACTAGGTTACTCATTGATGGGGTTCGTTTCACGACAGGAAGGAGCATAACCAAGGATTTGGCACAAAATCTTTCAAACGAGCAACCAAAATGAGTAAGACCGAAATAAACCCCTACTGTTGGGGTGGTAGTTCTCGACAGCTGGTACAAGAAAGAACTATTATCCTTTTAACAAAACCCCCAACCATTGTTTACCCAAGACTCGATCATGACACTAAATCCAACAAATAAAACTAAACCCCATGTATTCAAATCAAAGGAGCCACGAAGGAAAACGAGCTGAGACTAAATCGTGACTAAAGAACCCATCTATTTCATTCAATTAAATAAGCAAACCCAACTAAATCCTTTCACTCAAAATGGTTTAGTTTTCTGTATGATGTAAATTGTGGCGTAAAAGAAACAAGATCATAGTCCTTACTGTGGGTTTGACCGCAACTCAAACAATCCAAAACCAAACCCACCGTTGTGTTTGACTTCACGACTAAACAAACACAAATCAAAATTTTAACCAAATAAGCCAAAAAAGAAATAAGCTAGGTCATTAATAAGCACTTCCATCTAAGAGCCAATATTCTAGATTTTAGTTGTGAGTTAACATTTTTGCCACACATTAACAACAACAACTGAAAAAAATAAACATTCACAGAACATAATTTATACCGATCGACACAAAACAAATAATTAAATAAATTAAATCTCGAAATAACATCAACAAATTACAATTTAGGAGGAATCAAGGAAATCCTTACAATAAGATGGATGTCGATCGATAAAGATGAAAGCTAAAGAAATTAGAACCCTAACTCTCCCAATCCGAATCCAAGCAAGCAATCCCACCACAGCTTCTCTTTGATTTTTGAGTGAAGTTTTTGGTAAGTGTGGCTTAGCTTGTTGATCGAGTGGTGAGATAAAAAGAAGTAAAACAAGTATGGTTGATTCCTCTCCCTTGGGCATCAGTCAATTTGTAGCTAAAAAGGGTAGTCATTCCCCCTCCCACGCTTCATTTGAAATCGCTGATTTCATTAGGAGACAAGGATTTTGAAGGTTGTTGTGATTAGTTGACTTCAAGGGGAGACAAAAGAGATCAGGTCTGCGCCTGTTGTGACTGATCTTGTTGTTTTGTAGACCTTGTTTGGATTAGCAGATAGTGGGGATGAAGATGACGAAATTTCAGAGGAGGAGGGAGAGGATAGCAGCGTTTGTTTTGGTAGGGATAAGAGTGGGGATAAAAGCTTTTATTTTCACTTTTAATTTTTGTATTGCTTAGATTTAATTAAAAGTGGAAGGTAATAAGGGTGGGTGTAAATAAAAGTGAAGTTAATTTAAATAAAAGTGAATATTTGATTTGTGGGTTTAGGTGTACCCTGTGTTCTGTTGAGTTCTGGTGTAATTGAGTTTTCGAGGTTAACGTGAGCACGGTAAATATTATTTATGAGGACGTTTTCATAATGTTAATATAAAAACATGGGTTGTTCATTCCGGGTAAAATTGTTGGGTTCATGCCATTACTAGGGTTGTGTCGGTACACGTGTGGTGTTGTGTGCGAGATATTTCTCGCTATAAAAATACTCAGTGATAGTCAGAAAAGGAAATATTCACATTTTCTGATAAAGTAATCAATTTAGTGAGTTACTGTATGCTACAGTGTACGGGTTAGCTTCCCGAAATAGTTTTGTAAGCTCATGTATGGTTAGGTAAATTGACATTTATTATTTAAAATTAGTTTGGAAAATTCCAGTTTGTTACATGTGACATTGTTTGGTTTGCAAGGAGTAATGAGATGTGACCTTGTTTGGTTTGAAAGATTTATTGCAAAAACCAACTGCAGCCCTGACGGTACCCTGGGGATACATGGGCGGAACCTTTCTGAGGGGTCCGCCGTGCAGAATGGTTTGCTATAAATACCAAACCATTTGTTAGTTTTGTGTCACCCTTTTTAGGACATATTTTCACATACTCTCTCAACTAACTCAGTAACATTTTGATTTGTGTGATTCTCTTATGTAGCAAGGGACTTCACAAGATCATTCAAGATGTTACAAACTTCAACTCTAAAGTTGCAAGTCTTGGTAGCTTGGTCATGTATAAGCTTTGATAGTTTATACTTCATTTGTGTCATGTATATAGAAGTAAGTGGTTAGTATTTTAGGCCTCAAAATACGTAGTGTGTCGGGAGTTGTTGTACCATTGTAAAATAACTAACGGGAGTGGTTGTACCCTTGGTAAAGAACTCGACATCTAGCTTAGTGTCGATAAAAGTGTAAGCGACGATGGGAGTGGTTGTACCCGTGTAAAAGAACTCGACATCTAGCTTAGTGTCGGTAAAAGTGTAAGCGACGTTGTAAAGGTTTTCTCCGCCGGTGAAAGGAGCTTGTTGATTAGTGCTTATAACTCTCGAGTTGGAAACTCGGGGCGTGGATGTAGGGCAAGGAAAAAGAGTCCTTGTAGCCGAACCACGATAAACAATCGTGTTGTGGTTTGATCGTTTTTTTCTTTATCTTTGCTTATTACATGTTGTTCTTTAGTTAGAATTGCTAGTTACATATAAAGCTTTTCAAAGAACTAAACAAGTAAAGATGTGTTTATATCTTCAAACAAAAGTAAACCTTTTCAAAGAACTAAACAAGCAAAGTTAGGATCATCACAAGCAAAGCTTTTCAAAGTATGAAACTAGTAAAGTTAGAATTGTTATTCACATGAAAAGCTTTTCAAAGAATCAACCATATAACATTGTGTTTATATCTTTAAGCAAACGTAAAAGTTTTTAAAGATATTCAAATTAAAAAGGATTTAAAAAGCGGTAAACTATTCAACCCCCCTTCTAGTTTTTTACAGGTTTTACTTGTTTTAGTTAAGTTTAGACATAGTTTCTACTTATTAAGTGTTTAAGGTTATTCCTAAGGTTTAGTGCCTAAGTTAAGTTTCTAAGTGTGTTTAGTGACTAATCCTAAGTCCTAATGGGTTTATTCTAAGTGAGGGTAACTTATGGGAAAGATTTGGGCGGGTTTGACCTAATTTTGTAACCTAAATGACCTAAGTGTGTGTAGTGAGAGACTAGGGTTTATCCTATAGTTTAGTGCCTAGACAAGTATCCTATGAGTGTCTAATAACTATTCCTAAGTTCTAAAAGGTTTATACTAAGTGGTAGTGACCTATGGGGAAGTTTTGGGAGGGTTTAGACCTAATTCTAGTTAACTATGATCTAGTTATGGTTTAGGGCTTATGGGGTTTGTATCTAAGTTCTAAAGGGTTTATTCTATAGCCTAATAGTCCTAATATATCCTAATATTCCTAAGGAAACTCATACTTAAGCCTTGGACACATTCATACTAGTTAAACTAAGCATATAGGTTCAGATAAGCACATAATCCTACTTAAGTTTTAGTTTAGGGTTTATTAGCATTTTGTGTTATGTTTAGTGTTTTAAATTGGTGAATTACTTATTATGGTGTTGTTATGATTTTATGCTTGACATACCTGGGGTTTATAGGATGTGAGTGTTGAGTTATTTGACTTGTGTAGATACATGAGCAGGTCTAGTGAGTCATGCAAGTAATAATGTATGTAAAAAGCAAAAATTTACCTGTGAAATACCTACTATAGGTATTTGTAATGGGAATGATAGTAATGGGTGTTTATGGGTTGTTATATCGGGTTGACCCGAACCCGACTAGCCTGAGTTCTAATTAGGGTCGGGTTAGGTTTTTTTTAGCCTAAATCCAAATTGACTCGAACCTGATCGGGTCAACCCGACTAACCCTTAGCTACAAACACGCATGAGACAACTGTCTCTCAATTGTTACTAACGATCAAGATGTACTATTTGACATATGACAAATGGGAGACATACGAGCAAGAACAGTTGAGACAGATACGACTTGGATACGAGCCAAGGAGAGGCCGCCACATGTCATTCTTGTCTACTCGCTGAATGATCTATACCGGACCTGTCTATAGCCGTTGATCATCCGCGCAGGGTGTATCCTTTAGCCCTAAATGCTTCTCTATAAATAGAAGGCACCTCACACACTAAAGGGAGATCATTCTCTCTACACTCTTACATTGTTTCACATAGTAAAACATACAATAACATTGTTTGTTTGAGTATTACCCAAACTCTTGATTCTTAATCATATCTTTAAGTGTTTACCGTTTAACAAATAAAATCGAACAACACAACCATCTTAACCTAATCCTAATCGCATTTTACATACAATGCATAAACATTTCCTATATCATTCTTTACCTAATTATACGTGAAGTTAAAATAAACATGCTAACCTTTTTTATAAGATCCAAAACATATTATAGTAAGTCAACTTGGGGTTGAAAACTTTTACAATAATGCAGTGCCTTTAATTAAATAAAACCAACACAAAACAAAAATATCGAAATTATTCTAAAAACAAAGCTTTTATTAGACAAAAGACATCAAATTATTGTACCACCAAAATCTGAAATAATATTCACAAAATCAACATTTTGATTTCCTTTTCCAACCATTTAATGGTCTATAGCCTAGCCGAGCCGAGCCGTATTGGAGCCGAAGCATCATAAACCTGTGTTCCACACGTGTGGTCCCCACAACCAGGCTGTGACTACTATACCCCACCTTAAATGTTCATTCCTAACACATAAAACGACATCGTAACACCACCTTCTCTCTCCTAATACCACCTGTCCTGTCTCCCCTCTTCTCCTTTAACCCATCTTCTCTCAATTTCTAGAGAGAGAAAAAAACAAACACAACATAAACACAAAAACACAAACATCATTTCAACACAAAAACATCAAAACACTACACAAAATCTTTTTATTTTGATCTTCTTACATATCTAGCATCATGAGTTCTAACAAGAACTATGATGCATGCAAACACAAACATGTCGTTTTTGTTACATTTTTTATTACTACAATGTTATTCTTCAACTCATCAACAACCGCATTGACCCAAATCAATTCCAACTCGGTGTTGGTCGCGCTTCTTGACTCGCACTACACCGAGTTATCCGAACTCGTTGAAAAAGCACTTTTGTTACAGACTTTGGAGAAAACGGTGTCGTTTCATAATATTACTATTTTCGCTCCGAGTAATGAAGCCTTGGAGAGACAAATGGATCCTGAATTTAAGCGGTTTTTACTTGAACCCGGGAATTTGAAGTCGTTGCAAAGCCTTTTGTTGTACCATATTATCCCGGGTCGGGTCGGGTCGAGTGAGTGGAAAGGTGTGCACAAGACATTGTTGCGGGGTGAAATGGATAACCATTTACCGTTGACGATGGAATCTAATGAGAAGATTGTCGGGTCGGCGAGAGTGACCCGACCCGATGATTTGATCCGACCCGACGGGTTGATCCACGGGATTGAGCGTCTACTAGTGCCGAGATCCGTACAAGAGGATTTCAACAAACGACGTAGTTTAACTTCAATATCCGCGGTTTTACCCGAGGGTGCTCCTGTTGTTGACCCTAGAACCCACCGTTTGAAAAAACCTGCCCCGGTGCCAGCCGGGGCGCCCCCGGTTCTGCCAGTGTACGACGCACTGGCCCCGGGTCCTTCACTGGCCCCAGCGCCAGCCCCAGGACCCGGTGGAGCCCACCGTCATTTTGACGGTGAGGCCCAGGTAAAAGACTTTATACAAACACTACTACATTATGGAGGGTATAATGAACTAGCTGACATTCTAGTCAACTTGACATCATTAGCCACAGAAATGGGCAAACTGGTATCAGAAGGGTATGTTCTAACTGTCCTAGCACCTAATGATGAAGCAATGGCGAAATTAACCACTGATCAGTTATCCGACATTGGTGCACCAGAGCAAATAATGTATTATCATATCATACCAGAATACCAAACAGAAGAAAGCATGTATAATTCTGTCAGAAGGTTTGGCAAAGTGAGTTATGATAGTTTGAGGTTGCCTTATAAAGTGGTGGCTGAAGAGGCTGATGGGTCGGTTAAGTTCGGGTCGGGTGATGGGTCGGCTTATTTGTTTGACCCGGATATTTATACTGATGGGAGGATATCGGTTCAAGGGATTGATGGTGTTTTGTGGCCCGAGGAAAGTAAGGAGAAAGATGTGGAAAAGGCGCCCGTGGTGGCGCCTAAGGTCGTTGCTAAGCAAAGAAGAGGTACGTTTTTGTTACAGCTGATTATCTGATTTTGATTATTCAAAACGCGTTAAGTTTGATTAGGACATTTATTATTTACTTATATGTTTGATAATTACTGTACATTTAACTTTTTTTCAACCACGTTTTGTTACAGCTGATTATCTGATTATCCCTAAAGCGTAAAGTTATTAGGACTTTTATCAACCAAGTTTATGTAACACTTTTAGGTGTCGTTAGCAAAATCCCAGACACATTATTGGTTGCTTTTTGTTAGTGCAGTTTGATTGATCGGGAAAGGTGGTGGGGTTTTTTCCGGTAACGGTGGTGGTGGGTCACATGGAATTATTTCACCGCGTTTATTGCACTACCATTAGGACTTTTGTACTTTATAAAAAGTGTTGATTAGATATTTTAATAGTGTAGTTTATATGCCATTAGGTACAACACTAGTTTGTTCATTAGGTAATCATTGATTAGCATAATGTCATTAGTAGTGTTTGATTAAGGTGGGTGACATCGTACACGCAAATGTATTATACATGTATTAAAAGGCTTGAATCAGCGAAGAAAAAAGACTTGATGACGTGCGCCTATAGATGATGCAACTTTACCCTTCCTGTTATAGACACATCATACCCGTCTGGCGGGATTGGGTATGTTGTTGTTGAGTAAGAAAACCATACATCTATGATAGAAATAGAGTTTGTATAGGCATTTTAGTAATGTACAAGTTAGTTCCATTCTATTAAGGTTAAGTAGTTATGAAATTTTACATTTACGATAGAAAATATCTAGGTATGTCAAAACAATGTGAAACTGAAATATTCTGCAACTCATTAGTTAGTGGTGGGTGTAAGCACAAAATTTGGGAATGGTATCATCTTTTAAGACATGGATTATTGTTCTTTGTATACTTTTGGTGCTCTAAAAACTTGTAATTGGAATAAGCTACTTTTGTAATGACTTTGCTTGCTTAAGTAACCACTTTGATAGCTTTTTCTAATTTTAGTTTGTGGGTTATTAATACGGTACCAAATTTCTAATATTAGTAAACTTTTTTGGCCACTTTTGATTGTATTTTACTCTTCTTTTGAAAAAAGTCTTGATCATTAAGCATCTTTGAATTCCAAAAAAATCATGTTACTCATTACTAATCAGGGAGACATGTTACTTTATGACATTTTATTAGTATTTTCAACGGGTGTTTTGTATATTTGATAAATATAATAATGCATAAAGTTTTATTGCATGTTATGGATATTTATTTAGTGAATGATAGACTTATAAATCCTTTTTTTTGGCAAATGCAGGGAAATTATTGGAAGTAGCATGTTCCATTGCTGGAACATTTGGACATTTTACAAGTTGTTATTGATATATACATATATATATTTTATGCAAAAAAAGGTGGGTATTTTGTTTATTAAATATAAAAATGACCTCTTGGTTAAAAATGGAATAATATGATTAATTGAATATTATTGGAATTTGGCAGTTAAATTTTAGGAAAACTGTGTGGAAAATAGGACATAAAGGGAAAGCTAAATGGTGCAGTTTGGCATTGAAGAAAGTTTCCCCAGAGAATCAGATCCCCCTCACATGAGAACAAAATTTCTATTTTTTTTATTTTTTTAAAAATAATTTTCGAAATTTTCTTTCTTTGGTGGTGTTATTATAAATACTGTAATTAGTTAAAAAAAAATGAAATTTCTTTTTTATATTTTTGTGTATTTATGTTTGAATTTTGCGGAAATTGTATTTGCCCAAACAAGCAAATCTTGTGGCACAGTCCTTTTCCATAAGGAAGAAATGAAGAATGTTGATGTGATGATTGACTTTGAATTTTTAATATTTTTCAAAAATATAGTATATAATATGGTCACTCACTTTATTCCAAAATATTAAAAAACAATTACTAAAGACAAATTATGAGTTGGTTTTTTTCGTTAACAGTGTGATTTGGTTTTTATCAATCTGTATTGTTAAACAAAATTAGTACTATATTTTGTTTAAGCAATAAATAAACTCACTGTCGGTGGTGTGAAAGGGTCTGGTCTTTTTTTGTAATCGAAGGCTACCGCTCAATTGGCAAGTTGGTCTATGTCTGCCATGTGTTAAAAAAAAAAAAAAAAAAAAAAAAAAAAAAAAAAAAAAAAACCCTAGTATGCTTTACATAAATTATACTTGAGAAAATTTAAGCTACTAAGTACAAATTAAATCTAACTCCTGAACCGATATTTTGTAATGATATCAAATTCCTAAATGTATCTCTATTTCTTAAAAATGTAAAAATTAAGTAAAGTGATTTTACTAAAATGCCTTTAAGTTGATGCAACATGAGTTTTATCAAAAAAGGCAAATTCTCAAAAAAGGACAATTATTTTTCGGATTTATTTATTTAGTATAAACCCAACCTTATTTATCAATTTGGTCAAGTGCGATCGTGCGATCCCATTAACTTTATTATGCGTGTCCCAGACAAAACCACTTACCAATCATTTGCAGCCCACCCCACTAGCACTTGTCCCCCATGTGACCTTTGACTTTAATTTGCGAATGTGCGATTTCTGATCGTGCGATCGTGCGAATTTCGGCTGCCCATGTGCAATATTTCTTGGAAAAGACCAAAAATCTTTCCAAAAGATTTTTATCATATCTATATTAGGCATACATTAGAAGAAATCCCTATGACCAAAAATCCTCCAGCGTGCATACATTAGAAGAAATCCCTCACTTCCACAAGGTAATCCAGCAGCAATCCGATCAACATCTATATTTGTCTTACCAAGTGCTCTTGCTTGATCAAATGGAGGAATTACATCATACGAGGTTGTCTCAGCAAGCTTTTCATCTTCATCTTTTGCTAGCAGTCTCACCTGTTCAGTAACTTTTTTAGTCAGCTTCACCTATCATATCAAATCACTATATATTAGACAATAGAAAAACACTAAATCAATACAGACTTGGTTTACAGAAACTGGACAACTTTATGATAACTGGCCCAATTGGATAGCTTCTTCTCAATAAATAAAAATATATTTGTACAACTGAAAGAAATAAATTAAAAATATGTCAAAGTCAAATCAGATATGATAAAAATCTTTTGGAAAGATTTTTAGTCTTTTCCAAGAAATATTGCACATGGGCAGCCGAAATTCGCACGATTGCACGATCAGAAATCGCACATTCGCAAATTAAAGTCAAAGGCCACATGGGGGACAAGTGCTAGTGGGGTGGGCCGCAAATGATTGGTAAGGTGGTTTTATCTGGGACACGTGTAATAAAGTTAATGGGATCGCACGATCGCACTTGACCAAATTAGGAAATAGGGTTGGGTTTGTACTAAATAAATAAATCCGAAAAATAATTGTCCCTTTTTGGGAATTTGACCTATAAAAAATATACGTCTTTCTGGCTATGCATGGATACTCATTTATCATTTATAATGCTTTGAGTATTTTTTTTTTTATTGAGCAAAGGTAATACTTAGTAATGTTTTCAATAAAACAAAAATGATATCACAAACTATACATTTATAAGAGAAATGATTTGGATGCCTAAAAATAGGCCTAATTTTGTGCCTAAATTGATGTGGCGATGGTTTATTGGTTTGTGTAAAAGCGGGTCCCTCTCCGGTCACCAATAATATGTTGCCACATAGATTAGGCATGCTATTAGGCATACCACTTAGGCATGCCAATCAATACTCCATTTATAATGCTTTGAGGATATTTTTTGATTGAGCAAAGGTAATACTTAGTAATGTTTTCAATAAAACAAAAATGATATCACAAACTATACATGTTTCTCAAAACATAGCATTGAGTAACCAAACATTACTAGAAATAAATCATTATAACTCGATACATAATAAACAGACAAGACACAATTAGCAGTGGCGTGGCTTTACACCTGATTCATGGCAAATCAAACCGTTCTTAGCTGAGCTGAAGCTCGAGCTCCGACTATCAACCTATCCTTTGAACTTTAAAGTCATGATCGTAATCTTCAACCATAGTGTTTCAAAATATTTTCAAATGCGATCTCATTTCTTTTTTGAAAAGCTTATTATTTCATTTTAGCTAAATACAATAAATAAGTAGTAACACCAATTACCGATCGACAAACGATACTCCATATTGTTCTTCTATGTGACATCGGCATTATATAACTAACAATGTCAGACCATTTGTTGGAAATAAGTTCAAATATTTTCATACTCTCTTACACGCATGATTTGCCTGCATTCTTGCACGACACTACCTTGACACGTCAAACACCATTACATCCTTCCTTGCTTCACACGTGAACAAACAATTTGGAGATTGTTTTGTCATTTTCTTGACCGAACCCAATATCATTGTTTGTGTGTGCGTATTGTGGGCTATATTTATGTTTAAATGTGATATGTTTTGATGGTCACCACTACCGGAGTTTAGTGGTGAGTGTATGCTGATGTGGAGATGTGGAGTGATGGGGTTTCGTCACCTCTACACGACTACACCTAATCTAAGCGTTCATAGAACAAATAAGGTCGTGTGTATTCGGGACCCTCTTACATTATGGACATCTTATATTAGTGATATATTATCTTCATTGATCTCCCAGACTTTTAGCTAGCTTATCTTGTGCCTTTAACAATAGATTGTGTTAATATTACATTTTAGCGAGAACAAAAAAATGCTCTTTGTTCTATTTTAAGTTACTACACCATCATTGATCCAAACTATTGTTCTTTATAAGTTACCAAGTAATGATGCATGCTAAACAGAATTATTTTTTTTTATTTTATTATTATTTTATTTATTTTTCCTAAAGTTTATACACAACAATGCTGATCAAAGGTTTAATAGATAAATCAAGAACAAGTAACAAAACGCAAACGTAATATTTTAGCTATCATAAAATGACTGAAACGCTATGGGAAAATAATAATAATAATAATAATAATAATAATAATAATAATAATAATAATAATAATAATAATAATAATAATAGACAACTTTAAATTTTTTAGAGATAAATACACAAACGTAATATTTGTTGAATTCCATTTGGTACATTTGTAGTTGGACACCATTCACACCAATATTATATTCTTGTCCTTTTCATATTTATCATAAGAAAATTAAAGTCAAAATTCTATTTTAAACATTAGCAGTTTAATTTCATTATATAATACTCAAGAAAAAGACATCACAACCATTTTCTTTATCAAACAAAGTCTACATTATATAATACTCAAGAAAATTAAAGTCAAAATTCTATTTTAAACATTAGCAGTTGTTGTAAGCAACAATCACATGATTAAATTGATTTGCATATTAGAAAACGATTTACGCATAAAAAATATATCATAAGAACAAAAAAGTTCCCAGTTATATAAACATAAGTACAGGGGCGGCTCAACCTTAATAGAAGCCTAGAGCTTTAAAATGTGGCCTTTTGTTATCAAAGTTATTTGACGAAAAGTTGTTTTATGAAATTTATTTTCTAGCTTTTTTTTTTAATGCAAAATCTTTGATTAGTTTTTAAGATCGACATGGTATTATAAGATTCATTTTTATTCGATAAATGAGTCAATCCATTTAATATTTTTTGTGACATTGTTGATCTTAAATTATTTTTAATTAACTTTAGTTTTGAAAAACTTCTTTCCGTTAAAGCCAACATCATCGAAACGGTTAACAATATTTTATACGCAATATAAGCATTAGGGAAATAATTTAGATTTCTGATGTAATTTAGTATATCGTGTAACATTTTTATTTTGAATATATTACAAAAAAAGAAAAAGAAAAAAGAAAAAAGAAGGTACAATGTGGCTTAAATACTACATTAACATCAAACAACCGCTTGAACAACCACTAGATCATTTGTGACATGACGCAAAACGACCACACTAAATACAATAATACACAATACACACACAAACTAGAACACAAAACTACAGTAGATCAGCATCATCATCACTCTCTTGTAGATCACGTAAAATACTCTTATCATCTTCCTTCGTGAGGAGGTCAAAGTCCACATTCTTACCCAATCAAATACCGGTCTTCCTAGGAGGCGCCCCCATCTTTTTCCTTGTATCATCGATATGTTCCTGGGAGGCGCCCTCACCTTTTTCCTTACACATTATTTCTCCTATAGATGTATTCTTTTCCTCAAACAAATTCTCAACTTCGTCACTATCACTATCATTAACAATATTTCCTACATCATTTGTCGACTGCCAAGTTGTTTTGTCAACCTCAAAAACATCATCCTTGTCTTGCAGAGCATTAAAAGAATTTTTAAGAGATATAATATTAATAGATTGTAACGAAAAATCATTAATGTTACGGCCAGGTTAAGAGCTAGGTCCATCTTGAGTCTCCTTAGGTTGTGATGTAGAAGCCTTGCCATTCACTTGTGATGATGAAGCTACGCCATGCACATTAGTTGGTTTACTTATAGGGCGATAGTAGTAATTTGGTTTAGGTTTATTCAACCGGACACCATCGATATGTCGCGGTTTAGAAACTGATTTTTCTTTCCCTTGCTTACGAGTCACTTCCACAAACCCATCATCCGACACCTTAGTCGGAACCGCCACTTTTGTCTTCTTTGGGCATTGCTCGTCCTTATGATAAAAAAATTTACAAATATCACATTGAAGGGGTTGCCACTCGTACTCAATATCAATGGTTTTCATAGAATGCTCCGACCCATTTGGAAATGGAATAGCCACTACTAGACATTCTACAACGGCCTTTTTAAAAGACACCTCAATAAGGGCACGAGCATAGTTATTACGACCCCATGATTTAAGACACATAATGCTCGTATAAGCATCAAGCATCATAGGTCGTCCCAACTTAGTGGTAATCAAGCTTAAATCAACTTCCGAATAGGCAACAATCGGAATGTTATGGAGTTTTACCCAAACAGGGGCCATAATGATTTCCTCCTTTGTTAGTCAAGTGTTGGGCGTCCATATGTTTAGCATTATAGGAACCAAACGAATTAGCCATGACCCATTTTCTAAAACTTGTTCCATTTTTATATGTAACATTTCTATATGTATAATTTCTCTCAAAACTTTTATTTCCGAAATAAATCTATGTTGTTAATATCCGAACAATTGTTATGATTTAAAGAACTTTAAAGGTTAAGACAACTATCTTTTAGCATGACATCATCAAGTAATTTTTTTTTAATGCTAAATATAAAACTAAAAGTACATTCATACATTCTAAATTGGTCAACTTTACTTTTAAGTGATGATATATTTTGATATACAATGTATAAGAAATAATCGGTACTAAAAACCTCTTTGCTAATTTTTAGAGTTTCTTTGTCAATACTGTCATCATATTTTCTATTTCTACCAATATTTTGTCTTTATTCAAATTTTAGTTCTACATTCATTTTTTTTTAGCATTTTCTTTATGAGAAACTAAAGCATCCGTAAATACATTATCTCAAATTTTTTGAAGAAAGAAACAAGACATTCTAATTGTTTAATAACATCATTAATACAAAATTTTTTGATTGTACGTTTTTGCTAACGGAATTGATTACAAATAACACGTCATACCAAATAACCATTCTTAACAAGAACTTTAAAGGTTAAGACAACTATCTTTTAGCATGACATCATCAAGTAATTTTTTTTTAATGCTAAATATAAAACTAAAAGTACATTCATACATTCTAAATTGGTCAACTTTACTTTTAAGTGATGATATAGTTTGATATACAATGTATAAGAAATATTCAGTACTAAAAAGTAAAAACCTCTTTGCTAATTTTTAGAGTTTCTTTGTCAATACTGTCATCATATTTTCTATTTCTACCAATATTTTGTCTTTATTCAAATTTTAGTTCTACATTCATTTTTTTTAGCAATTTCTTTATGAGAAACTAAAGCATCCGTAAATCCATTATCTCAAATTTTTTGAAGAAAGAAACAAAACATTCTAATTGTTTAATAACATCATTAATACAAAATTTTTCGATTGTACGTTTTTGCTAATGGAATTGATTACAAATAACACGTCATACCAAATAACCATTCTTAACAAAAATCAAAATTACCTAGTTCATTTTCAGCATTACCTAGTTCATTTTTAGCTAGAATCTTTGAATAGGGTTTTGCTTTAGGTTTGGTGCAAAACTTTCTCAATGCACCTAAGACAACTCTTATTTATTGGGCTTGATATCTTATTGCTTTGATACTTTCTAGTTTGTGCTAATGGTTTAAAAATTAAATTTTGAATATGATTTTATAGGATTTTCTATCTTTTAAGAGGGATAACAAAATAAAGAATATATATACTCTAGTTTCTACTACTCCAAAAATCTCAGGCTTTTTAAACAAGAATTAACCATATCACATATTACTAAATCTAAACTATGACAACCACATGGCAATTGAATGATCCAGGACTAATATCTAAAAATCTTTTTTGTACACCAAGAATTTTTCTACAAGTTGTAGGATTAAAACTAGAAATACAAGAGGTCCAAACTTTTCGCTTATTTAACTTTTATCGTCTAATTGGGGTTTATACAATTTACAAGTTTACAACTAAAGTATGAACCTCACCTTTTTTTTTTTTTTTTTTGTTTTATTTTTTTTTATTTTTTATTTTTTTTACCAAAAATTTGTCTTACTTACAAAAAGTAAATGTTCTGATTTATGTTTGTGACAAGTTCAACTTCACATTCTCATACAATGTAAACTAGACAAGTATCTTGTTGAAGCAACATGATCCAATAGTCCTCAAGTAGAATCAAATACCATACTTTTAGTTTAGTGAAACTGTGAAAGCATCATATGATAGAATATTAAACCACGTTTTTTGCTAGGGTGTAATATATGCATGCATCAAAAGTACCAATTAAGTATCGAAAATTAAGAAAATCAATCAAATAATTTCTTTTGAACCATGTATATTTTAGAAAAATATGAAAATTCAATGATTAGTTTATTGACAACTTTATACTCCATTTAGATTGAAATATGATATTTGACTTTCTATTAGGCAGGTATTAATGATTCAAGCAATTTGGGGGATGAAATGTCTGAAATATAATTAATATGAGATAAGATATTGCATGATACATTTGGTTGAATGTATATTTTGTTAGGTTAGTGATTGATGAACATCACCAACTAGAACTTAGCTGGCTCTTCTTATTTTGGCTTCAATTTATCTTCCTAATTTTGTCTAACTTTCTTTCTTGAAATCTATGTTACCCTTATTTCCAAATTGTTTTTTCAAGAATTCTTTTATGCAACTTCAGTTATAACTTGATTGTTTTGTACAGTAACAATTTATCAAAAATTAAATAAAATGGGACAACTACATGTGGTCTTAGAGCACCTCCTGATGTCTAGTCAAATATATAACAAGACAAGTGATAATGAAATATAACAGTTCATACAACAAGAAGACAATTTGCTTTAAGTTTTTAAGCCGGCCACAGTAGTGACCCATATTACATCATCTTTCCGGCTGTCACGTCAGCTTTCTGTCTCCAGCAATCAGACATAACCCACGTGCCACAATGGTGACCCATATTTTTTTTATACTTGTAAATTGGAGTTTTGTGTTTGTCAATATGGGTCATAAAAACAACCGATTGTCACATTTGTAGGCCGGCGACCGATATTCAAACCTTTCCCCACAGAGGCCTCAACTGATTTGCAAATCGGTTGTCAACCAAGCTCGCCCGAAAACTTCTGATCCACTGTGAGCAGCCTTAGGAGTTCTTAAGGCGGGATGTAATGGTCACCAAACCCACTACACGTCAACGCCATATCATCATTCAGTGCATCACTAAACCAATCATCAAACAGCCATAGCGGTGACTACCGAATCAAACACACAAAAATACACAACTTTCCACCACCGAGTTGTTTGGTGACCATTATGGCTGGTATAATACAATTTTAAGGCATTTGGTTATTTTAAAATTTACGAGCGCTAAAACAAAATCGACACAGATACGTTTCTATATTGTAAAACCCCTTGGATACAAATAATCAAAAAAAAAAAAAAAAAAAAAACCTTCCATATTGTAAAAGAATGAATCATATGATAAGCAATGCATTTCAAATCCCACAAAAATCAAGCAGTTTCTGCAAAATGTACAACTTTGGATATAAAGAGAGATTCATAAAACACCATATAAACCAGTAGATGAACGAAATTTAAACATGTGACAGTAACTTACGGTCGCTATTCACAGCACAGAAACCTTAAGAATTCCAAAAACAGAACGAAGAACCCTATTAGATACAGATATTAAACAAATTCCCGCGAAGTTTAACCTCCAACAATGATATCTTAGCTCAAAGCAGGTGCTGCAATCTTTTCCGCACTGAGTCCTATTTGACCTTCAGCTTCAACAGCATTTGCAGACGCGCTTCCATTGGATTGTTCATTGCATTCTTTCCCTTCTTCCTGAACTTGTGCTTTTACGGGCTTTTCCTTTGACTTTCCAGGTTTGACTTCAGTTTTAGAGGATGGAGTTTTGGATAAAGACTTTCTGATTGGTTTCTTGGAAGCAGCAGTGTCTTTGCCACCGTTTGTTGGGTTGACATTATTTGACACAGTCTTGTTGGTGCTGACCTCTGGGGTAACAGCCGTCCCATTGCTGGTTGCAGTAACATTGCTCTTGTTCCTGCCTAGCTTGGGAGATTTGGGACGTGTTGTTGGTATCTGTGGACACAAAGTATACATAAATCAGAACCTGATTATACATTGTCATGATCACAATGTCATTTGTTGTATGGACATTTAGGATCGATAACCACACACAATATTTACATGGCTCATCAAGGTGCCTTCTACATTCTTTAAAAAAAAAACACCCCAGACATTATAGGGATTAGACAGGAACCTATCTGTGAGAACAATCGGAATCTATTTCTAACAAAAGTAGAATTAATGAAGTTATAAACTAGCTAACAATCCTAGTTAGCAACAGCTGAGCTTGCTGACCAACAAATAAACAAAAATGAAAAGATGATAACCGTGGTAGAATACATATAGATTCTTTATTAGTAAAAGACTAACACCCCGAAATATTTTGAGCAATGAGTAGCATTCTTGAAGAAAATAGAATATATTTGAGGTTTATTTTCGGAGTGAAATAGGACGGGTAGGATACTAATTGGTACTGGAGTAACGAGACACTGATAGCGAAACTTAGATAAGTATTCTGGCAAGTGGCAAGCAAGATTTGATGTTTTGATGCAAAATGGTTAGAGCTAGTCGTGATCATGTAACAAAATTTCTGAAGTGTTTATGTTGCAAAGTGATTAAGTATTTGAAAGTGAAGGATCATGGAAGTATGGAACCACTTTCAGTATAACCAAGAGGTCACACTTATGTGAAATTATTCAAATAGACAAAGCCTACTTAAGGCAGTTTAAGTGAAGAGTACATATGGGCTCCATACACTAATGTCATTTTTTGACACCCTATACCACCTATCTCACAAATGCCTCCAGCAAGGCTTGAACCCACAACCTCTAGGTTGGTGGGCACCTCACATACCACTAGATCAAAGGCCTTGGGTAATGGACCATAAATGTATCGTGTCACTAGTGTAGCCACGACAACTATGAATAGAGCTTTACAAGAAAAATGAGTTGATCAATGTTAGAGAACTGTCAAATTTTGTTTGAATGAATTTTATGCATGCAAAATTTGACAAAATTTGGGCATGTGGCATGCCTTTAAAGTCTGTATTTTACAATACCTTCTTCAAGTCAACTTTTGGTGGCGGCTCTTTATAAAATTTCGGCATTGGTGCAGCCTTAAACATCAAGGTCTTCCTCAACTGCTTTATCTCTGCTTCTTGGCTTTCCTGCATTTGCAACTTGACAAGTTAAATTACAGTCTTTGTCCCTCAATTGAAGTCGATAACAGATTAAACCTAAAGTCCAAACCTTTGACTTTTCTTGCAAATTGGTTTTCTCAGCTTCCTTTGCATGAATCTTCTCCTCTATTTTTGAAAAGAACTGGTGCACAAAGATTAAACATTAATGACATACAAGTTAGGGAGTTATGTCAAGGGAAAAAAAGAGGAACAACAACAGGATATACATGTTTAAGGAAGTACCTCTTTTCGCTTTTCAGCACGCTCTTCCAACCTAGACGAAAAGCCAAACACACCATGCTTATGCTGCCCGTCAGTTGCAACACTACCATACATGATAAATCACAGTAAGGTCAAATTCTTGAAACATTAGCAATAAGACATTACAAAAAAGTCAAGATTCTTGAAATCAACATACGCTGGGTCTGCAGAAGTAGGAGCATCTTCACTTCCGTTGGACGACTTCTTAGACTAAACCAAACAACCAAACAATAAATTTTAAGAGCAGAGCAAACTAAAAAGCTACCAAGAACTGGAAATTATCAATTTAATCAATTTACCCGTGACACACGGGCACTTGGAACAGAGTCCAAAGTAGCTCTTCGGGTAGACGCACCACCGTTGGTTGAACCCGGTTCCTTTGTTGTTTTGACTCCACTGGAAGCTCTTCTATTAGCAGCATTTCCATTTGACAGTGCCACTTTCGGCTTTCCAGGGTGTCCATCAACACTAGTTATCATGGACTCAGGGTTTTTCGGTTTAGCAGGAATAGATAAACTTTGAGTCAAATGTGATTTCGGCTTACGAGCCAATAAGCTAGCATTAGTCCCATTTTTCGCCACTTTCTTACTCTTTGAAGTACCTCCATTCGCCGTAACCTCAACCAAATTCGTCACTTTAGTCTCACTAACATCCTCACAAGTTTCACTCACTTCCACTTTTAATTCCTCAACACCTTCCTTAACACCATTTTCATCTTCCAAATGAACACCATTCCCAGATTCCATCCCTAAACACAAATTTAACACCACATCATTTAGCTATCAAAACTAACAGATCATAACATTATATCTAAATTCCATCAAAACCCATATAGAATAAACAAAAATAAACAAAACCCATATCATATTTTCACCCAATTTAGCTTTCCTAAACTATAAAAATAACAAATTTTGAAAATTTAACTTTAATGCTACTACTGTCATTATCAAATATCAAGTAACATCACTCACTTTCAAAAACTAAAAGTTACAGCTTTTATAACTAGTACTAAAAAAAAAACTAAACAAAATTCAAGATCAACATTAATTCTTATCCAAAAACTAAGCAAAAACATAGTTCAAAACATGAAAATTTTCAAAGCAACTATACTAAAAATGTGAAAATTTGAAAATCTAAAATCTGGGTTTACCTTGTTTGAGTAAAAGATTAGTGGGTTTTGAATCTTGCTTCTGATTATAAAGAAACAAAGATTTTGCCTTCAAAATGCAGCTATAAAAATGATGTCTTGATGTGTGTTTGTTTTTCAGTGTGATAGGAATATAGGATGGATGGTAGTAGGGTTGGGGGTAAAAAGATTTGGAAATTACTTAAATGCCCTTACCATTTCACAAAATGGTAAAAGAGAAAATTTACTATTGGGACTGTTTTTATTGCATGAGGTGCAAGTGTTTGTAGGGTGAGTACTGTATGCATTGTACAATTGGAAAATAATGTACTAGAATATCCTTGATAAAATTTGTGTCATTGATTTCATAATTAATCAAATTATTAGTTGGTGTCTATGTATGGTGTACACCCATGTGCTGCCAGCTCATGAAAAGGGTAAATTAGTCTTTAAAAAATATGAAATGATATGTTTTCCATATCAGAAAATTAAGTATTGATATTGATATGATAGCAGATAGCTTAATATGAATGTAACATTTATGTGATAGGGAATATTTAAAGATTCATTAATAAAACTTGAAGAGTTGTCTATCTATAGCATCCAATGCAAATATTATGGATTATAATTTGTGGTGGATTCAAAAATCAGTTAAAAGTATGCATTCATCGTTAAAATTTATAAGAATTAAAGTTTTAAAAAGCATAACTATTGATGGTGGTAAAAAGATGTGCATATGCATATCTTCTGCCTTTTGTATGTCCTCGACCGATTATAATGACATTATGTATAACAAGTAGTGATGATAAACGTCAACCTAAATCTGATTTATAAGGTAGAACGTGAAGGGATTCAACGCGTACCTTATTTAGAACGATTGTCTTGTTTGTTAATCGTATCAAAGGTATATTTGTTTTAATTTGACTACTATTTTCATCTATGGCATTCAATAATCATGATTTTTAAGAAGATTTCAAATTATAATAGTACCATATCTACTCCAAACTTTACCTTTTTGCTATTTTGCTTTCAAAGTAAGAGTCATGATCCATTCAAGTCTAACAACAGCTCAAAATCATACTTAGAATGTGAAAGTACAGAAAAGAAGTTTACCTACTTTTTTGTGTTCTCCAGCCACAAAGAAAATGAAAGGCAAAGTATAAAATGTTTAACTACTTTACTTTACCTACTTTGGGAAATGGTTTTAACTTTTAAGATAAGGTTTCTATAATGATTAATAAATTAATCCAAGTTGTAATCATTTGCCCATATCAGCTATATGAGATACAGCAAAGTTTTCATGTATGTGATATATATTTAACAAGACTAAATGACAATGATCAATTGGTCAAAAAACTATAAATTATAATTTGAAATCATATAATCCTATCGATTGATGTTGTCATTTTGTGAGTTTGTATAACAATATTCATGCATGTAGTCAACGTGGGCAAATGCCATCCCATATAATGAAAAACAATATAATCACCCCATCCCACCCCACCCCATGTAAGGCTCCAAGTTAAAGAGCCAACACAGAAACAAACACACATGTTGTCTTTAAGCATGGGTACAAAGATCCAAAAGCAATCAATACATGTGTTCATTTTCATCACCATAACATGTGCAGATGTATCATGTATGTAATGCATTAGCATCTACTCTACACTGACTACACACCATACAGCATTATAGCCTAAATGTAACCATATCATGTTTACTACTATTCCTTAATGTTGCACGAGCATTATAGGTTGTGTTCTTCTACTATTCCATGTGTAAATGTACTTGAATAAGATATAGACCAAATCTAGGGCCGTCTTTAGGGGAGTGGAGGCGGTACGGTGCGATTACACAAATCCACCAGTTGACGAGGTCTACACAATTTCATACACTTCTATTATATTTCATACACTTCTATTATATGTACACATAATATGAGCCTAGAGTTTAATATACTACTTATACATATGTATTTTGTGTGTGTTTAAAGGTCTCTTTGTGGTAATGGCACGGGGCCACCGAAATCAACGAGAAGGCCGTGACCAAATCACACTCAAAGGAAAAAGTATGTATATAGTCTTTTGATGATTTAGATCACAAATGTTTATGTTTGTTTAATCCTCATGATTTGTATACTTTTTAAAAAAATAGTTGGTAGACTATAAAATATGAATACTTGAGATCATAAAACAGGTAATGGTTCCTTGAACCCAATGATAAAGCTATTTCTGGTCCGATTCCTTGCCACAGGAGTAGTTCCCTTGTGCATCATCGCAACAAACTCACTGTAATCTATACGACCATCCTGGAATTAACAAGATCAGAAGTGTAAGCTATTAAAAGTCTTGTTATCGGAAAGCTAAGAAGAAAAAATGGTGAATTATACATGTCTAAAGACTTACATTGTTCTGATCAACTTCTTTGATAATTTCCTCCAAATGGATATAGTCAACTCCAAACTCCTTGCAGGCTTGTTGCAGTTCATCGCGTGTGATATAACCACTACCATCTTTGTCAAAATATGAAAAAGCAGAAAATAAACGATCCTCCCTATCAACTTTGGAAAAATGCAACGTAGCAGCTACAAATTCGTCATAGTCAATAGTACCACTGTTATCAATATCCGCCTGTGACAAAAAAAACAACATATGTTTCAATAATAAAGTACTCCGATGTTAACATATAATTTTTGGCATAATGTATTACTTACAGACTGCATTAGATCACGAATGCCAGATTCATCAAGATCAGCACCAAAATTCTTCAATCCATCCTTCAATTCTTTAAAAGTAATACAACCACTGTTATCGGTATCTATCATCTTAAACATTTTCTGTAGTCCAGCAATTTCTTCTTCTGAAAGCTTTGATGCGATAACCTAAAGCCAGAAAGATTAAAGGTTTCAAAAGACCTACTTAAATAAATTAAAAAAAAAAAAAAAAAAAAAAAAAATCTAAAGTTCAGACCTTCAAAGCCATTTTCTTGAGCTTGTTCATGGCAGAAAACTGAGTTAACCTAGTTAAGACAGCAGGATCAAGAGGCTTATCCGGTGCAACTCCATCTACACTGATCCATGGGTGTCCTGCAACAATTTGGAAAAAAGATAGCAAATCAGAAATCAAGAAAACAATAAAGCTAAAAAAAAAGAAGAATTAATTAAATCAAGAAAAAAGTAATTAAACATACGAAGAACTTCATAAGCAGTTATCCGTCTACTTCTGTCTCTAAGAAGCATTTTCTTGATCAAATCTTTAGCACTTTTAGAGATAACAGGCCACGGATCAAAGGAAAAGTCAAGTTCGCCCTGTAAGATCTCCCTAAACACATCATTCTCAGTTTCTGCAACCAAAAGAAATGAAAAAGGGTCACGGTCCAGTATTAAAAAAAAATAGATAAAAACTACATTAATCTATGTCACACCTCCCCAAAATGGTGGCACCCCGGAAAGGAGAATGTAAAGGATCACACCAGCACTCCATATGTCTATTTCAGAACCGTAATGTCTTAACAAAACTTCTGGTGCAACATAATAAGGGCTTCCAACTATATCCGTAAGTATATCCCCTGTAGTTTAGACCATTTCATGTCAGCTAAAACATGCATAACAAAAGTATAATACTAGAGATAAACTGATATATCAAAAGACTACCCGGTTTAAAGAAAACTGATAACCCAAAATCTATTGCTTTAAGGGGCGAATCTTCATCTTTGTCAACAAAGAGAAAATTCTCAGGCTTAAGATCACGATGCATAACTCCTAAAGAATGGCACCCTTCGATAACGCTAGCAATTGTCCTAAGAAGATCAGCTGCTTTTCTTTCTGTAAAATGTCCTTTTTGAGTAATTCTTTCAAAAAGTTCACCTCCGCCACAAAGCTCCATAACTAAATGAACATCATAAGAATCTTCATAAGCTCCTTTAATCGAAACCACATTAGGGTGTCCCGAAAAATGATGCATAATTTCAACTTCCTTCCTAACATCCTCCACATCATCATCCGTTACTAATTTCCTCTTAGCAATTGATTTGCAAGCAAATTGTTTCCCGTTTTTCTTATCTATACAAATAGAAGTTGTACCAAACTGCCCATGTCCTAGTTTCATACCAACGGTATAGTGATCTCTCAAGTTCCCACTTTTCGTTTTTAAAACTTTTTCCACTAAAAGACCTGCACTCGATTTTCTCCTATTATGGTTTGGAATCTTTACATTATTTTGTGCGTTTCTTTGTGTTGATTTACTTTGCTGCTTCACTACCACCTTTCCTGGTTGTTTACCGTGGGCTGGTTTACGCTCTTCGTGTGGTATATTTACCACATGTGGAGGTGTGTTTTGGACAGGTTTTTTAGCATTATGCTTTTTTACATTATGGTGATGGTTTTTTGCTTTTCTTTTTTTGTATTGGATCAAATCTGGTGATGTACACCGCCATAACGAATGCCATATCGATCCAAAAAATCCATGCTTAAAGCATTTTGATGATCCACATATATTTCCCATCTAAGAAAAAACTTTATACATACATCTATATATAAGTTAATAGCTCTACTCACTATCCATTTTCACAACATAAAGCTTTGATGATAAACATGAAAACCTGTCTTACATCAATGCAATGTACGAATCAAAATGACATTTTCTTGAAAATCGATAAAATAAACCAATAGATTGGAATGATATTAACTTTACCAAGAATAATGTATCTTCAAAAAGACTTAACCTTTAATTTCTTGAACATGAGCAAATGATGAATGTTTATTTGATGCAAACAACGTACGATATGTATCATCTGTGGATGTAAATTATAAAATATGAACTTTTGATGGTTTTGTTAAGGCTCCATTCAAAACGTTGGACAAAAACACAAATTTCTTATTAAGCAAACTTTTTAGATTGTATAGTGGGCTCGTTTCGGATATGAATATGTGGTGTATCCACCATTGAAGAGCTTTGTAAATGGTGCAATGGCGGATACAATAACAGGAAATTGAAGGGAGGGAAAAGGGAAGGTGACAGATTTTTCGACGTTTATTTTGGTATTCGTGTTATACTTATTTTATTTTTATGTTTTATTTTTACCACTTACGACGACCACCAAATAGCCTAGTCGTAAGGTCTTTAATTTCGTCACAAGAGACCAAGTGTTCAAACCTCGCTAGGTGTGTACATTTGAGGGTGTTCAAACCTCGCTAGGTGTGTACATTTGAGGGTGGTCGGGGAAGGGTAAGAAACGTTTTCGGGTTTAACCCGATGAGACCGCGTATATTTGAGTAAAAAAGGCTCGCCTCCACAGTTAACCTGAGAGTGAAAAACCTCGTCCATTTACCCGTTTCTTTCTATTTATTAAACTATGGTTTTCGGGTTTTCGACTTTTTTTTTATGAGTAACCATGGTTTCCGACCTTTTGGCCGAATAATCCACGAGGTTTGAATCCACCGCCTCATAAACTCAAACCGGATAAAGTCTTCCCATTTCAAAAGGTTAGCATGACCACTTCAAGGTTGTTTGCATCTAGCAGACATCGCCACACGCACTTAAACCTGGGAAAGCCTTGACATAACCACATCAGAGAAACCTCATCCGTTTACCCGTTTCTTCAAATCAATACACATACGAAAAACACAAATCCTTTGTAGTAGGATGTTACGATCTCGATTCGATCTTTCGATAATCGAAACTTGAGGGGATCATATTGTAACACTAAAGTATAAATACTTGTTCTAACCCAAACAATATCATCAGTTCAAAAAATATGAAACATTTATTCAAATTCAGAACACTATATTCATCTTCCGATCTTTACCCCACAAATCACCAATGTTTAAACTATTCAATCATCACTAGACCATCCCAAAACCCAAATCCAAACAACTCCAAACAAACCCATATAAAAGAAACCCAAGATTTTAATCAACTTTTCAATGAAATCACCCAAATTATAGGAACCCATGATTTTAATGTAGATACCAATGTCCCTAACCGGTATCCGATACTAAACGAAGCGAAGGAGGAGGTGGGTTTGGGAGTGGAGGATTTTTTGGGATGCACAGAAGGTGTTTGTGAAAATGCTGTTACGGGTCGAAAGGTGGAAAAGGATGTGAGTGCGGTAGTGCGTAACGTTACTGAGGTTTTGAGAGGCGGGGCTTGTGTAATGTCGGTTGAGGAGCGGTTGGATGAGATGGATGTGGAGTTTGATTGCGACGTGGTTGAGAATGTTTTGAAGAGGTGTTTTAAAGTGCCGGATTTAGGTTTGAGGTTTTTTGATTGGGTGAAGGTTAAGAATGGGAGGTTTGTGACGACGACGGTGTTTAATACGTTGATTTATATGCTTGGAGAGGCGAAGAGATTTGAGGAAGTTGAGGCGTTGTGTGAGGAAATGGAGAAGGGTTCGTGTAAGAAGGATATTAAGACGTGGACTATTCTTATTTCGCAATATGGGAAGACGAATGCGTTTGGGAAAGTTTTGTTGCTATTTGAGGAAATGAAGAAGGCTGGTTTTGAGCCTGATGTGGCGGTTTATAAAGTAATGCTGTGTATGCTTTGTAATTGTGGAAAAGCTGATATTGCTATGGAGTTCTATAAGGAGATGGTGTCTAAAGAAATGGAACCGGATATAAGTTTATACAAACTGTTATTAGATTGTTTAGCACGTTCAGGAGATATCGATGCGATCCATTTGGTTGCTGATGACATGATAAAGATTTCTGAAATTCCTGAAGGAGACGTTTACACTTATATGCTAAAGAGTTTTTGTATATCGGGTAGAATAAAAGAAGCATTAGAGGTGATCAGGGACATGAAGAACAGAGATGTTGCGATTGAGCCTGAACATTTTCAAACATTAGTGAAGGGAATGTGTCGTGCGGATAGGATGAGTGATGCATTAGAAATTGTTGATATACTGAAAAGAAAAGACGCTGTTGACAAAAATATCTATGGAATTATTATCAATGGGTACTTGAGAAGAAATGATATCTCCAAGGCACTCGAATTGTTTCAGAGCTTAAAAGATTGTGAAGTATTGAGTGTCTCTACTTATACAGAGCTAATGCAGCACCTCTTTAGAGGGAATGAGTTTGAAAAGGCGTTTGATATGTATAACACAATGCTGGAAACAGGACTTGAGTTAGACAGTGTGGCGATAACTGCCGTAGTTGCTGGTTATGTTCAGCAAAACCGTGTTTCTGAAGCATGGGAAGTGGTAAAGAATATGGAGGATAAAGGAATGAATCTGACTAGCAAATGCTATATGATTTTCATTAAAGAACTTTGTAAGATTTCACGGTCTGATGGAGCTATCAACGTTTTAGATCATATGAAAGCTTCGAACTTAGATATAACAGACACTGTATTCAACTGGATTATATCTCATTTACGGAAAAAAGGAGAATTGGGGAAGATAGAACGAGTAAAGCAGATCCAAAGAGCCAGTTGTGAGAAAGAAGAAACTACCCTTGATTCAAGCTTGATCCAGATAGAGCCAAAAGGGTTGGATTCCGTAGCTACGCATATCGTTGATAAGTCTTATACTGACCATGATCTTCAAAGAGTCTGTAAGATTGTGTCATCCTCGATAGATTGGTGCTTAAAGGAAGAATCCTTACAAAAATTGGATATTCTTATCACACCGGAACTAGTTGTAGAGGTACTGAAAAATTGCACCTTACATGGTGGTGCAGCATTGCAGTTCTTTTCATGGGCGGGAAAGAAAAATGGTTATAGGCATACTGCAGAGACCTATAATATGGCGATGAAAATTGCTGGAAAAGGTAAAGATTTTGGGTATATGAGAGTCTTGTTTAACGACATGAAAAGGAAAGGTTTGTTAGTCTCGTCAGACACATGGACGATTATGATTTTGCAGTATGGTCAGATTGGTTTGACTGAAATTGCTCTCAAAATTTTCAAAGAAATGAAAGAAAGCGGCTGTCATCCTAATATTAGTACGTATAAATCTTTGATAATTTCCCTTTGTGGGAAAAGAGGCAGAAAGGTCAATGAAGCTAGAGATGTGTATATGGAGATGATTCAAGCTGGATTTGTACCCGACAAAGAATTGCTTGAAATATATCTCGAGTGTTTATGTGAAGTTGATAATGTGTTGGAAGCTAAAAGATGTGTCAATAACTTATGCTCACTCGGTTTTTCCACTCCATTGGCCAACTCATTGTGTATAAGGGCTCTTTGTCGAGCAGGTAAGGTAGACGAGGCTTTGTTAATGGCGGATGAGGTTGGTGACAAAGACCAAAATACCCTCAACGGATACATTTATGGAAGCTTAATTCACGGGCTATTAAGGAAAAGACGTTTGCGAGAAGCATTGGAAAAAATAGAATCAATGAAAGAGGCCGGTATCTTCCCAACAGTTTATGTTTACACATCACTAGTAGTTTATTACTTCCAAGAAAAACAAATTTCTAAAGCTTTAGAGATTTTTGAGACAATGAAAGAAGAAGGATGTGAACCCACAATCGTAACATATTCATCTTTGATTCGCGGCTACGTGAGCAATGGGAAGACTGATGAAGCTTGGAATGTTTTTCGTAAAATGAAGAGTGAAGGGCCAAGGCCTGATTTCAAGACGTATTCAATGTTCATTTCGTGTTTGTGCAAGGAGGGCAAGTCTGAAGAAGCTATGCAACTTTTATCTGAGATGTTAAGTGTCGGGTTTGCTCCAAGTACAGTTAATTTTCGCGATGTGTTTTACGGGTTGAATCGAGAGGGAAAACGTAATTTAGCTCAAACTGTACTTAAAAGAAAATGGGAATTTTCGAGTAGAAGAAAATCCATATCGTATAATTGATTTGCATATTTTCTAATCCAATATATTTGGTTGTTCTTGGCCCAGTGCCCAAAAGATGTGCTGACCCTAATGTATGTAATGTAACTTAGTCCAAAAAAACAACTCGCAAATTAGTCCAATAGTCTCGAAAAAATCTCTGAAATGTAACTTGATATAAGTCGATGTTGAGCTACTCAAGTAGAATTATGATTCAAGATTTAGTGTTAAAATACCTGTCCTATAATGCTCGTGAGACTTATCGGCTTCTATGATATTTCATGTTATGTTATAGGTATAGATATTTGTGTGATCGAATCATGATTCAAGCCAAAATAGCTTGAAAACACGGCCGTGTGATAAATAACTTATCATAATGAAGTCAAGTCGAGGAACTTGAAACTTAGAAAAATCTACCGAGCTCGATTTTGAAATCGTAGGCTTGGTTGAGCAGGCTCAAATCGAGTTTCAAGCATTATAGTATAAGTTTGTTCGACTCGATTTAGCCTCATACCAACCAATCTCACGAACAACATGAGGTAAGAATCACGACCATTATTACTACCGGTAAAAAAAATTTGAAACTTGAATAAAAAATATTTGTATATTTATTTGGAAATATCAGAAGAAATGTTTTATTTTTTTGCGTATTTAAGATTTGAGTAATATTTTAAGAAATTTGCTACATCCACATAAAGTTTACACAAAAAATCCCCACTCGCTGACATGTCAGCGGGTGATTGGTTTTTTGTGGGTTCCACATCCCACAAAAATCTAATCACCCGCAGACATGTCAGCGAGTGGAGATTTTTTGTGTAAACTTTATGTGGATGTAGCATGCCTCATATTTTAAGATGTCTAAATCAGGCTCTATCAGCAAAAATGCGATATAAAGAAACCGTAAACCCGAGAAAGTGACGTGCACACGGCTGGTTTTCTAAACGGTGACACCCATTTTCCACTCTGACCACCAAACTTAAAAAAATATTATGCATTTGCCACATATATAGTAGTAAAGAAGTCCAAAATGCAAAGCTATATCCATTTTTAGTAATTAGTGAGATCTCTATCCAAACTCTATATTTACTCCATAGATTAGTCGTATAATAGCAATGAACTTTTTAAATGTCTCATTTTTGTATGTGTATTTTTTTAAAGTTGTAGAATAGCAATGCATTTTCATAAGTGTTGCAATTTGATACGTGACGATAACGTGTCACGCTATAAATAGTGCCACGTGTCAGACTTTCAAATATGACACGTCACGTCACGTACCAAATTGTAACACTTATGAAAATATATTGCTATTCTACAACTTTAAATAAGTACACATACCAAAATAATAAACTTTGAAAAGTATATTGCTATTATACGACTTAATCTCTTTACTTCATAGATTAGTGATATGCTGAATTTATGAATTTGATATATGAATCAACAATACAGGCAATGTTAGTCATCTTTATTTTTATTTATGTATATGCATTTTAAACTAAAGAAAAGAAATACTCCGTAGTTCTTAGTCATTTGAACAAAAAGTCCAATTTCTACCGAGTAACTATCAAAATAGCAACTCAAATAGCTAAGGAGTATTTCCTTTTTTTTCTAGCTAGTATTGCATGTCAAATGTGCAGTGACGGAGCTTGAACTATTTTATTATAAGATAGGGGTGGGGTGGGCGGAAGGAGGCCGGGAGGCTTATGTAGTATATTTTGTTTTACATTAGCTCAATAAACAAATTACATTAAAAACAAATAAATGAGCCGATGCTTACATTTGCTTTAAAGATTCTCCTGCACACATGAGAGATGATTAACACATTTCAAATAGTCATTTGCAAACTCTTATTTATAAATAGTTGAAGTAGAATGTTAATATTATACAAGTATTTAATGTATTATGTATGTATAGAATGTCTTGATCGATCAATCTTGAAAGTGTGCAAATTCATACTCTATAAAAATTCCAAAGTTCATCCATGTTATGTGTAATATTTTTTTTATTTAATGAATTTTTATGTAATTTGTATTCTTATATTCAATATATGATAAATTAGTTGGTTTAAAAAACAAGTCTCAAAATAGGTGTTTTGGATTGATAATTAGGGAAGGCAATTTTTAGTATATCAGTAGAAAATTATGTGAAAAAGAGAATGACGTGATATGACGTGACACAAAAAAAGCCATGGCTTGAGCCATGCATGAGTCCATGACGCGGTGCTCTGAGTATGTTATTATTGACATGATTTTAACTACATACATAAATAAATATAGCAATGTGACATATAGAGAACTACCGAATTAGGTGTTTAGCTGGACAACATTAGCACTCATTTATTTTGCTTATGAATGCAGCTTCTTTCATACTCTCATCTGTTATTTTTTAATTTTCATTAAATATGGTTGCATGGTAACCTTATTTTAGAAAATTTGCGTTTGCATTGAATAAAGCGGTGACGGTGAAGTCGGTGCATGACTGCATTCTTACGTGTTTCACAGAATAAGTGCCATAAAAATGGCAATTGATGGCATCCACTATCATGAAAATCAAAATATACTTTTTTCCTTTCTTTTGACAATGTATGAGACCATAGAAATGAACATGCTCTAATTAAAATATAGAACATTGTTTTTTTATCCTCTAATCTCTAATTTTTAGCGCGAAACAAGAATAGAGATTTTGTAAAAGTGATTATGTGTTTCGATTATTATTATATATACTAAAAGGGGAACCTCACTGTAGCAAATCACTGTAGCTACAGTGGACGAAATAGTGCTCATGTGCATTTTAGTCCCTGAGGTGAAATTGTCGTTGCAAGATAGGTCCTTTGAGGACTAACGAAGCAACACACTGGGGACTAACGATGCAACACGTCGAGAATTTTAGGGACTTTTTATGTAAAAAAACATATTATTTCCATAATTATTTTGTACCTAACGAATTCACAAAAATGGTCCCTCAGGTTAGCTGTAAATAGCATCGTTTTATTTTGCAAATTTAGTCCTTAATAATTTTTTTCCCAATCGTTTTATTTCGATTTTAGATTAGACACAACATTCTCGCAGCAACGCGCGGGTGCCCCCACTCGTTTGTACTAAAGTAAAAAACAGCTATATCTGCATGTGTACTGGAAATATTACTGGAGAGTGAACTTAGTTTGGAAATAGAAAAACTTTGAAAATATATTAACAGACAAAGTATAGCTTAGTGGTTAAATACTTGATGTCCTCACAAAAAGCCCAATAAAATGACAAATCAACTCTAAACCATTTTCTAGTGTGAGTTTGAGCCAATAGCAATTGACTTCCTTCACTTCCAAGGCATGAGAAAAACGAATCCAAGCTTCCAGAGATCATTGAAAAAAATGATGACGATGATGATGATGTCACCGATATCATCAACAGCACCCTCATCATCTAACACAACGATCTCTCAAAGATTGGACTATTTTCCTTCAAACCCTTAAAGTGGAGGATATCATGTTATTTCCTCATACAAAACTGAATAAGAAAAGTATCTTCTTTGTTTCGATTTTGCTAGTGAACTGTACAATTCAATTCCCTTTGAGTCATCATCTATCATAAGCTGCACAACATTAAACCATATACCAGACTTTAAAGGATGTCACGAAACACTTAAGATTAGAATTTTAAACAAATGCAAGCCAAATCATAGAACATTGAGAAGTACAAACCTACATAAGCGTGATTTCTGACTGAGTGTGATTCAATGGGGGCGAATTCAAGTAAGCAGGTCCTGCACAAAGCTCATCATAAAACAAGTTTTTTGTGGCATATTCCCTTAACCACGTCAAGTGTTGGGGTGAACATGTATACATAGAAATTTGGCTCGCCGTTCGCAACTCAATGTTTTCTGCTAGATGTATCGAAATTTGGCCCGACGTCTAGTAATTCATTTGATACGTTCATGTAAAGACAACGAAAATAAGGCCTTTACCAGTAAATAGTATGTGCAACAAAACAAAATGATGATTATGGTAATCCAATGTCATTATGTAGAAGAAGAATGACTAAATCCATTCTTTTAGTGCAGTTAAGAGCAGTGATAAAATGGACTTAGCTAAAGAAATGTGAGAAACAAAAGAAGATCTGCTGATAGAATTTGCACCAAATGTCTGTTACCACATTATCTTTTGTTTCCCATCGTTCTTTAAGTAAGTGCATTTTACCATTAATTCTAGCTTTTTCATCATCAGAATGTGAAATGCTATAAAAAAGTATACTCACCATAGACACATCATCTTTTGTTTCCAGCATTTCTTTAAGTAAGCGCGTTGTTTGAAGATCCATATATAAATAGAACCCATAAGAGTAAAGAATTCGGAAACCAACATCAGCTTAGTATTTCATATCATTGTTGATGAACGATTGGTATATAAAGAAACATCCCTACAACATGGAGCCCAAGACGACAATGAACTCGAGTTTATCTAATGACAGACCGTCAACAGTAAACGGACTCTTCTCTCTGGCGTAAGCAAACTCTTTATCAGTTATATGTTTCTTGGATTTGATTGAACGCTATTTGTCTCGTATGTTATCTGTTAACTATAAAAACAATTATAGATATAACTTGTTGTAAAAATAGTATAAAAACAATAATAAATATAACCTGTTGTAAAATTAGAGATACAACTAAATCATAGACATAAATATACACATATATTGACATCAAATAACATATCCATAAACATTTTTAACAAAACATATACATAAACAACATGTATTCTAACTAATGCGTAATTAAATACACAAACGTTCAATGTTCAGCCAAAAAAGAGACAGACAATAAGCATACCTAGTAGCACTAAATAAATCAATCAGCAATTCGGATCACAACTCATATCAGTTATATTAATAACTATATATCATACACATCGTATACATAACCTATAGAAGAAAATAACATATTCAATAAATTTGGACTAATAATATTTGATCATTGGCTCATATAACGTGTCGGCTACAAATCATGGATGCATTATATGCCATCCAGGTTTTGTCATGCCAAATTCAGTCACGAAATCATCATAGGCAACCAAGTATCATCCAAATGAATTTTTATACAAATTTGTCGTGTGCCCGGAATTTATAACAAAGAACTTACTTATAACATCAACTGTATGCTATGTTTATATATCATTTATCCAGCGATTATCGCTCATTAATTGTATCTTTATAACTAAATTGATATTTAATTGCTTAAGTTTATTATTTTCAGTGTTTAAGGAGCAATATTAAAAAAGACATGATGTGGAGCTTATTTGATAATTTTGTATGCAACCTATAAAGAGCATACGGCGTATGAAACTCTGGTCATTCGCCGTATTGGTATCTGGAAGAATTCACTAAGTATTGGTGAATATGAAGACATATGACGTATTTAACTCTGGCAATATGCCGTATTGGAAGCTCTGCAGTCAAAGCCAAAGTCAACTTATGAAGGTATACGGAGTATAAAACTTTGGCCATACTCCGTATTGAAGATCTTATCCCCAATCCAAGTATTCAAAGATTTGAAGTTATACGGCGTATCACTCTTCAATCATACGCCGTATTTAAAAGATACACATAATACGCTTGGAATATGCTTTCTTCGTCAGCAATTAAGAAATCTTGGATAAGCCGTATCGAGCCTCAGACAAAACACTATAAATACAAGCCCTAATACGGGTTTTGCATATACCACACCCACCACAGCCAATTTCCAAGGTTCCAACTCCCCAAGTTTCAGTCCCAATAATGAGAAGATCAAGAGGAGAAGGTCCCGAATCAACACACTTAGCTTAATCATTCAGTTTGCATATCGATTTCATTATGATTTCCATTTGTTTATAGTTTGTATTTACTTTGTGTAACTCTACATATATTATGGGCTAACACCCTTTGGTGTTTATGACTATTATGTTTATGCTATTTCGTTTATGAAGATTTGATGCATTGTTTTAGATAATTTATGTGTCTATCGTTCAAATATTATACTCGTTTATTTGTTTATTTATTTGACATCCATTTGCTAGATCATCATACTGTAGCTCTTTAGCTATGTAGGTGGTCCGAATCATTATAGATGCGGGCGTGTGAAACTGATAAGGTAATCGCATGCTCGCCATTCTTTAGGAATTGAGGAGTGGGAACTTGAGGTTAGATTGATAATGCTAAAACACTTAAGTTAGTATAGTGCTCTTCAACAGACCTAGCGGGTGAGAAAAGTAGGTATCGCCACTAGCAATGGGGTACCGTAGATAAATCACATAGATTAGTTTATACCATTTAATGCATGCTTGTAACTGAGTAGACCGATAATTTGCTTCAGGGATATAGTTTGCATGCATAGAACTAAGTACGAGAGAGATCTGGCTTAGTTTACCTTAGATAGAAATTTTTGTCTGTGTGCTTTTGATATCACTAATGCATTACATTAAATCATTGCACAAGTAAACGAATAACTAAAGGAATAAAGTACAACTAACATGGCTAACACTTCTTATCTTTATCGATCATAACCTTTGTAGTTTAATTAGTTTAATTTACTTTTTTTGTTTAGTAGTTTAATTAAATCAAAATCAAACCCCCTTATTAATCTGTAAAATTCATTCGGTTAATTCTAAACAACACTACTCTTGAGAACGACCTCGTACTTGCCCCACTAACTACATCTGATCAGTTACAGTGTCCGTTAGTGCTTGTCTATAGGAATAGTCTAGCAAAATATAAATTTAAACCTTGATAATAATATATAGACAACAACACGCACATCACATACACAAATTACATAAATTCTGAGAAATGCATAGTAAGATAGATGAATAACACCGTCATTTGTGACGTTTAGTGTTCAGCCAAAAATGCACTTCACAATGCATATGGTCAAATGCATTTTTTTAAACTGAACACTGAAGATCACACTATCATGAAAACCAAAGAAAATATACCATATAGTAGTAATGAAAGAATTTAGCAATTATGACCGCATGTAATAGCACTTATATTTATGACTACACATCAGACACACTACATTGACAACCTATAGAAACAAACCAAAATTTTCCATGCAGTGAGGATGCTTGATTGTGAAACACTTAAAAAACTTTGAGGGCGCTTTATGCCATGGTAACATAACACACATTAATGATAAAAATTATATCAAGCCCCTCCACGCTTTAACAATTCTATCATTCTTTGAATCGTGAGGTCTGTGCAGTGGTCTTAGCCAACCTTTATATACCATTTAACGTCTATTATCACATCCTCTTACATTACACTTTTATAGAAAGGACGCCATGTGAAAACTGTTATAATACACCGTTGTTTTGATCGTGTCAACCAAAGGTTACAATACTTAAAAAACATGACTTATGTTGACAGCTTATACACATCGTATGGCTATAGCTATAAAAAAAATTAAAAAATGAGGATATGTAAGAATGTATCAGAACAAAGAGGAGAAAACTGCCAATGTTGCATTAATATAAATGCTTCGCAAGGATGCGGCTACTCGCAAAGTTTAAATGGCTTCACTCAGACAATAGATACATAATAGATTTATCATCACCACCTCTAATAGCTTTGTTAAAAAAAACCCAAATGGCATAGTTTTCAACCCAGATAAGGCTCAGATTTGTAAAAGATCAAAAAATAAGGATCAATCTGTCATGGCTGCAAACTTAGTAAGTTACACTGCCAAGATGCGGATAATCTCAAATTTGCCAGAATCCATTCACATGAATCCAAATTCTATCATCATAGCCACTTATAATCAACTACATCCTCGTTCTCATATACAACTTTACTCTTTTATACATTTACCATGAGAAACGACGTCGTTTAACAAGGCTCCAAAACGACAATGTCCTGGATTTTTTTTACACTTTACTTGCTAGCATACGACATCGTGTGATGTGCAGATGTGCCCATGTTTCTCACACATTTCACATATGTGATGAAATTGAACAGCCAAAAATTAATCCGATGGTCAAGAATCCCATCATTATAGGGAAGTTAACGAAACACAGCCTGCCAAATGAACCAAACCTTTATGCAACATACATATCAAAATGACCATGAAAAAAGACCTCCATGCCGCATTTGATAAGGCTCAGATTCGTACCATGGTTGCAGAGTCAATAAGTTTCCCCGCCAAGATGCAGAAAATATCACATTTGCCTAAAGTCCAAAAACCAATTAAAGTCTAGCATCACAGCCTCTGAAACGACCCTTTTATACAAATATACATAATTACATGTCTTAAATACATATTCCTCAAAAAACACATGTGCATCAGATCAAACTATACTAAAATTTCATAGTACTATATTATTCCTTTACCGGGCGTATGTGTCTCTAGAATAAACAATCCATGACATCTATGTATTTTACAAAACACGTACATGCTATGTCTTCTTGTTTAATGATGCTCAGAATTGTAAACAATCGAATAAAGATGATCAATCCTCAGTGATTGCAAACTTAATAAGTTGCCCCACCAAGATGCAGATGATCTCAAATTCAATCGAATTCACTTAAACACATTCAAATTCAATCATCATAACATCAATAAACATAATCTAAATAACTTTAAGCACTCCATGCTATAGATGACAACCACAAAGAGGATATGGAAAATTGTTTATGCAAATGACACGTACCCGAGTATTATTTTCACCAAAGAGGTGTACCAAAAGACGACGTTTTTAAGCCACCCAAAATGAAATTGTTTTGCCTTTGCGTGCCAAATTTGTTGTAATGATCAAAAGGCCGAAGTTATATTAAGACAATCGAAAGCACAATGTTCTAGTAAGATCTGAGTGTTCTGTGCATGAAGGTTGGTAAACCAAAAAATAATATCTATCTGATTTCTTTCGATTAAAAAAATGGAAAGGAAAAAAACGAAACGACATCGTTTTTAGCAAATGTTATTTCCAAACATGAAACGACATCGTATCAGTCTATTCCATTCTAAAACCACATCGTACCATGGGCCAATAGCTGAATGTGAGACACTCAAGAAGCATCGAGGTTGCTTGATACAATGTTAAGTAAAGCGACAAAACCGGCTACGTTTTTTAACCGCCAAAAGAATAGGTCGTTTAAATCGGTAAAATGTATAATATAGTAACATGTGGCAATAATTTAAATTATATCAACCACAACAACGTTTTTTGACAATTTTCACATTTCATATGTCTATAGGCCTGCGCATCTGTCATAGGTAGCCCTTAAATAACCGTCGGCTTAGAATTTCCTTTATGTCAGAATACTCGTGCATTGGCTCAGATATATAGCATTTGCTACAAAAGACAATTACATTTTATGCTATCGAGTTATGCCATGGCAAAACTATGAATGAATGGTTGCTCAAATCGTCACAGCCAATGCATTACTATCCAAAGGAAAATTAAGAAACGATGCATCATTATTTTAACCTAAGGTTATTTTCAGATATAAAATGGCGTCGTATGTAGCAAAGCATACCGAATTTTTTTTTAACATAAACATGTTGTTTTTATGTAGAATTAAATGGCGTCTCCTGTAACATCTAATAAGGCTCAGATTCGTAAACTATCAAAAAACGAAGATCAATCAGCAATAACTGTCAGTAGGTTGCGCGTTCATGATGCAAACAATCTTAATTGGCCGAAAGTCTAAAAAACAATTTAAAGTCTATCATCACAGCATCTTACATTACCCTATGAGGAGAGACTATATACCATCAATACCTATGAGCACATAAATACGTCATTTTTATGCAACATTACCACCAAACACTTACGATGACACATTGTACAAAATGTATAGAATCAACACTAATGAGCAAAAAACACATAACCAACATAGAAATTAAAATAATCACAACTTGTAGCATACAATGTAAAATCAACAAAACCTTAAACACACAGCACAGGGTCAATACAATACTTATAGCCACATATTATATCAGCCTTTAAAAGGCATGTCAAAGTTTAAAACACACCAGCCTTCAACAAAAAACAATAAACCCACAAACTAATCGACATAAAATTTTAACTTCACACCTAAATTCCAAGAACCCCAAATATTTTTTCTATAAAAAAAATAAAAACCTAAGATAGTGTTAGGGTGTATAAACTTACAATTCAAAATAGGGAACAACCTCTTAAATGCAATCGAAGGTTTGCATGTGTAATCTTCTTTCTCTCTCAATCCCAAAATTAGGCGAAAATATGTTTTTTTTTTTTTTTTTTTTTTTTTTTTTTTTTTTTTTTTTTTATCTAGGGTTATAAACAAAGTGATGATCTAAAGCACACGTGTGTTTTAGGACAGTATATTTAAGACACGTACATTGGTATGAAAAAAATAATAATAAATAAAAACAGAGTCGTTTTGGAATCGCATAAACAACGTTGTTTCCCACAATAAATGTATAACTAAGTAATTTACATATTGATAAATGCATAAGTAATTTATCATATACATATTCCGTATGTTCACGGGATTGTAAAGTAGTTTGAACTATCATACTATATTATAAAGCATGAATGCCTACTATTAATAAAATACTTAAAATTAAGCCTTACAACTTCTAAAGCTATAAGTACAACAACAAATGCTACTTATAGAAATTCCCCTCATATTTAATTCTAACATACAATTAATACTAACATTAAATACAATAAATAAATCATTATGTATATTAAATACAATTAATTAAATAGTTAATAAATACAATTAATACACTTATTAAAACACCCCTTATATAAGAAATACAAATTATCAAGCATATTGTACAACCAACTTATACACAATTCCTGTATTAAATGTCACTAATACAAATAATAAAGCATATTATACAAATTTTTAAGCCCGAACGGGCACGGGTCAAACGGGCTCGAGCCCGAATGGACACGAGCTAAACGAAATTTTTGATATCCTTAAATTTATTGTCAAAAAGAACATAATAAACTAAAATATGTTCACATATTGTACAAACCAAACAAACTACTAAACAAAAACATAAAATAAATAATAAATAAAATAATACAAACAAAGAAAAATTTCATCAAACTTTTGCCATAAAAAACTAATCAGTAAAGCTATTGCCAAAAAACGTACAAATAAAATAAATTATTAATCGAAAAAAATTAAATTACAGGGTGCCCGCAGCTGCATCACGCGGGGACCCTACTAGTATATATAAAATAAATGTTTTGGTTTTCTTAATATTGATAGTTTAAATTTTAAAATGTTAAATATGGTAGATTATACAAGTTTATCAAATTCTTGGTTTTATATATAAAATAAATGTTTTGGTTTTCTTAATATTGATAGTTTAAATTTTAAAATGTTAAATATGGTAGATTATAAAGTAAAACCTTTATAAATTAATACTCGATAAATTAATAACCGCGATAAAATTAATAATTTGTCCAGTCCCAACTTCGGACCAGTACAAATTTGGACCTCAATCAATAAAATAATAAGATAATAATTTTTTTAAACCCCAGTGTATATATATTAGTCCCAACGAAACTATAAATTAATAATTACTAAAAATTTCATATATATGTATATATGTGTGTGAGAGAGATACACTTCAAAATCCTAAGATTGTTTAGTAAAAAATGAAATTCATCGTCACTTGTTATTTTTTGTTGAACTTCAAATCTATATTGAGTTTAACTCAAAAATCTCCTTGTTGCTGTAAAGTGTTGGTCTGTTGTCTTCTCGTATTGCAACAAAAAGTGTTAATTTTATTTTCATAAAGTGTGAATATGAATTCATAAATTTTTAATTGAAACTTGTTTTTCAAATTTATTTTTCATCTCTAAAGAGTATACATTGTAACTAGTATATTATACTTGAAAATTTAAATGTCATATATAAAACCTCTTTAAATTAATAAATTATTAATTTATCGATATAATAATATCTCGCTAAATTAATAAAATATCACGGTCCTAACACTATTAATTTATAGAGGTACTGTAGAAGTTTATCAAATTCTTGGTAACATTTGATTCGACTGAACATGAAAACGATAAATTTTCAAATTTTCAAAGTTTCTATTTTTAACCTTAGCTTTTCTTGTGAATGTTTTTTTCCTTTACATATCTCCTCATTATCAAGCAGATAACACGTCAAGCAATTAGGAATAAACTTGAAAAAATAAATACATAAATAAAAAAAATAAAAGCATGAATGTGGCTTTACACTTTCGACACCAGCTACAATGGATGATTCATATCACAAAAGCAAATAAGTTTACTAGTTTGACAAGATAAATATTACCATATGAAGCTTCATCAAACGTTCATGTCGAGTAATTTGATAAACCAATAGAAAACAGCCACGTCTTTTTAAATGACACTTAATATTAGTTATGCAAATTTACATAAGGGGTGTGTTTGGTAAAAGTAGCAGTGAGCTGTGAGCAGTAGCCACAGCTCACTGCTCACAGCTTTTTAAAAAAGCGTTGCAAAAATGAGCATTTTTAAAAGATAGTAAAGCTCACCGCTCATTTACCAAACAAACAATAAAAATCAAAAAGCTCATTGCATCAAAAAGCTCTGCGCTAAACATAGCCTACAATAAGAGAAAAATAGCCATGTTTTCTAAAGCTTAGAAACTCTGCTTTGAGCGGATAATTGAGTTAGTCTAAAGCATAGTGCAACTCTTTACTGAGCTCATTATAGTGCAAAGTGGGCACCTATTGCACCACCATCTGCACCGATGTCCGCACCAAAGCGCTCCACTAGGGGCATCGCCATGGCTATAATGATGCGTGTCCATGTGTGTGGGTCGAGCGTGTGTGCACGAAAGATGGGTAAGAAGGCAAGATGGCTTTATTATTATTATTATTATTATTATTATTATTATTATTATTATTATTATTATTTTGTTGATGTTGTTGTTGTTGTTATTGCAGATATAAGTAGTACAATTTTGATCCTTAAAGTATAACTAACATTGCAAATAATAATAAATCTTTAGTGATTATGTACATTTATTTTTGATATTATGTAATTTTATTTTTAGTTTAATGAAATGTGTTTATTTTAAAAGAAAAATGCAAAATAAAATAAAAACTAGTACCTACCGGCTCTTATAACATCTTATAGATGGGAAGGGTATTTTTCAAGATTTGTGTTATGGGATTTTTATAAGTTAAAAACTGACGTGGTGACGCCTATAACTGACGACTATCATTCAATGCACCTAGCACTCTAAAGGCATGAAACATAAGTTGATCAACATTACGCGTTATCAATATTTTGAAAAAAAAATTCACTAACATGGTTGCGTAACCGTTCACAGTGATAATGTTAGAGTTAAAAATATAGCTTTCATATTAAATTCTTTGTCATTCTAACACTTAACTTATGTGTGTCGAGAGTGCAAGTTTAAATTTATAACACAATCTTCCAATGATTCAAACGAAACACATACGAGCAAGTATACTCATCCTGTGTAGTAAGAGATGAAATGGTAAGCCAAGGTCATTGACAAGGATTTTTTTAGTTTTAGGAACGTGATTTTGATTATAATAAGAGTTTAGCAATGATTCTAATAACGAGCAAATAATGATGATGATGTAAATTCAATATATTAAAACTACACTTGCCTAGACTATTTTGAACAATCCAAATAGCATGATTATGACAATGGTTCTCATGGGTTATGATCAATAAATTAGATGATGTTCTAGTTTGATTAGTTGGTGTACTAATCCTCTTGTTTCCAATACTTTCAATCTCCGTCAAGATTTTAATATGACAAAAAACAATATTGAGTTTGATCAAACAAGACTAACACAATTCAAGTACTTGATTCACGATAGTTTCACAAGTCATTGACAACTACACTTTTTAACTTTCTTAGTTAAACAAGTCACATATGAAATGGTCAATACATAAGGTAAAACCTTTATAGACAAAGGGTTACAATCGATTAATTAATAATGTCTCTTTCGACCAAATACACTATTAATAATCAACCAAACTTGTTAAACCATTTTGTGTGAAAGACTTTTAAAAGCACAATTCGATCTAGGTGTTAACTTGATATAAAATTAGAACCATGGAGTCATAATCAACTAATTATCATGATATAAACATCATCTAGGCAAGCGCATAAAGTACTTAGCCGCTCATGGCAAACAAAGAAATAATCACAAGAATTATATCACTTGAAAACATAATTGAAGAGTCTTACAAATGTTGTAATGATGATTACAAGAGTTAGGAACAAGTATGGGATGATAAAAAATGATTCCTTTAATGATTACAATGATGGATGGTGAATGTAAGCTAACTTCTTCATGCGTTTTCTTCCTTGTAGCCTTCTTGAGAGAGTAAATTGATTAAGAGATTAGTTGTAGTGTGTATATGGTGTCTTCTCTCAAAGCCTAGCTTCTAATTAATAGAAAAGCTACACTTGGCCACCAAGTAAGTTTCTTGGGCACAAAGTGTCATAAAATTCTGGACTTGAAGTTAATGAAACATAATGACAACCCACATGAAGAGTTAGATTATTAAAATGGTCACTAAAGAAGCCAGGAGTTGCATCAACCCAAGGTTGAAGTGTCAACCTGAGGTTCAAATTCCAACCCAAGGTTTGGAAGAAGGTTGACATTGTAGTTTGAACCCTGGGTTGAACTTAAGACTTAGTTATATTCCTTGAACCTTTGGTTGAAGAAGTAAGCCATAATTCATGGTGGACTTTGTCGAGACATCACTAATCATTTCCTGAACACTTGATCTTTTATCTTTGATGATTGTAAACTCCCGTAAATTTTCCTATGAATAGTAAAAGTAAATCAAAGACTAATATATCATTACGTTAATTAATAACGTTTTTACCAATAACAATTTTTTTTTATCAAATATGCTATGTTACTTAAAATCACTACGATGTTTGTGATCCCCTATTTCCTCGGAACGATGCTCACACATGCACCATTATAGTCTAAAAATCGCGAGAATATTAAACTTTTACCATTTACAAACTTACGTAACGTATTTTAGCAAAACACATTCGACTACCCCCCGGACTCACGTAAACGTTTCACTAAATATTAACTAAGCTTTCACTAATCACAAATTAAATTTTTACTAATCGTCATTTACATCTAAACGGACCCTTAATTTCTTCTAAGCCCAAATTAAAAATCCGGCATGTTACTATTCACGGCCCACACAAAGTTGAGCCCAAAACCCTTATGATTGTTTTATGAGTACTCGACTAGACCATGCCACAAACGCGTCTCGTGTTCTCAAATCTTACACACGACTCGTACATATTTTTACACTCCCTCATTCCTCACCTAGCCAACTCCGAGTATGTCAAATTCCAGCTTCCCATGTCGAGTCTAAATACATTTTTACTAGGCATAATATCTTGTCCAAAAACAATTCATACGATTTCATAACCATGCCAAAACCAAACCATTTTTACTCTAGTTTGTTTCTATGAAGTTGATGAGGCGAAAAATGAACCACTTTTAGGGGGTCATTTAAGCCCGGAATTGAATTTATTTGATCAAATATTGCCCTAAATCGTTCCTTTTGTGATTTCAGGTACTTTGGGAGAGAAATCTGGAAAAGGAAGCAATTCGGACGTTTTTGGAGCATAAAAGTGAAGAAAACGCCAAAGTCTTAATTTTCCTTGCTGGGAACAGTAGGTGACGGCGTCAAGAGCAACATCCTGACGGCGTCAAGAGTAATTTGCATGACGGCCCAGTACAAACATGAAGGCGTCACAAGTAGAGCGTCAAGAGTAAAAGACGTGACGGCCTGGAAGACCATAATACATGACGGCGTCAGATGAAGATTAAGGCAGTCCGAGAAGTATTTTGGCGGCGAGATGACGGCATCACCTATTTGTTCTTGACGCCGTCAGCCTCAATTTCCTATATATAGTTTTCTAATTTTCATTCATTAAATAGAGAGAAGTTTGGAGAAACCCTAAGGCCGAACCTATTACGAATTTTACAGGTTTTTCAAGGGTTTTCAGCCCTTGAACCCTTTCATGTGTAATTGAGATAAGTGTTCTTCTAATTCAATCAATATGTCTATGTGTTGGTTGTCTATATCTTGTTCTTGTCTTAATTCCATCATGCTAGGCTAGATCTATCATGTGTTTGCTTAGATCTAATGAAACCTAGATGTTAATTATGTGTTGATTACTTGTTTATGGTTGTATTGGATGAATGATTTCGATGTTAGGCTTAAGAAAACTGGCAGATCTCCAAATGGTAACATGCTTGAACGTCTTAGGAAACATGAACTGACGTGCACTAGGTTTTATTGGTTGTATTTAATGCATGAGTAAATTCTAATGATCCCATGTTAGGAGCTTCTTAGCCGGCTCGACATAGGAGTGAAGTAGGCACTCATAGGATTGGGGAATTAAGTGCGCCACCCCATGAATGGTATTAAGGAATACAATCTGTCATCCACGCAACTATAACAAGTAATTAACGTGTAAAAGATATCTAGGGAGTAGTGAAATCTATGTAAACACAATTTCTCCACTTATTGCTCACAACCTTAGTTTAATTTAGTTTATTTTCATTTCTAGTATTTTATTTTGATTGCATCTTTAGTATTGGGTTAGTTGACTAGCAACTAATTCCGCCCAAATCCTTAAAACCCGAGATTTTTACTTGCTTTCTAAAAATTATAAAAATACAAAAATAATCATCCATCATCTTTAGAACTAGTAGTTAGGTTTTCTAATCCTAGCGACACTATTCCTAGCTGAACGATCAATCCCCCGGTACTTGTCACTATACTATACTACGACGATCAGGTACACTGCCTGGTGGGGGTTGTAAGCTTCTCAAGATCCCTTGAGAGGTAAAGCCTGGTGCAATCCCTACGCATCAAGTTTTTGGCGCCGCAGCCCGGGGAATAGTTATTGTCTAGGTTAGAATCTCTTTTTATTAGGTCTACTTGCTAGATTCCTTTCTAGTAAGATTTTATTTTTATTTTTAGGTTTCTTTAGTCTATCTTATTTCTTTGTGTTTTTGTTTGTAACTCTTCAACACCCGACATCATGGACGATGGGAACATCTTTGAACCCGTCATCCCACCACAACAAAATCCGCAACTAGAACCTCTTAGGCCCCGAACCTTAGGAGAGTATTCCCGACCTAGCCACCAAGGCTACCGAAACACCATTGAGCTCACCGGAGCCAATGTGACCCCCTTGCGATCCGACACCATCCGGTTGGTGCAAAGCGGATGTGCATTCCATGGACTTCGTTCCGAAGATCCAAACCAACATATTAAGGATTTCCTTAAAATCGTAGACTCCATAGACCTAGATGTTGAAACTAGAGAGACAACCCGATTACGCTTATTCCAATTCTCTCTACGGGATCAAGCTAGTCAATGGCTTGAGCGTTTACCCGCGGGATCCATCACCACATGGGATGATCTCACCACTCGTTTCCTTGCTCAATTTTTCCCACCGGGGAGAACTACTAAGCTTAGAAATGACATCTTGATGTTCCAACAACGTCAAAATGAATCTCTTTATGAAGCATGGACTCGTTTCAAGGACTTACTCCAAAAAGTCCCTCATCATGGCATAGATCTTTGGCTTCAAGTCCAAATCTTTTATGACCATATCGATCTCTCCACGAGGCGAGCCATTGACCAATCGGCCGGTGGTAAGCTACGTGATCTAAGTGCGGAACAATCATGGGAACTCATAGAAAATCTTGCTCTCTATGACAACGAAAGTTGGAATGATCCCCGTGATTTGAACAAAACGGTCAAGGCAATATCTTTGCCTTCGAACAACTCTAGCACTCCCGACCGTAGGATCATGGAACTTGAAGGTCGAGTCAAGTCTCTCATGAAATCTTACGAAGCTCAAAAACCTTCAAGCCAAGTAAGCAGAATCGCTTCTACATGTAAATTATGTAATGGCCCTCACGAGACTCATAACTGCATGGAGCTTCCAAAACGTGCTTATAACGAATTCACATCGTCACACGTGGGTCGAGGTCCTCGAACTTCTGGCGAGGCCTATGAGGCATGGAAGGATAAACCTAATTACAGAGGGTACCAAACGCAGAGCATATCCTTCAATGACTCCTCACCACTCACTTGGTCCGAGCATTTTCCATCACAAGGCGTCCCTAGGCAAAGCTGTGAAGATGCTCTAAAAAAATTCATTCTATCTCAAGAATTACAGCTCTCTACGCTCGAGGCTAAATTTAGACAACAGCAGGCTGATATGAATAACAAGATTTGTTATCTGTTAACTGCTATCAAAGAGCATGTTGTTAATAAACCTATTCACGTTGATGAGGTTAAGTCTGTTACCATCATGAGTCCACCAACCCCCCCTGTGAAAATAAAAAGTCCTAGTAAGCTATTCAAACATCTATCACCAAAAGGAAAAGAACCTGTCAACCCTCTAGGACCAATCCATTTCGTAAACACCATCACCACGATATCTGCTTCTACACCTAACCTAACCTAACCCAACAACAAACTAAAAAAAATGGTCATATAGCTAAAGATGAGATTTCAAGGGTGGACCACGATTTGGCCAGAAACCCTACCAACTCATCCGAGCAGTGCACCGCGCAAGAATCTGGCAAATCGGATGATGGGAAAGAGAGATCGGAGGAGCATACGAGAAATCCAGCCATTTTGGGTAAATCTATTATAGAGAAACCCGAGAGAAAAATGGAGGATGTTATTAGTGGATGTAGCGATAGGACTAATGAATGCAACCCTAAAGTTTTTAAGATCTCCTGCACCATCAAGGAAAAGCTCTTAACCGATAGTCATATAGATCTTAGCTTCCCAGATAACATAATACCCCTTTCCGTATACCAAGAAGCCTTTCCTGAACGCATAGTGTGTGAGAGAGTCAATAATGCAAGGGTAATAAAAAATGTATCAATTATAATTGGAGAGCTCGTTTACAATATTGACCTCACCGTGGTCGATGATGTGGACCCTCTCACCAATCGAACATTAACCAACCTTATTCTTGGGAAACCATTTATCAATGAATCGGGAGTAACCCTTGATGAGAAGGATGGAAGTGCATTATTCACCAATGGTGTTAAGAAGGTAATTTTTCGTAAGGGTAATGAGGAGGTATACGAATATCGTCCTTCCCTTGAGGGGAATCTATATGGATCAAGGGATGGAGAATCGGGGAAGATAAGACGGCGTGATCCAAATAATCTCAAAATTCCCTGCATGATCGGTCATAAGTACTTCGACAACATCTACATTAACGTATTCCTACCGAAGAATTTTATGTCCCTATTCCATTATAACAATATCTGCAGATGGGGAATAGTTTACAAGGGAGAGAACGTGGTTGGTAGAGATCATGAAATCCAGGTGTTCGTAGGAAATATGGCATTCACCATGGAATTCACAATTGTGGACAACATCGAAGACTATGTCGACCCGAGGTTATCACAAGTCATTTTTGGAGCACCCTTTTGTGAAATCACTAATTTGATAGTTGATGACCGGAACGGAATCATGACCTTCACTGATGGAATTAGGAGGGTTTCATACCAAACGCCATACAAAAGAAAAGACCTTAAGGAAATCGATTGTGACGGGCTTGATAAGATAAGTTCCCAACTTATTTTGTGTGATGAAGATGTTAGGAGAGGATGTAAGAACACTTCTGATTTATCATGTGGATTCTTTAAGGATGTTAGTAAGCTTGATTCTAAGTATCGAGAAGACGTCTTCGAGTTTGAGGACCCGAAATACTTACACTATGAAAGCGATACTAGTTTAGAAGACGACCTAGAGAGTGAAACCAACGATGAGGTTACGTAGTAACCCATGACCTTGAGTCTAGCTACAAGACTCGTAAATAAAGAAAAGCGCTTCTTGGGAGGCGACCCATGCTTTGTGTGATTTTATTTTATTTTGTTCGTTTGTTATTTGCTTCCGTATGCATGCTTTATTTTTAATGTTGGTAGATCATGTTTCTCAACTAAATAGTGGAAATACTTTACTTTGTTGTTTTGGCCTAGTCTTAACTCCACCTAAAAGTATTTTTGCAAAAGATAAGTGTAAGGGGAAACCCCAAATATGTTTCTAAGAAACAAACTGATCATGATTCTCCACAATATTAAGTGAACATGTATATTCGTATTTGTTAGAGTCAAATGCTTGTATTGAGTCATAATGAAGTTTTGCAGGATTTTCCAGGAAGTAGGACCAAGTTTTTCCAGAAATTTTTCGGAAACTTAACACAAGAATTTTTGCAGGTCACTTCTGACGGCGTCACGGGGTAACTCTTGACGGCGTCACGTGTAAAAATCTGGAAATTTTACCGGTTTTGTTTTTCTAACGGAGTCTTAAAGTTTTTGTGAATTATTAAGTTTTATAATCTCCAGGACATCTGCAAACTTCATTCCACAAGCATTATATCTTATTTTGTTTTCTAGGATTTAGTAACTTATATAGATTGCCGCCGATTTTATGCGAGGTTGCCTTGTTTGTTTTCTCAGGATTTACAGGTTATGTATGACAAGAAGATGATTTATATTCTGGAAGGGAAGCTTTGATTGTTCATTTTCTTGGAGGAAGATCTAACCTGGCCACCTAATTATCCATACCGAGCGAATCAGGGGAGTATTTGATTTCATTCTTTTTATTTTTTCACTTTTACATTCTTTACTTGAACATTGGGGACAATGTTCATCCTAAGTGTAAGGGGAGGGTAAAAAAGATGATACCTTACAGATACACTTTCGCTTGAGTTTGTTTGTTTGATAGTAGATGTGTAATAAAACTATGATAAATACTTGTTAGTGCAATTTTAGCACCAAATTTAAAATTTTTTACAACATTTAGGAGTGAAACTTTAGCCATAGCAAGCGTCTCATGGATAGGAGATCGTATGACTAGCACATAACCGTATATTCAGAAAAATTTTCCACCCAAATATGTGAGGTTCGCCTTTAGATTTGATAGGAAAAGCATTTACTATTAGTGCTTATGAGTGTACCGGTAGCATTTAGATTCTAGAACTTGCGTTAGTGATGCATCCCGAGACCACTAGTGAGACTACATTCGTGTAGTAGGATTTACTACATGATAAGAGGCATTAGGAACACCCTTGTGTTAAACCCGTATCATAATTACTTGACCATTTAAGTCATATTACCTGGCTAGTTAACTCAACTAATTTTTCCCACACCCTTAGCGTTGTACTCATTTTTAGTACACAAAACCCCTAGTACACCCCTCCGAGCCTATCTTTTTGTTTCTAACTTTAAGCATCTTACTTAAAGGAAGAATTTGTTACACCCCACTTAAATGTACACCCAAATCGCCTTAGCCTTCCGTGTATGCACTCATCTTTAGTGCATTATTGTTATTTGTTAAACCCTAAGTTAACTATCTAATTGATTACATGGTTGCTAAGTCGAGTCATATCCTTGTACATATTGTTTTGGGACGATTGGGTGTCACACCCCCAAAATCGGGTCCAGCGGAAGCATACATGTAGCTGGGGTGTAACTCAATTGGTATTACAACACAAGTTCAAAACTGGTTTTCACTTCAATCATTTAGAATAAAATCATTTAACCAAAAGTATTGAATTTACATCGTTAAAAATAGTGCGGAAGTAGGCCCGTAAAATAGTTTAAAATGGTCCCCAAGTGAATATCAGAGTCTTCTATGACCATGACATGCCCTGCCAAAACCTCCAGCAGCGTGCCATTGCTTAAAACCTGAAAATACATGCTAAAGAGTGTCAACACGAGGTTGGTGAGTTCATAAGTTTGTATTAAAACAATAGTGTTGTGAGTACAATAGAGAGTTTTGTGACCATTGTGTAACTCACAATGTCATAAAAATAAAGTTTACCTTACAGTAAAATCAGGATTGTGGACCATGAGTAGAGTGTGTGATCATTACAACAAATATAATATCACATAGAAAAATAGTCTATTACGCTAGCGCTAAGTTCATGCAACCGAAGCTATAACAGTGTGCATGCTCTAGAAGCATGTTAAATATAAAGGCCCGGCAAGTGTTTATCCCGTTACACTTGTAATTCGACATGTTATACGCTCGCGTTTGCCTATCCGGTCAAACCGAACGGGGGAGTCACCACCAATAGATCTATTTATAACATTCGCGCTTCCCAGCAGGAATTGACGGTTCATGAGTTTGGGCATAGTGGGATTCAAGGGCTTAGGCTAATCTGCGTAATAGTTTAAATAAAGCATAAGTTTCAGTGTGGTCCATAAAAGTGTTTGCATAAAAGCAATAGTTCATAAAGTGTGTTGCATAAAAGCAAAAGTTCATAAAGTGTTTTGCATAAAAGCAAAAGTTCATAAAGTGTTTTGCATAAAAGCAAAAGTTCATAAAGAGTGTTGCATGTTTATAAAACGCTTGTGTATGCGAGAAAATAATCAAGTATGCAACCGACATACACATATGTGCATTTGAATAATCAATCAAGTATCCAGAGAAACAGTAGTGTTTAAGTATGCAATTGCGCATTCAAATAAACAATCATTGAGTTTAGTTAAAAAAAAATGAGCATGTATTCTCCCCCAAAACAATTATAAAAACAAGTAAAAGTAGGGGGTATGAACTCACCTGGTGCGATAGCTATGATGACAAAAGTGGATACACTGAAATGAGGCACGATCTCTAATTGCAACCTAATATGAATGATAGTTTCTAATGTAAGAAACGAAATGATGCTACACATGCAAGTACGTATGTTATTGATACCACTCATTAGTTTGGAAAATAGCGTTTATCGTCGAAAATATATTTTTGACGTCTCGTTAAGTTAATAACCCCTTTTCAGGTCAATATGTTGAAATGGTACTCCACGATCCTTGTTTGGTGTCTCATCGGCAAATATAAGGTTTTCGTCGCAAAAATAACATTTTCGTTACTTGAAAAATATGCCCAATATGGCCTCGCAAAACAAGTCGCGAAATGTTGTACGTTAAGGGTTAGTGATGAAACTCGGCGTTTTTGAAAACCTTGTAACAATATCTTGAAGTCGTGTCATTTAACTTTTGGCTATACGGGTCTTGATCGATGAGAAAATCGACTCTCATTGTTGTTACTTGAAAGTATTATGTTCAACACTTAGGAAATTTCATTATAGTAAAAGCTGTCAAAATATAAAGTTTATCGGGTATATAGATGAGGTCGTAGTTTATTCGTTACGAGTCCAATGATCAAACGGCCAATTGATTTGAAAAGCTTGCTGGGAGATCTTGATTTCATAAAACTACGGCTCGGACTCAAACTGATCCGATCATAAAGAAAAACAGCCGTGAAAGTGGTGTCTCGCAAAGACAGTTTATGTCAAAACTCTATTAGTGTACAAAGCTGATGGAAATATATATATATCGTCGGATTTCAAACACTTGTATCTTTTTCGTTATAAGCCCGTTTTCTATGTTCTTTATATCCCCGCGAAGGTAATCAAGTATACTCTAGGTTTCTTAAGGTCTCGGCTAGTATAGATATCATTAAATCTCAGTTTTCTTAACTAGAAAGTCGGGACAGATTCATATTTCAGAAAATATAGTTTTTGTCGTAAATCTTGAAAATAGCATATCTTTTTCGTCGTAACTCGGATTTTATCCCCGTTTTCGGCCATAGTTTCATCTCGGAATGTATTTTCTAAATCTTTGGTCCAAAGTTACACCCTAGACCCTGAGTTTCCCACGTTTAACAAAAAGGGACAGTAGCTTTTATATAGTTGTAAAAATCAACTTTCCGAGTTTGTAACTTGTTCAAGGTTTAACCAAACTATCTCAAATCAACTTCACAAATACCCAATCCTACCATACACCTTCTTAGGGTGTCATGGGTTCCTAAACATCACCAATCTTGGTGGATCTCATGAGATTACTAATAAAAATTGTAGATCTATGTTTGTAAGGAAAGAAATGAGTAATAAGTGGTATGGATCATACATACTTGCATGTTTTACCAATATATCTTGGAAATACATAAAAATATAAAGTAATTGAAAGTATGAAAAGATCAAAAGTATTCTTGAAGCTTACTTGAATATTTGAGGTGATTTGGATGAAAATACTTAAAGAACCTTGGGATTTTTATTTCAAAATCCAAACAAGGAACACTAATGAAACTTGTTTATTACTTGAACTTCAAAAATCAATTGATTTCTTGCTTGAACTTGCCTTGGCTGAAATTTTTAGAGAGAAGGAAAAATGAGAGAGTTTTTGCTAGTTCATTTGGTTTATTGAATGAAAAAAAATGAAAGGTTGAAGTGTATATATATTGATAGAAAGTCTTTTTGGTCAACATCATTAATGTGGTCTTGGTCTTAGGGGGGGGGGGGGGGGGGGGGGCACCAAAAGCAGTAAGACAAGGAAAAAGGTTTGTGGGCTCATTAATGTTGTTGTCTAAATGTTGGGATGAGTTGGTGCATTTGTGTATGTTTTGGGGTTTATCGGGTACCGAGTTAACTAAAAATAAATGTTACCGAGGTGAAATAAAATGCGACGAAGTTGTAAAAGTTGTAAAATATTATTCCAGATGATAATCGGGTGTTAAAATAATTATTGAATTGAAATAGCGCAAACCGACGGAGTTATAAGCTCCGACCATAAAATATAGTAATTGATTAGAAAACACCGGTTAAAATAATAATATAATTTTTATATTATTATTATGAGTATGTAAATATGTTAGGATCATAGTCGGGAGTATTGGGTATACGTTAGTAGTAAAACTGAGTGGTATCGTTAATTACAAATTAAGCATACGTAAATGGAAATAATGCATATCCGTGTAGTAACTAATGTGATGATGATGTGTAGACTATTCCAGTCTATATGAAATGTCATTAATGAATGATGCAGCAGCTAAACCTAACTGGTTACGCGAATTCGAAGACTCGTAAACTCAGTTTACGAAATGACGAACGATGATCATGAATAGTGATTTCCCTTCGGGAATGAATAGTGTCACATGAATAGTAAAATTTTTGAACGTTTCTCGGAATCACAAACTGACTCCGAAAATGATAAATAGTAAAATGATGAATAGTAATTGATGAATAGTAACTGATGAATAGTGAATAGGAGAAATGTCCCGAAAATGCGGGTTGTTACAGTCTCACCCCCTTAAAAGGAACTTCGTCCCGAAGTTCAGTTTGTGTTGTTCTCTGAAGTTGTATTGGTGAAAAGATGATGATTCTTATCGTGTAAGCTATTGAGCTCTAACAAGGTTCAAGTCTGACGGCCACCAGGCCTACTTTGTCGGAAATGTTGAATGATCCAGTGTATATCGGGTTCATGAATGTTTACTGGACTAGTGAGTTGAGCTTTTCCAAACTTCAATCCGTCAATGGATGTTGGCACTTCGACCATAAAGTGCCTCAGATGGTGTAGTCTCTAAGCTCGTGGGGTAACTAAGGTTGCAACTGAATTTGATTTATGGCAAATGGTTAGTCCAACCATTTCTAGTGTCAATCACACCCGATTTGGGCATATCTCCCTATGTTTGAATCAACCTCAAATTCTGACCATTGGTCTGAAGATAATAGGTGGTGTGGTTCCAAAGGAATCTTAATGAAATCGCTAGGAGTTTGAGGTGAATTAAATTCCTCTATTAGAAATAATTGAAATGGGTATCCTGAATCTTGTGGAAAAACTTACAAGGTTAAGTCCGTCAAAGGGTGTTATTAGCAAGATTAGGTTAGGATAAGGTTGTGATCCTCCGCAGGATGTCATGAATCGAGTCTCTCTCCACCTACGATGCTTAGTCTCCATTACTAAGATTTTCCCCAAGTGCTATGCCATCAAATCACAAAATTCTTAATGTATAAGTGAGGTAATATAGTGATTGGTTTTCAAGGTTTGTTTTGAGATTGAGTGTTTTGTTCATAGACCTTCCCTGAGTAAATAAATTTACAACTTCAAGCAAACGGCTTTCCAAGTAACATTTTTCTCGATGTTTCAAAATTTAGTAGTTATGCAAGATAGGACTATTTTCAACATAAAGTGGATAGTATGGTTTATCAAAGATTGATGTTTAAAATTTCCTAACATTCAATAGTTTTGTGAAAGGTTAACCAAAAGGAATTTGCTTGTCAAAATAAGTGCCTCAGAAAAGTATTTCTTACAAGATATATGTTTTGTATAATGGTAGTTTGGAGAAAAATCCATTTAAAAGTAAAAGTATTAAGAGGATAAAATAGTCGGGTAGGTATGTCTGCACAAATGCATAGATGTCTAACATGTTTGAATAATGTCCATTGGTGAGGACATGTTCAATTGAAGGTGTTGCTTAGTGAGCATTCGCATCGAAACTAATCTTGTAATTCAGTCAAGCCAATACTTTCTAGATGATAGAACTTTTGGTAATCAGGCCAGTGATAGTGGTTCGAATAGTTTGTGATATCTTGAGATTTCTGTTGAGTTTTGAATGATCTTAATGTGCCGAGGGATCCTCCTCATATATGGTATGGAAAGTCTTTCCTAGGGAGATCATTGATAACATCCACTTATCAATATAGGGAGTAGTGAGTAATGAGTGACATCGGATTCTATAGAGTGTTAGCTAGTTCCTTATATATATATGGGGTGGGGAAAGGAAATGATAGTGATGGTGAGAAGGGAAAAGATTGTGACAACTGCGACAAAATGAGATTGTGATAAAAGAAAATACTGTGATATAAGTGTATCGTGCATAGACGTAAATGTCCATGAGATGAAATGACCAGTTGACGTGCTTCTAATCGGTGGTTCACAAAGTGATGAAAAGTATGAATGTTCCAACAACGAGGGTATACACATACCTGAATGAAACATTTGGAAATTGAGTAAAGGATTCAATCCAGACATAATCTTATTATAACCACTCTCAGTGTTACAAAATTCACTTCTGAGTCAGACATAGGTGGTCAGCCTATATCTCACTATCCCGGGTTGAATATAGATGACCAATCTATATTCCACCGAGGTTCCATAAATTTTGAAATACTCAGCTCAGTTATACTAATACCATGTCCTTCACAAATACCAAGACATTCTGATAGACAAAAGCAAGTGACCAAGCTCGAGGTCAAGTTATGAAACTATGCAAGGAGAAACATAATGTGGTGACATATATGATACGTGAACATGCTTATATGAAAGACAATTATAGTAATCAACTATAATAAATGAATATAGTATATCAGATAATGAGACACAAATCTCATCACCTAAGTCAGCAACTAACCACAATGAGGCTTCAGCTTGGCAGGCAGGCACGTGACGGTCATAGGGTTAAGTTTTCTTGAAAGTAGCTATAGTCTAGGTTTTAAAAACACTTAGTTCGCTATAGCCAAAGCTCTGATACCAATCTGTTACACCCCCAAAATCGGGTCCAGCGGAAGCATACATGTAGCTGGGGTGTAACTCAATTGGTATTACAACACAAGTTCAAAACTGGTTTTCACTTCAATCATTTAGAATAAAATCATTTAACCAAAAGTATTGAATTTACATCGTTAAAAATAGTGCGGAAGTAGGCCCGTAAAATAGTTTAAAATGGTCCCCAAGTGAATATCAGAGTCTTCTATGACCATGACATGCCCTGCCAAAACCTCCAGCAGTGTGCCATTGCTTAAAACCTGAAAATACATGCTAAAGAGTGTCAACACGAGGTTGGTGAGTTCATAAGTTTGTATTAAAACGATAGTGTTGTGAGTACAATAGAGAGTTTTGTGACCATTGTGTAACTCACAATGTCATAAAAATAAAGTTTACCTTATAGTAAAATCAGGATTGTGGACCATGAGTAGAGTGTGTGATCATTACAACAAATATAATATCACATCGAAAAATAGTCTATTACGCTAGCGCTAAGTTCATGCAACCGAAGCTATAACAGTGTGCATGCTCTAGAAGCATGTTAAATATAAAGGCCCGACAAGTGTTTATCCCGTTACACTTGTAATTCGACATGTTATACGCTCGCGTTTGCCTATCCGGTCAAACCGAACGGGGGAGTCACCACCAATAGATCTATTTATAACATTCGCGCTTCCCAGCAGGAATTGACGGTTCATGAGTTTGGGCATAGTGGGATTCAAGGGCTTAGGCTAATCCGCGTAATAGTTTAAATAAAGCATAAGTTTCAGTGTGGTCCATAAAAGTGTTTGCATAAAAGCAATAGTTCATAAAGTGTGTTGCATAAAAGCAAAAGTTCATAAAGTGTTTTGCATAAAAGCAAAAGTTCATAAAGTGTTTTGCATAAAAGCAAAAGTTCATAAAGAGTGTTGCATGTTTATAAAATGCTTGTGTATGCGAGAAAATAATCAAGTATGCAACCGATATACACATAGGTGCATTTGAATAATCAATCAAGTATCCAGAGAAACAGTAGTGTTTAAGTATGCAATTGCGCATTCAAATAAATAATCATTGAGTTTAGTTAAAAAAAAAATGAGCATGTATTCTCCCCCAAAACAATTATAAAAACAAGTAAAAGTAGGGGGTATGAACTCACCTGGTGCGATAGCTATGATGACAAAAGTGGATACACTGAAATGAGGCACGATCTCTAATTGCAACCTAATATGAATGATAGTTTCTAATGTAAGAAACGAAATGATGCTACACATGCAAGTACGTATGTTATTGATACCACTCATTAGTTTGGAAAATAGCGTTTATCGTCGAAAATATATTTTTGACGTCTCGTTAAGTTAATAACCCCTTTTCAGGTCAATATGTTGAAATGGTACTCCACGATCCTTGTTTGGTGTCTCATCGGCAAATATAAGGTTTTCGTCGCAAAAATAACATTTTCGTTACTTGAAAAATATGCCCAATATGGCCTCGCAAAACAAGTCGCGAAATGTTGTACGTTAAGGGTTAGTGATGAAACTCGGCGTTTTTGAAAACCTTGTAACAATATCTTGAAGTCGTGTCATTTAACTTTTGGCTATACGGGTCTTGATCGATGAGAAAATCGACTCTCATTGTTGTTACTTGAAAGTATTATGTTCAACACTTAGGAAATTTCATTATAGTAAAAGCTGTCAAAATATAAAGTTTATCGGGTATATAGATGAGGTCGTAGTTTATTCGTTACGAGTCCAATGATCAAACGGCCAATTGATTTGAAAAGCTTGCTGGGATATCTTGATTTCATGATCCGATCATAAAGAAAAACAGCCGTGAAAGTGGTGTCTCGCAAAGACAGTTTATGTCAAAACTCTATTAGTGTACAAAGCTGATGGAAATATATACATATCGTCGGATTTCAAACACTTGTATCTTTTTCGTTATAAGCCCGTTTTCTATGTTCTTTATATCCCCGCGAAGGTAATCAAGTATACTCTAGGTTTCTTAAGGTCTCGGCTAGTATAGATATCATTAAATCTCAGTTTTCTTAACTAGAAAGTCGGGACAAATTCATATTTCAGAAAATATAGTGTTTGTCGTAAATCTTGAAAATAGCATATCTTTTTCGTCGTAACTCGGATTTTATCCCCGTTTTCGGCCATAGTTTCATCTCGGAATGTATTTTCTAAATCTTTGGTCTAAAGTTACACCCTAGACCCTGAGTTTCCCACGTTTAACAAAAAGGGACAGTAGCTTTTATATAGTTGTAAAAATCAACTTTCCGAGTTTGTAACTTGTTCAAGGTTTAACCAAACTATCTCAAATCAACTTCATAAATACCCAATCCTACCATACACCTTCTTAGGGTGTCATGGGTTCCTAAACATCACCAATCTTGGTGGATCTCATGAGATTACTAATAAAAATTGTAGATCTATGTTTGTAAGGAAAGAAATGAGTAATAAGTGGTATGGATCATACATATTTGCATGTTTTACCAATATATCTTGGAAATACATAAAAATATAAAGTAATTGAAAGTATGAAAAGATCAAAAGTATTCTTGAAGCTTACTTGAATATTTGAGGTGATTTGGATGAAAATACTTAAAGAACCTTGGGATTTTTATTTCAAAATCCAAACAAGGAACACTAATGAAACTTGTTTATTACTTGAACTTCAAAAATCAATTGATTTCTTGCTTGAACTTGCCTTGGCTGAAATTTTTAGAGAGAAGGAAAAATGAAAGAGTTTTTGCTAGTTCATTTGGTTTATTGAATGAAAAAAAATGAAATGTTGAAGTGTATATATATTGATAGAAAGTCTTTTTGGTCAACATCATTAATGTGGTCTTGGTCTTAGGGGGGGGGGGGGGGCACCAAAAGGAGTAAGACAAGGAAAAAGGTTTGTGGGCTCATTAATGTTGTTGTCTAAATGTTGGGATGAGTTGGTGCATTTGTGTATGTTTTGGGGTTTATCGGGTACCGAGTTAACTAAAAATAAATGTTATCGAGGTGAAATAAAATGCGACGAAGTTGTAAAAGTTGTAAAATATTATTCCAGATGATAATCGGGTGTTAAAATAATTATTGAATTGAAATAGCGCAAACCGACGGAGTTATAAGCTCCGACCATAAAATATAGTAATTGATTAGAAAACACCGGTTAAAATAATAATATAATTTTTATATTATTATTATGAGTATGTAAATATGTTAGGATCATAGTCGGGAGTATTGGGTATACGTTAGTAGTAAAACTGAGTGGTATCGTTAATTACAAATTAAGCATACGTAAATGGAAATAATGCATATCCGTGTAGTAACTAATGTGATGATGATGTGTAGACTATTCCAGTCTATATGAAATGTCATTAATGAATGATGCAGCAACTAAACCTAACTGGTTACGCGAATTCGAAGACTCGTAAACTCAGTTTACGAAATGACGAACGATGATCATGAATAGTGATTTCCCTTCGGGAATGAATAGTGTCACATGAATAGTAAAATTTTTGAACGTTTCTCGGAATCACAAACTGACTCCGAAAATGATAAATAGTAAAATGATGAATAGTAATCGATGAATAGTAACTGATGAATAGTGAATAGGAGAAATGTCCCGAAAATGCGGGTTGTTACATTGGGACTCATGGGTAAAGTACTTATTTATGGAGTAATGGGGAAGAACATCATTTATTACCCCCATACGTGCGTTAATCTTAAAAGTACTCCAAGTGTTTTGATTTTCTTAATTCGAGTCATTAGATTAGTTTATTGTAAAGTATGTAAAAATTCAACTGTAAGGGGAATTTTCATTCCCTATGATGTATTATATTGGATGGTAGGGTAAGAGTGTATGCAAAAAAAAAAAAAAAAAAAAAAAAAAAAAAAAGAAAAAAAAAAAAAAAAAACGAAAAATCAAGAAAAAGAAAAAGAAAAAGAAAAAAAAATAGAAAAAGAAAAGAGAAAAGAACATACGGACTACCATCCCGTTTCATTCTATGTTTATTTTATGTTTTTGTTATTTTTCATTTATTAGCTTAAGTCGAGTCTAGTCTTGGCTTAGCAACGCCATATTGTACATGTAATTAACCAAGATTGTTAACTCGCCACCAGTGAAAACTTCCTTTATCCAACAAAACCGTGCATTTCATATCCCTACACCTAACGTTACAACCCTTTAAAAGACCTCTTTGATAGTTTATCCTAGGTGCTTACGCCATGTGGTGGAGGTTTGATCTTTTTCCAAGCCTATGGTAATCTATTTTGCTATAACAGGTAGTGAGAGATATCTTCCGTTTCCATATTGTAATTTATACTTTATTACACCCGAGAGATGTGAGTATCTAAACACTATTTGTGAGGTGCTAGTATATGACCTCCGTGCTTGTCTTTGGTCTTTAGTCGAAGGATTGTTTGTTGTAATTACTTTTATATTAGTGTTAAATGACCCCTAACTTGTATTTTGACTAGAATAAAAGCGCATTTGCTTGAGGACAAGCAAATCTCAAGTGTAAGGGTATATGATGAGGCGAAAAATAAACCACTTTTAGGGGGTCATTTAAGCTCGGAATTGAATTTATTTGATCAAATATTGCCCTAAATCATTCCTTTTGTGATTTTAGGTACTTTGGGAGAGAAATCTGGAAAAGGAAGCAATTCGGACGTTTTTGGAGCATAAAAGTGAAGAAAACGCCAAAGTCTTAATTTTCCTTACTGGGAACAGTAGGTGACGGCGTCAAGAGCAACATCATGACGGCGTCAAGAGTAATATGCATGACGGCCCAGTACAAACATGAAGGCGTCACAAGTAGAGCGTCAAGAGTAAAAGACGTGACGGCCTGGAAGACCATAACACATGACGGCGTCAGATGAAGATTTAGGCAGTCCGAGAAGTATTTTGGCAGCGAGATGACGGCGTCACCTATTTGGTCTTGACGCCGTCAGCCTCAATTTCCTATATATAGTTTTCTATTTTTCATTCATTAAAGAGAGAGAAGTTTGGAGAAACCCTAAGGCCGAACCTATTACGAATTTTACAGGTTTTTCAAGGGTTTTCAGCCCTTGAACCCTTTCATGTGTAATTGAGATAAGTGTTCTTCTAATTCAATCAATATATCTATCTGTTGGTTGTCTATATCTTGTTCTTGTCTTAATTCCATCATGCTAGGCTAGATCTATCTTGTGTTTGCTTAGATCTAATGAAACCTAGATGTTAATTATGTGTTGATTACTTGTTTATGGTTGTATTGGATGAATGATTTCGATGTTAGGCTTAAGAAAACTGACAGATCTCCAAATGGTAACATGCTTGAACGTCTTAGGAAACATGAACTGACGTGCACTAGGTTTTATTGGTTGTATTTAATGCATGAGTAAATTCTAATGATCCCATGTTAGGAGCTTCTTAGCCGGCTCGACATAGGAGTGAAGTAGGCACTCATAGGATTGGGGAATTAAGTGCGCCACCCCATGAATGGTATTAAGGAATACAATCTGTCATCCACGCAACTATAACAAGTAATTAACGTGTAAAAGATATCTAGGGAGTAGTGAAATCTATGTAAACACAATTTCTCCACTTATTGCTCACAACCTTAGTTTAATTTAGTTTATTTTCATTTCTAGTATTTTATTTTGATTGCATCTTTAGTATTGGTTAGTTGACTAGCAACTAATTCCGCCCAAATCCTTAAAACCCGAGATTTTTACTTGCTTTCTAAAAATTATAAAAATACAAAAATAATCATCCATCATCTTTAGAACTAGTAGTTAGGTTTTCTAATCCTAGCGACACTATTCCTAGCTGAACGATCAATCCCCCGGTACTTGTCACTATACTATACTACAACGATCAGGTACACTGCCTGGTGGGGGTTGTAAGCTTCTCAAGATCCCTTGAGAGGTAAAGCCTGGTGCAATCCCTACGCATCAGAAGTCCTAAGACTATTTCTAACAAAATTTCAAGTCTAAATATTACGTTTGATCGGTTAACACCAGTCCTAGCCAAGATTTCAAATCGTTTAGAAATAAAAATTGGTGGTCGACATAATTGTAAAACAAAAGAGTGTACCTCCCCAATCCAAGCTCACACAATGCATATTTTAAGACCCTAGGCAAGTACTACATGTTTTTTAAATACAACCTCAAAGGTACAATCCATTTTAAAAATCAAAACAACACGTTTTCTTTTGATCTTTGGTGGATGTCGATATGCTAGCAAACAAGAAAACCATGTTATTTTTCTTCCTCTCAAGACTTTTGGTAAACACGTAAACATCACATCTCAATTATTTTGGTCACTAGGATACTCCAAATTCCATATTTATACGCTTTGCATGCATGCACTCGTTTACCACCTTCATACAAATCAAACGTTCACATAAACAAAGTCCTAGTGTTAGTTTCTACTTCAAAACGCTTTGGCAAAAGAACAAGCTTTTCAAATCGGGTCTAGAAGAAACCAATCCTTGTTTGTGAACCTTGGTCGAGTCGACAATCAAGTTCCACTCTCGTACTCTCTTCTTCTCGACTCTACGTCTCGTTTTACCCCACCATTTTGGTGTAGTAAGTCTCACACAACTTTTTCCATTCTTACTTAAAACGTATTCTTTGATTTTTACGTATAAATCACTTTCACTTGCACCAAATTACTCGAAATCTATATACACAACACTTACGTATTATTATCTCACCTATATATTTACTACGCTAATAATCATGATATATAAAGATTTAAATCATAAAGTCACGTATAAGCGATTTTTGAAACACGTTTGTACGTAACATCGACCCATGCAAAACACTTAGAAATTATTCTAAGTCTTTTTACTTGAAAATTCGTTCCAAGCAACCCAAGAAACAAACTCATATTTTCGAATTTAACTTAACAAGCACATGATTTTATTTCACAAACTATTTAACCACCTAACTGATGCGTGGGGATTGCACCAGGCTTTACCTCTCGAGGGATATCGAGAAGCTTACAACCCCCACCAGGCAGTGTACCTGATCGATGTAGTATAGTATAATGACAAGTACCGGGGGATTGATCGTTCAGCTAGGAATAGTGTCGCTAGGATTAGAAAACCTAAAGACTAGGTCTAGAGATGAGGGATGATTCTTTTTGTATTTTTATGAAAGCAATTAAAATCTCGGGTTTTGAAGGAGTTGGGCGGAATTAGTTGCTAGTCAACTAACCCAATACTAAAGATGCAATCAAAATAAAATACTAAAAATGAAAATAAACTAAATTATACTAGAGTTGTGAGCAATATGTGGGAGAAATGTGTTCACTTAGATTTCACTACTCCTAGATATCTTTTACACGTTAATTACTTGTTATAGTTGCGTGGATGACGGATTGTATTCCTTAATACCATTCATGGGGTGGCGTACTTACTTCCCCAATCCTATGAGCGTCTACTTCACTCCTATGTCGAGCCGGCTAAGAAGCTCCTAACATGGGATCATTAGAATTTACTCATGCATTAAATACAACCAATAAAACCTAGTACACATCGGTTCATGTTTCCTAAGACGTTCAAGCATGTTACACAATGGAGATCTGCCAGTTTTCTTAAGCCTAACATTGAAATAATTCATCCAATACAACCATAAACAAGTAATCAACACATAATTAACATCTAGGTTTCATTAGATCTAAGCAAACACAAGATAGATCTAGCCTAGCATGTTGAAATCAAGACAAGTACAAGATATAGTCAACCAACACATAGACATATTGATTGAATTAAGAGAAGACTTATCTTAATAGAACATGGAAGGATCCAAGGGGTGAAAACCCTTGAAAGTACTGTAAAATATGAGCTAGGGTTTACAAAGTTCGGCCCTAGTTTCTCCACACAAGTTCCTCTTCTTTATGAATGAAAAATAGAAAACTATATATAGAGTTTGATAGGTAACGGGGTCAAGAACAAATGTCTGACGCCGTCATCTCGCCACAAAATAGTTCCTCGGACTGCCTAGATCTGGGTCTGACGCCGTCATGTAGTCTCCTTATGCAGGCCGTCACAAATTTAACTCTTGACGCCCTTGTTGTGACGCCATCAGGTTTGCACTGGGTCGTCACCACTTTTACTCTTGACGCCGTCATGATCTTCCTCTTGACGCCGTCAGGTACTGTTCTCAGCATGGAAAATTAAGTCTTTGGCGTTTTCTTCACTTTTATGCTCAAAAAACGTCCGAATTGCTTCCTTTTCCAGATTTCACTCCCAAAGTACCTAAAATCACAAAAGGAATGATTTAGGGTAATATTTGATCAAACAAATTCAATTCTGGGCTTAAATGACCCCCTAAAAGTGGTTCATTTTTCGCCTCATCATATACCCTTACACTTGAGATTTGCTTGTCCTCAAGCAAATGCGCTTTTATTCTAATCAAAATACAAGTTAGGGGTCATTTAACACTAATATAAAAGTAATTACAACAAATAATTGTTCCACTAAAGACCAAAGACAAGCACAGAGGTCATATACTAGCACCTCACAAATAGTGTTTATATACTCACATCTCTCGGGTGTAATAAAGTAATATCACAATATGGAAACGAAAAATATCTCTTGATGAGGCGAAAAATGAACCACTTTTAAGGGGTCATTTAAGCCCGGAATTGAATTTATTTGATCAAATATTTCCCTAAATCGTTCCTTTTGTGATTTTAGGTACTTTGGGAGTGAAATCTGGAAAAGGAAGCAATTCGGACATTTTTTGAGCATAAAAGTGAAGAAACTGCCAAAGACTTAATTTTCCAAGCTGAGAACAGTGTGTGACGGCGTCAAGAGGAAGAAGTTGACGGTGTCAAGAGTAAAGATCATGACGACCCAGTATAGAAATGAAGGCGTCACAAAGAAGAGCGTCAAGAGTTAAATGTGTGACGGTCTGGAAAAATGGAATACATGACGGCGTCAGATGTAGATCAAGGCAGTCCGAGGATTATTTTGGCGGCGAGATGATAGCGTCACAAGGTTGTTCTTGACGCCGTCAGCCTCTATTATCTATATATACTTTTCTAATTTTCATTCATTAAAAGGAACAAGTTTGGAGTAACCCAAAGGCCGAACCATATACGTATTTTACAACTTTTTCAAGGGTTTTCAGTCCTTGAGCCCTTACATGTGTTATTGAGATAAGTATTCTTTTAATTCAATCAATATGTCTATGTGTTGGTTGTCTATATCTTGTGCTTGTCTTGATACCACCATGTTAGGCTAGATTTATCTTGTGTTTGCTTAGATCTAATGAAACCTAGATGTTGATTATGTGTTGATTACTTGTTTATGGTTGTATTGGATGAATGATTTCAATGTCAGGCTTAACAAAACTGGCAGATCTCCAATTGGTAACATGCTTGAACGTCTTAGGAAACATGAACCGATGTGTACTAGGTTTTATTGGTTGTATTTAATGCATGAGTAAATTCTAATGATCCCATGTTAGGAGCTTCTTAGCCGGCTCGACATAGGAGTGAAGTAGGCACTCATAGGATTGGGGAAGTAAGTGCGCCACCCCATGAATGGTATTAAGGAATACAATCCGTCATCCACGCAACTATAACAAGTAATTAACGTGTAAAAGATATCTAGGGAGTAGTGAAATCTAAGTAAACACATTTCTCCACTTATTGCTCACAACCTTAGTTTAATTTAGTTTTATTTTCATTTTTAGTATTTTATTTTGATTGCATCTTAGTATTGGGTTAGTTGACTAGCAACTAATTCCGCCCAAATCCTTCAAACCCGAGATATTTACTTGCTTTCATAAAAATATAAAAATACAAAAAGAATCATCCCTCATCTCTAGAACTAGTATTTAGGTTTTCTAATCCTAGCGACACTATTCCTAGCTGAACGATCAATCCCCCGGTACTTGTCACTATACTATACTACAACGATCAGGTACACTGCCTGGTGGGGGTTGTAAGCTTCTCGAGATCCCTCGAGAGGTAAAGCCTGGTGTAAACCCCACACACCAAGTTTTTAGCGCCGCAGCCCGGGGAATAGTTATTGTCTAGGTTAGAATCTCTTTTTATTAGGTCTACTTGCTAGATTCCTTTCTAGTAAGATTTTATTTTTTATATTTAGGTTTTCTTTAGTCTATCTTATTTCTTTGTGTTTTTGTTCGTAACTCTTCACCACCCGACATCATGGACGATGGGAACATCTTTGAACCCATCATCCCACCACAACAAAACCCACCACTAGAACCTCTTAGGCCCCGAACCTTAGGAGAGCATTCCCGACCTAGCCACCAAGGCTACCGAAACTCCATTGAGCTCACCGGAGCCAATGTGACCCCCTTGTGATCCGACACCATCCGGTTGGTGCAAAGCGGATGTGCATTCCATGGACTTCGTTCCGAAGATCCAAATCAACATCTTAAGGACTTCCTAAAAATCGTAGATTCCATAGACCTAGATGTTGCAACTAGAGAGACAACCCGATTACGCCTATTCCAATTCTCTCTACGTGATCAAGCTAGTCAATGGCTTGAACGTTTGCCCGCGGGATCCATCACCACATGGGATGATCTCACCACTCGTTTCCTTGCTCAATTTTTCCCACCGGGGGAGAACTACTAAGCTTAGAAATGACATCTTGATGTTCCAACAACGTCAAAATGAATCTCTTTATGAAGCATGGACTCGTTTCAAGGACTTACTCCAAAAAGTCCCTCATCAAGGCATAGATCTTTGGCTCCAAGTCCAAATCTTTTATGACCATATCGATCTCTCCACGAGGCGAGCCATTTACCAATCGGCCGGTGGTAAGCTACGTGATCTAATTGCGGAACAATCATGGGAACTCATAGAAGATCTTGCTCTCTATGACAACGAAAGTTGGAATGATCCCCGTGATTTGAACAAAACGGTCAAGGCAATATCTTTGCCTTCGAACAACTCTAGCGCTCCCGACCGTAGGATCATGGAACTTGAGGACCAAGTCAAGTTTCTCATGAAATCCTACGAAACTCCTAAGCCTTCAAGCCAAGTGAACAAAATCACTTCTTCATGCGAATTATGTAGTGGTCCCCATGACACTCGTGATTGTGTGGAACTCCCCGCTTTTGCGGACTACGCATCCTCGCGTACCGACGAAGCGGGAGATAAGTGGTACACTTTCAAACCTGAGCCAAACCCTTACGGTGATTCCTACAACCCCTCTTGAAAAAATCACCCAAACCTTAGGTGGAAACAAAATCAACCCAATTCTTCCAATCCGCCTAATCGTTACCAACCAAACGGTCCACCCTCCAACCGTACTTTCAACAACAATCCTTCTAACAACTATGGTAGTACCAACAATCTTGAAGGATTGATGTCTAAGTTCATGGCATCTCAAGAAGCTCGCATAGCTAGGTTCGAAACCGAATTCAACCAACAACAAACGAAGATGACCAACAAGATAGACAACTTGTTGAAAGCCCTCAACAACCAAGTGTTAACTACACCTAGGAAGGACACTAGGGACACCAATAACGGAATCCAAATTAAGGATCCCTCATCATCCAAACATGTCCACTTTGTCAATGTTGTCACCATTAAGCCAATAGATAAAGAGATAGAAGAAAGTGACAAGGATGAAGTTGGAGTAGAAACCGAAACTAGGGATGAAAGTAGGGAAGTTGAGGTTAATAAGGAAAAGGGGTTAGAGGAAGTAGAAACTATAGAGAAGTACTTTGATAAGTTGCCCACCAAGGAAGAACGGGAATACCATAAGGATTTATTTGATAGTCCCGAGAGACCATATATCCTTGGCACACCCCTTATCAAAATGGGAGACCCTTCTAACATTAACATACCATGCAATATCGGGCACATGCATATATGGAAAGCTTATATCGATCCTAGATCTCCTGTAAACATCATGACTATGACTTATTACAATTGGGTGATGAACAAGCAACTTGATTTTAGGATGATGCCCAATAGGAATTTGATAAGTAATTTTGTAGGGAGAGTGAAGGGATTGCATGTAATTATAGGTAATTTCACTTATGAGATCGATTTTATGATAGTGGAAGACACTCGTCCGGTGATAGATGATTGCCTAAGCCAAATAAGATTCGGAAAACCATTTGTTGAGGTCACTAGGATGAGTTATGATCCAACTTTAGGGATAGTTAGATTCAAAGAAGAGAATGATGAGATTGCCTACCAAATGCCTTACAAAATTGAGCAATACCGCCTTCTCTCTAATATAGAAAAGGAACACAAGCAAGCGGCTTATTATAGGAATGACGAGGATAGACGTAGAGGAGTAGAGTATGTGAAAAATAGGATGCTTGGTTTCCACAAAGAATGCTTGCAACTAGGTCCAGAATACAAAACTGGTTTAGAAGACGACCTAGAGAGTGAAACCAATGACGAGGTCACGTAGTAACCCATGACCTTGAGTCTAGCTACAAGACTCGTAAATAAAGAAAAGCGCTTCTTGGGAGGCAACCCATGCTTTGTGTGATTTTATTTTGTTTGTTTGTTATTTGTTTCCGTATGCATGCTTTATTTTTATTGTTGGTAGATCATGTTTCTAAACTAAAAAGTGAAAATACTTTACTTTGTTGTTTTGGCCTAGTCTTAACTCCACCTAAAGGTATTTTTGCAAAATATAAGTGTAAGGGGAAACCCCAAATATGTTTTTAATAAACAACCCGATCATGATTCTCCACAATATTAAGTGAACATGTATATTCGTATTTGTTAGAGTCAAATGCTTGTATTGAGTCATAATGAAGTTTTGCAGGATTTTCTAGGAAGTAGGACCAAGTTTTTCCAGAAATTTTCCGGAAACTTAACACAAGAATTTCTGCAGGTCACTTCTGACGGCATCATGAGCTTGCTCTTGACGGCGTCACATGTAAAAATCTGGAAATTTTACCAGTTTTGTTTTTCTAACGGAGTCTTAAAGTTTTTGTCGAATTATTAAGTTTTATAATCTCCAGGAAATCTGCAAACTTCATTCCACAAGCATTATATCTTACTTTGTTTTCTAGGATTTAGTAACTTATGTAGATTGCCGCCGATTTTATGCGAGGTTGTCTTGTTTGTTTTCTCAGGATTTACAGGTTATGTATGACAAGAAGATGATTTATATTCTGGAAGGGAAGCTTTGATTGTTCATCTTCTTGGAGGAAGATTTAATCTGACCACCTTATTATCCATACCAAGCGAATCAGAGGAGTATTTGATTTCATTCTTTTTACTTATTTCACATTTACATTCTTTACTTGAACATTGGGGACAATGTTCATCCTAAGTGTAAGGGGAGGGTAAAATGATGATACCTTACAGATACACTTTCGCTTGAGTTTGTTTGTTTAATAGTAGATGTGTAATAAAACTATGAGAAATACTTGTTAGTGCAATTTTAGCGCAAAATTTTAAATTTTTTACAACATTTAGGAGTGAAACTTTAGCCATAGCAAGCGTCTCATGGATAGGAGATTGTATGACTAGCACATAACCGTACTTTCAGAAAAAAATTTCACCCAAATATGTGAGGTTCGCCTTTAGATTTGATAGAAAAAGCATTTACTATTAGTGCTTATGAGTGTACCGGTAGCATTTAGATTCTAGAACTTGCGTTAGTGATGCATCCCGAGACCGTTATTGAGACTACATTCGTGTAGTAGAATTTACTACATGATAAGAGGCATTAGGATCACCCTTGTGTTAAACCCGTATCATAATTACTTGACCATTTAAGTCATATTACTTGGCTAGTTAAGTCAACTAATTTTTCCCACACCTTAGCGTTGTACTCATTTTTAGTACACGAAACCCCTAGTACACCCCACTTAAATGTACAACCAAATCGCCTTAGCTTTCCGTGTATGCGCTCATTTTTAGTGCATTATTGTTATTTGTTAAACCCTAAGTTAACTATCTAATTGATTACATGGTTGCTAAGTCGAGTCATATCCTTGTACATATTATTTTGGGACGATTGGGACTCATGGGTAAAGTACTTATTTTAATGAAGTAAAGTGGAAGAACATCATTTATTACCCCCATATGTGCGTTAATCTTAAAAGTGCTCCAAGTGTTTTGATTTTCTTAATTCGAGTCGTTAGATTAGTTTATTGTAAAGTATGTAAAAATTCAAGTGTAAGGGGAATGTTCATTCCCTATGATGTATTATTTTGGATGGTAGGGTAAGAGTGTATGCAAAAAAAAAAAATAAAAAATAAAATAAAAAAAAATAAAATAAAAAAAATCATGAAAAAAAATAGAAAAAGAAAAGAGAAAAAACATACGGACTACCATCCCTTTTTTATTCTATGTTCATTTTATGTTTTTTGTTATTTTTCATTTATTAGCTTAAGTCGAGTCTAGTCTTGGCTTAGCAACGCCATATTGTACATGTAATTAACCAAGATTGTTAACTCGCCACCAGTAAAGACTGTCTTTATCCAACAAAACCGTGTATTTCATATCCCTACACCTAACGTTACAACCCTTTAAAAGACCTCTTTGATAGTTTATCCTAGGTGCTTACGCCATGTGGTGGAGGTTTGATCCTTTCCCAAGCCTATGGTAATCTATTTTGCTATGACAGGTAGTGAGAGATATCTTCCGTTTCCATATTGTAATTTATACTTTATTACACCCGAGAGATGTGAGTATCTAAACACTATTTGTGAGGTGCTAGTACCTCCGTGCTTATCTTTGGTCTTTAGTGGAACGATTCTTTGTTATATTTACTTTTATATTAGTGTTAAATGACCCCTAACTTGTATTTTGATTAGAATAAAAGCGCATTTGCTTGAGGACAAGCAAATTTCAAGTGTAAGGGTATATGATGAGGCGAAAAATGAACCACTTTTAAGGGTCATGTAAGTCCGGAATTGAATTTATTTGATTAAATATTGCCCTAAATCGTCCCTTTTGTGATTTTAGGTACTTTGGGAGTGAAATCTGGAAAATGAAGCAATTCGGACGTTTTTGGAGCATAAAAGTGAAGAAAACGCCAAAAACTTAATTTTCCAAGCTGAGAACAGTGTGTGACGGCGTCAAGAGGAAGAAGTTGACGGCGTCAAGAGTAAAGATCATGACGACCCAGTACAGAAATGAAGACGTCACAAAGAAGAGCGTCAAGAGTTAAATGTGTGACGGCCTGGAAAAATGGAATACATGACGGCGTCAGATGTAGATCAAGGCAGTCCGAGGATTATTTTGGCGGCGAGATGACGGCGTCACAAGGTTGTTCTTGATGCCGGCAGCCTCTATTATCTATATATAGTTTTCTAATTTTCATTCATTAAAAGGAACAAGTTTGGAGAAACCCTAAGGCCGAACCATATACGTATTTTACAGCTTTTTCAAGGTTTTTCAGCCCTTGAGCCCTTACATGTGTTATTGAGATAAGTATTCTTTTAATTCAATCAATATGTCTATGTGTTGGTTGTCTATATCTTGTGCTTGTCTTGATTCCACCATGTTAGGCTAGATTTATCTTGTGTTTGCTTAGATCTAATGAAACCTATATGTTGATTATGTGTTGATTACTTGTTTATGGTTGTATTGGATGAATGATTTCAATGTTCGGCTTAAGAAAACTGGCCGATCTCCAATTGGTAACATGCTTGAACGTCTTAGGAAACATGAACCGATGTGTACTAGGTTTTATTGGTTGTATTTAATGCATGAGTAAATTCTAATGATCCCATGTTAGGAGCTTCTTAGCCGGCTCGACATAGGAGTGAAGTAGGCACTCATAGGATTGGTGAAGTAAGTACGCCACCCCATGAATGGTATTAAGGAATACAATCCGTCATCCACGTAACTATAAGAAGTAATTAACGTGTAAAAGATATCTAGGGAGTAGTGAAATCTAAGTAAACACATTTCTCCACTTATTGCTCACAACCTTAGTTTAATTTAGTTTTATTTTCATTTTTAGTATTTTATTTTGATTGCATCTTAGTATTGGGTTAGTTGACTAGCAACTAATTCCGCCCAAATCCTTCAAACCCGAGATATTTACTTGCTTTCATAAAAATATAAAAATACAAAAAGAATCATCCCTCATCTCTAGAACTAGTATTTAGGTTTTCTAATCCTAGCGACACTATTCCTAGCTGAACGATCAATCCCCCGGTACTTGTCACTATACTATACTACAACGATCAGGTACACTGCCTGGTGGGGGTTGTAAGCTTCTCGAGATCCCTCGAGAGGTTAAGCCTGGTGCAAACCCCACGCACCATCTCTCACTACCTGTCATAGCAAAATAGATTACCATAGGCTTGGGAAAGGATCAAACATCCACCACATGGCGTAAGCACCTAGGATAAACTATCAAAGAGGTCTTTTAAAAGGGTTGTAGCGTTAGGTGTAGGGATATGGAATACACGGTTTTGTTGGATATAGGCAGTCTTTACTGGTGGCGAGTTAACAATCTTGGTTAATTACATGTACAATATGGCGTTGCTAAGCCAAGACTAGACTCGACTTAAGCTAATAAATGAAAATAACAAAAACATAAAATAAACATAAAATGAACCGGGACGGTAGTCCGTATGTTTTTTCTTTTTTTCTTTTTCTATTTTTTTTCTTTTCTTTTTCTTGTTTTTTTGGATTTTTATTATTATTATTATTATTATTATTATTATTATTATTATTATTATTATTATTATTATTATTTTTTGCATACACTCTTACCCTACCATCCAAAATAATACATCATAGGGAATGAACATTCCCCTTACACTTGAATTTTTACATACACTCTTACCCTACCATCCAATATAATACATAGAATGAAACGGGATGGTAGTCCGTATGTTCTTTTCTCTTTTCTTTTTCTATTTTTTTTTCTTTTTCTTTTTCTTTTTCTTGATTTTTTTTTTTTTTTTTTTTTTTTTTTTTTTTTTTTTTTTTTTTTTTTTGCATACACTCTTACCCTACCATCATAGGGAATGAAAATTCCCCTTACAGTTGAATTTTTACATACTTTACAATAAACTAATCTAATGACTCGAATTAAGAAAATCAAAACACTTGGAGTACTTTTAAGATTAACGCACATATGGGGGTAATAAATGATGTTCTTCCCCATTACTCCATAAAATAAGTACTTTACCCATGAGTCCCAATTGCCCTAAAACAATATGTACAAGGATATGACTCGACTTAGCAATCATGTAATCAATTAGATAATTAACTTAGGGCTTAACAAATAACAATAATGCACTAAATATGAGTGCATACACGGAAGGCTAAGGCGATTTGGGTGTATATTTAAGTGGGGTGTAACAAATTCTTCCTTTAAGTAAAATGTTTAAAGTTAGAAACGAGAAGATAGGCTCGGAGGGGTGTACTAGGGGTTTCCTGTACTAAAAATGAGTACAACGCTAAGGTGTGGGAAAAACTAGTTGACTTAACTAGCCAAGTAATATGACTTAAATGGTCAAGTAATTATGATACGGGTTTAACACAAGGGTGATCCTAATGCCTCTTATCATGTAGTAAATCCTACTACACGAATGTAGTCTCACTAGCGGTCTCGGGATGCATCACTAACGCAAGTTCTAGAATCTAAATGCTACCGGTACACTCATAAGCACTAATAATAAATGCTTTCCTATCAAATCTAAAGGAGAACCTCACATATTTGGGTGGAAAATTTTTTCTGAATGGTACGGTTTTGTGCTAGTCATACAATCTCCTATCCATGAGACGCTTGTTATGGCTAAAGTTTCACTCCTAAATATTGTAAAAAAAATTAAATTTGGCGCTAAAATTACACTAACAAGTATTTCTCATAGTTTTATTACACATCTACCATCAAACAAACAAACTCAAGCGAAAATGTATCTGTAAGGTATCATCATTTTACCCTCCCCTTACACTTAGGATGAACATTGTCCCCAATGTTCAAGTAAAGAATGTAAAAGTGAAATAAGTAAAACAAATGAAATCAAATACTCCCCTGATTCGCTCGGTATGGATAATAAGGTGGCCAGGTTAGATCTTCCTCCAAGAAAATGAACAATCAAAGCTTCCCTTCCAGAATATAAATCATCTTCTTGTCATACATAACCTGTAAATCCTGAGAAAACAGACAAGGCAACCTCGCATAAAATCGGCGGCAATCTATATATGCTAATAAATCCTAGAAAACAAAATAAGATATAATGCTTGTGAAATGATGTTTGCAGATTTCCTGAAGATTATAAAACTAATAATTCAACAAAAACTTTAAGACTCCGTTAGAAAAACAAAACTGGTAAAATTTCCAGATTCTTACACGTGACGCCGTTAAGAGTAAACTCATGACGCCGTCAGAAGTGATCTGCAAGAATTCTTATGTTAAGTTTCCGAAAAATTTCTGGAAAAAACTTCGTCCTACTTCCTGGAAAATCCTGCAAAACTTCATTATGACTCGATACAAGCATATGACTCTAACAAATACGAATATACATGTTCAATTAATATTGTGGAGAATCATGATCGATTTTGTTTCTTTAAAAACATATTTGGGGTTTCCCCTTACACTTATCTTTTGCAAAAATACCTTTGGGTGAAGTTAAGACTAGGCCAAACAACAAAGTAAAGTATTTTCACTGTTTAGTTTAGAAACATGATCTACCAACAATAAAAATAAAGCATGCATACGAAAGCAAATAACAAACAAAATAAAAATCACACAAAACATGGGTTGCCTCCCAAGAAGCGCTTTTCTTTATTTACGAGTCTTGTAGCTAGACTCAAGGTCATGGGTTACTACATGATACGGGTGAGTTCCTCATTAAGGACATCCTTGGGATCAAACTTAGGTTTTAGCTTCCTATCGGTTTTCTTAGTACGGTATGACCTTTCAAACTTTTCTCCATCCGGATCATACAAAGTCATCTTCATATGCCATGATCCGTCACCTTCCTTAGGTAGCTTGTCCCACCTCCATTTACACTTATCTTCTTCTCTTTTCCACTTATTCATCTCTATATTAATAGGCATTACACTTAAGAACTCAATCATCTTCCTAAAGACTAAGGGGTCCTCAAAAGGATCTAGCTCTTCATCTCTAGCTATGAGTTGTTCCACCGAATGTATCTTTTCGATGAAATATTTTTCTAAATAGAATGGGCGTTGAGGTCCTATAAAGTTCCTTTCTATCCAAGGTCCATATCTAGATGGTCTCCTATTCATCTCTACCCAATGTGGTGTCGGTTCATCCTCACAATCATGGCTATGTTTCTTAACATTGTACACCGACCAAGTGTCGCCCTCACCTACCGCTATCTTAGACTCCTTACAATCTATCATGGCGCTAGCGGTTGCTAAAAATCCTCTTCCTACCAACAATGGGCATGTAGTGTCACTAACCATGTCTAGGACGTGAAAATCCGCTAAGATAGTTAACTTTCCTACGTGAACAACTACATCCTTAATCATTCCAACTGGGTGGGCAATACTCCCATCCGCTAGACCTATCAATACCTCCGTCTCCTCTAACTTTCCTAGCTTAAGAGTGGTGAAAAGAGATAAGGGAATCAGGTTGAGGCTTGACCCTAAATCGGCTAGTGTGTCGAAAGCTTCGGATCTTCCTATCTTACAAGGCAAAACAAATATACCCGGATCATCAAGCTTTTTAGGCAACTTGTTTTGAACGAAGGCGGTCCCATTTTTACCTAGTTTAAACTTCTCATATTTTTCTAGGAGGGCACTATAGTAGGGAGCACGGGCTAAGACATCAATGACGGGGCGTTCAAGGTGAAGTTCCTTGAATTCATCGTCAAGGTCTTGCGTAGGTGGTGTTTCAACTATGCTTTTGACCGGTTCTATATCGGGTGTTTTATTCGATTGGTCCTTTTGAAGAATTTGGTTTTGTTTGAAACACGTGCTCATAGATTTGACTGAGTAGTATTGTGGACAAGAAGTGGGTGACGAAACTGATGATATGGAATTAACGTTTAGTTTCGGGTTCTTGACCGTGTCGCTTGGGAGTGCTCCCATTTCTCGGTCATTGAGAACTTTCAACAATGTGTCAATTTTGGTGGTCATCTCGCTTTGCTTTTGTTTGAAATCGGCTTCAAACTTAGATATGCGAGCTTCTTGAGATGCCATGAACTTAGACATCAATCCTTCAAGATTGTTGGTACTACCATAGTTGTTAGAAGGATTGTTGTTGAAAGTACGGCTGGAGGGTGGACCGTTTGGTTGATAACGATTAGGCGGATTGGAAGAATTGGCTTGATTTTGTTTCCACCTAAGGTTTGGGTGATTTTTCCAAGAGGGGTTGTAGGAATCACCGTAAGGGTTTGGCTCGAGTTTGAAAGTGTACCACTTATCTCCCGCTTCGTCGGTACGCGAGGATGCATAGTCCGCAAAAGCTGTTCCGGGGAGTTCCACACAATCACGAGTGTCATGGGGACCACTACATAATTCGCATGAAGAAGTGATTTTGTTCACTTGGCTTGAAGGCTTAGGAGCTTCGTAAGATTTCATGAGAAACTTGACTTGGTCCTCAAGTTCCATGATCCTACGGTCGGGAGTGCTAGAGTTGTTCGAAGACAAAGATATTGCCTTGACCGTTTTGTTCAAGTCACGGGGATCATTCCAACTTTCGTTGTCATAGAGAGCAAGATCTTCTATGAGTTCCCATGATTGTTCCGCACTTAGATCACGTAGCTTACCACCGGCCGATTGGTCAATGGCTCGCCTTGTGGAGAGATCGATATGGTCATAGAAGATTTGGACTTGGAGCCAAAGATCTATGCCATGATGAGGGACTTTTTGGAGTAAGTCCATGAAACGAGTCCATGCTTCATAAAAAGTTTCATTTTGACATTGTTGGAACATCAAAATGTCATTTCTAAGCTTGGTAGTTCTCCCTGGTGGGAAAAATTGAGCAAGGAAACGAGTGGTGAGATCATCCCATGAGGTGATGGATCCCGCGGGTAAACGTTCAAGCCATTGGCTAGCTTGATCACGTAGAGAGAATTGGAATAGGCGTAATCGGGTTGACTCTCTAGTTGTAACATCAAGGTCTATAGAATCTACGATTTTAAGGAAGTCCTTGAGATGTTGGTTTGGATCTTCGGAACGAAGTCCATGGAATGCACATCCGCTTTGCACCAACCGAATGGTGTCGGATCACAAGGGGGTCACATTGGCTCCGGTGAGCTCAATAGTGTTTCGGTAGCCTTGGTGGCTAGGTCGGGAATACTCTCCTAAGGTTCGGGGCCTAAGAGGTTCTAGTGGTGGGTTTTGTTGTGGTGGGATGACGGGTTCAAAGATGTTCCCATCGTCCATGATGTCGGGTGGTGAAGAGTTACGAACAAAAACACGAAGAAAATAGATAGACTAAAGAGATCCTAAAAATAAAAATAAAATCTTACTAGAAAGAAATCTATCAAGTAGACCTAATAAAAAGAAATTCTAACCTAGACAATAACTATTCCCCGGGCTGCGGCGCCAAAAACTTGATGCGTGGGGATTGCACCAGGCTTTACCTCTCGAGGGATCTCGAGAAGCTTACAACATCCACCAGGCAGTGTACCTGATCGATGTAGTATAGTATAATGACAAGTACCGGGGAATTGATCGTTCATCTAGGAATAGTGTCGCTAGGATTAGAAAACCTAAAGACTAGGTCTAGAGATGAGGGATGATTCTTTTTGTATTTTTATATTTTTATGAAAGCAATTAAAATCTCGGGTTTTGAAGGAGTTGGGCGGAATTAGTTGCTAGTCAACTAACCCAATACTAAAGATGCAATCAAAATAAAATACTAAAAATGAAAATAAACTAAATTATACTAGAGTTGTGAGCAATATGTGGGAGAAATGTGTTTACTTAGATTTCACTACTCCCTAGATATCTTTTACACGTTAATTACTTGTTATAGTTGCGTGGATGACGGATTGTATTCCTTAATACCATTCATGGGGTGGCGTACTTACTTCCCCAATCCTATGAGCGCCTACTTCACTCCTATGTCGAGCCGGCTAAGAAGCTCCTAACATGGGATCATTAGAATTTACTCATGCATTAAATACAACCAATAAAACCTAGTACACATCGGTTCATGTTTCCTAAGACGTTCAAGCATGTTACACAATGGAGATCTACCAGTTTTCTTAAGCCTAACATTGAAATCATTCATCCAATACAACCATAAACAAGTAATCAACACATAATTAACATCTAGGTTTCATTAGATCTAAGCAAACACAAGATAGATCTAGCCTAGCATGTTGAAATCAAGACAAGTACAAGATATAGTCAACCAACACATAGACATATTGATTGAATTAAGAGAAGACTTATCTTAATAGAACATGGAAGGATCCAAGGGGTGAAAACCCTTGAAAGTACTGTAAAATATGAGCTAGGGTTTACAAAGTTCGGCCCTAGTTTCTCCACACAAGTTCCTCTTCTTTATGAATGAAAAATAGAAAACTATATATAGAGTTTGATAGGTGACGACGTCAAGAACAAATGTCTGACGCCGTCATCTCGCCGCCAAATAGTTCCTCGGACTGCCTAGATCTGGGTCTGACGCCGTCATGTAGTCTCCTTATGCAGGCCGTCACAAATTTAACTCTTGACGCCCTTGTTGTGACGCCGTCAGGTTTGCACTGGGTCGTCACCACTTTTACTCTTGACGCCGTCATGATCTTCCTCTTGACGCCGTCAGGTACTGTTCTCAGCATGGAAAATTAAGTCTTTGGCGTTTTCTTCACTTTTATGCTGCAAAAACGTCCGAATTGCTTCCTTTTCCAGATTTCACTCCCAAAGTACCTAAAATCACAAAAGGAACGATTTAGGCTAATATTTGATCAAATAAATTCAATTCCGGACTTAAATGACCCCCTAAAAGTGGTTCATTTTTCGCCTCGTCACTAACAAACTATTGTTTTCATATATAACATTTGTAATAATACTCGCGTCTCGACCCTTTAAATGATGCAAAGCATCGCGACCTACAACCCTTTCTGAAAAACTAATAAACATCGATTGGGCCTTAAGGCCCAATCCTTTGAAAATAAGCTAACGAGATAAGCTGTCTTGATAAGCTGTTTAGTAACGTTTTTAGTATCCTAAAATATGCCCGAAACCAAGCCCAAAACTTTCGTAAACCCATTGGATTTAAAATGCTTAACGGGCCTTGGTTTACTCGTTTAAAAGCCCAATAAGCTCTAAATAAGCACTTTTTAAAAATAAGCAGTTTTGAAAAGTTAAATAAGCTGTTTTTAGCTTAATTAAGAAATAAAAATGTTAAGTTTCGAATTTGGTAAATTTTGGATTAAGTTTGCAAAATTATTAACTTTTGGGTTAAAAGTGTCACTTTTATAAAGTTTAGGTAAAAACTGTCATTTTACAAGTATGAGGATGAAAAACCAATTTTATAAACTTTTGGATGAAAAGTGTAATAACTATAAACTTTTGAACTTAAAACGTAAAAATATTTAACTTTGGACTAACGACGTAACGCTAACACCGTTAGGGTAAAGAGTGTTAAAATCTGGAAAAGACAAGGGCCGTATGATATAATTAATATTTTCACCTTTACTTTCCATTTTACGATTTCACATTCACAACGTTACATTTTATTTCAAACTATTATTATTATTATTCTTTACGTTATATATATATATATATATATATATATATATATATATATATATATATATATATATATATATATATATATATATATATATATATATATATATAACTTAACTAAACTTACGATATTTTATCAAACCACAAGTTTTGCTATCGTTAAACCAACGACTCACGTATTCAAAAACTACTCGCGATTTAACCATTAAGACTATCAAACACTGAAACTTGCCATATATTATCTAGGTCGTGTGTGGAGCCGTTCCCTTATTGCAAACTGAGTATCGATATTTTCACCACTATACCGCTAAGGTGAGTTCATAGCCTCGCCTCTACTTATTTAAATGTTTTATAAACCTCACGAGGGGGATACATGCTAGTTTTTACAAACTGAACACAAGTATTTTTCTTTTGGTATGCTATACCTGATATCGTTATTGCTTAAGTACCTTATTGCCAAAAGCCCCTAATATCATGAACCTTAGTCACTCGTAGGGTGAACGTAAATAATTGTGGATAGATCTATTAGGGATTGACAATCCCCGTTTGGTCGCTGGAGAAAGCTACCAAACGCACTTTATTTGAAATCTAATAGGTTACTGGCAAGAACCTATCCCGAGGGCCATTGTTACTATTATCCATCATTTTTGATGAGATCTGTTAATCGGATGAGTGTCATGAGCTTAATGCAATAACAACTGTTTTTAACTTATAATTGTATGACGGTGCAATTATCACGTATAACTTGTGTTCAACTATTAAACTTAAACCTATGAATATCACTCAACTTTTGTTGATTTTTAGCATGTTTATCTCAGGTCCATAATGAGCAAGGATGGGACGGAGGAGCACGAATTTATTTCAAAGGCTCTAAATTTTACTATCATTCGAAAGCTTATTTAACAAACTTTGAAACCTCTGGGACCTCATTTTGAAAACTCTGATATTTATAAAAGTTCGAATGATAAATGTTTTAAAATGACTAAATTGATAATCATTTTCTACTGAAAAGCTGTGAGCTGTGAAGTAACACCCAATCTTTATTCCGCTGCAAATATTTTAAAATTGGGGGTGTTATAATGATTTTCCGGAAGTCTTTATTATGGGTAGAATCTTTTGTTGTGCATAAGCTCTTAATTTCACGACTTTTCTCCATCTTCTTGCTAATTCCTTGGACTTGATTGTAACTGAACCTTAACATATATTTGGTAAGCATAAAATGTTCACAAACACAACCAAATACAATGCACAAACATACAAATAACACGACTAAAACATGTACTAAAAATGAGCGTTATCACATTACGACGAGGATGTTTGGCATTGCTTATTTTTCATGTTTAAAATATAATAGAAAAGCAGTTTTCATAAGCAGGTTGGAACCTTTTTTTTAAAGCATTTTTTTTTTTCTTCTGAAATTATATTTAATCTTTTAGCTTAAAAATTTAATATAAAAGATAAAAAATTTGAATTACATTTTTACTTAATGAACTTTAAATAAGTTTTTAACATGTTATCAAAAAAATTCTCATTATAATTGTATAATATGCAAGGTTGCAAAAATCGCGAGTCGGTAGTCGCTCAGTGGACTCCCTTATAACTTGTAATCGATTTAGGTGGTGATTAATCGGATTGGCATTTTTAGCAATTTTTAGATATTTCTGGCAAGATTTTCCTTAAAAAACTAAAAATATCGATATAAACATGTAACACCCCAAGTTTTAAGGTTTTAGTCAGAAATATATTTTATTTCTTTTAAAATATTAGAAAAGTCTTTTCGTTAGTTCTATTAGAAATGAGGACCTTCAGTGTAAATAGTTAACCAAAAATGACTAATGGTGCAAAGGACTTAACGATAGGGACTAACAATGCGAAATGGACTTTTGGGACAGAATTACCACATTGCCCTTGTGGCTTAGTAATCTCTTAAAGTCCATATTTCTCCTCATATCTCCACATGTTTTACTAGGTGCTTATTTAAGAAAAAGGAGGGAAAAATATTAATTTTCCTAAGGATGAAGAAAGCTTACTATGATGATTTCCATGAAGTTTTTGGAGTAGTTATGATAATTATAAAAAGCTAGACGTCTTATTGATTAATCCCCATCAAAGGTGGCCTTGGGAGTCCAGGAATGCCCAAGCCAACCAAAGTGAGTAACGGTTTAGTTTAGCTCCGTTTATAGAAGCATTTAATGTTCAGCGCAAGATGGTATGTACTTTAGCTATAATAGACGTAGTAAAATAAGTATGTAATATCTCATAAGTAAAATTTCATTTAAGCATTATATGTTGCGGAATAGTGCAAGTGCAGAAAATAAGCAGAATTATACAACTTGTATGTACGGCGGTTTTGCAGTAAAACTGCCGGTTTTGGGACAACGGATGAAGTATAGCAGGTTATATTAGCTTCATGTTACTAGAATTGACCTGATTTCATAATGTATGCGTAGCTTCAGATATAGCCGAAGGTTTCCATGTTCATAGACTTAGAAATAGCCGAGTATCACTTATTACATCATGATTCGGATATATAAAAAATAAGCTATGTAAATGATGCTCATAAGAAACATCATTAGATATGATATGGGTGCCAAAGAAATGCACAATTAGTTATGTAGCATGCCTAAGATGTGTACGATGTGCAACTCCAACCTAAGCATCCTTCATGGATGACACGTTCTTAACATAAAAGCATCCTATGTGGATAACCATAGCATCCTAAGTGGATGACCCGTGCCATTGTGGATGTCCCGTGCACGTATTTATGACATCCTAAGTGGATGGCATGTGCTTTGAATAACACTTACATCTTGTGTGGATGACCCAAGTCAGAAAATCACGCATAAAAAGTTGGAGCCCAAGAAAAGTACTCGCCGGCTAGGGAATTTCGACGTTAGTAGAATGTCAATATCGCATATCCAGTTTCTTTCAGATATAGCTAAGATCCAGAACCATGCTTATACACCCATGCTGATACGTGGGAATCGCACCAGGCTTTACCTCTCGAGGGATCTCGAGAAGCTTACAACCCCCACCAGGCAGTGTACCTGATCGTTGTAGTTTAGTATAGTGACAAGTACCGGGGGATTGATCGTTCAACTCAGGAATAGTATCGCTAAGATTAGAAAGTCTCCTAAATTAAGTCTAGAGGTGAGGGATGATTCTTTTTGTATTTTTATATTTTATAAAAGCAATAAAATCTCGGGTTTTTTGAAGAGTGGGCGGAATTAGTTGCTAGCCAACTAACCCAAATGACTAAAGATGCAATCAAAATAAAATAACAAAAATGAAATGAAATCTAATTATACTAGTGGTGTAAACAATGATGCGGAAAGTTGTGTTTACTTAGGTTTCATTACTCCCTAGATATCTTTTACAGGTTGATAGCTTGTTACAATTGTATGGATGACGGGTCGTATTCCTTAATACTAGTCGTAGGGCCGTGTACAATATTCCCTAACTCTATAGGATCCTACTTCACTCCTATGTCGAGCCGTTAGAAGCTCCTAATATGGGATCATTAGAATTCTCCTATGCATTAAATACAACCAAAAATCATAGTACACCTCTGATCATGTTTCTTAAGACGTTCAAGCATGTTACCAATGGAAGTCTGCCAGTTTTCTTAAGCCTAATGATACGTGGGAATCGCACCAGGATTTACCTCTCGAGGGATCTCGAGAAGCTTACAACCCTCACCAGGCAGTGTACCTGATCGTTGTAGTATAGTATAGTGACAAGTACCGGGGGATTGATTGTTCAACTCAGGAATAGTGTCGCTAGGATTAGAAAGCCTAAAAACTAGGTCTAGAGGTGAGGGATGATTCTTTTTGTATTTTTTATATTTTATAAAAGCAAATAAAATCTTGGTTTTTGGAAGAGTGGGCGGAATTAGTTGCTAACCAACTAACCCAATAACTAAAGATGCAATCAAAATAAAATAACCAAAATGAAAATAAAGCTAATTACTAATGTGGTGTAAACAATGATAGGGAAAGTTGTGTTTACTTAGGTTTCATTACTCCCTAGATATCTTTTACAGGTTGGTAGTTTGTTACAATTGCATGGATGATGGGTCGTATTCCTTAATACTAGTCGTAGGGCCGTGTACAATATTCCCTAACTCTATAGGATCCCACTTCACTCCTATGTCGAGCCGTTAGAAGCTCCTAACATGGGATCATTAAAATTCTCCTACGCATTAAATACAACCAAAAATCATAGTACACCTCTGATCATGTTTCTTAAGACGTTCAAGCATGTCACCAATGGAAGTCTGCCAGTTTTCTTAAGCCTAACATCGAATATAATCATCCATAACAACTATAAACAAACAATTAACCCATAATTAACATCTAGGTTTCACTACATCTAAGCAAACACACAAGAGATCTAGCCAAGCATGTTAATTAGAAGACAAGTGTAAGATATATTCAAACAACACATAGACATATTGATTGAATTGAAAGAGTACTTATCTCAATTGAACATGAAAGGTTTCAAAGGGTAAAAACCCTTGAAAAAGCTGTGAAATTCGGACTAGGGTTTCTCTCCAAAGTTACACCCTAAAAGTTACACACTAATGAATGAAAATTGCAAAACTATATATAGATTTTAGAGAGTGACGACGTCAAGAAGAAAATTCTGATGCCGTCAACTCGCCGCCCATAATGAAATCGGATTGCCTAGATCCAGTTTCGACGCCGTCATGTGTAAAGTTACTCTGGGCTGTCACTAACATTTGGACCATGACGGCCTATGGTGACGCCGTCATGTCCTTAGTACAAAACTCTCTGGACCGTCACAGACTTTATCCACTTCCACCTCTTGCATTGCTCTTGACGTTGTCACTTGGAAACTCTTGACGCCGTCAGGTACTGTTTCCCGCAAGGAAAATTAAGACTTTGCCGTTTTCTTCACTTTTATGCTCCAAAAATGTCCAAAATGCTTCCTTTTCCAGAATTTACTCCAAAAGTACCTAAAATGACAAAAGGAACGACTTAGGGCAATATTTGATCAAATAAATTCGAATCCGGGCTAAAATGACCCCCTAAAAATGGTTCATTTTTCGCCTCATCAAATACCCTTACACTTGAGGTTTTCTTGTCCTCAAGCAAATGCGCTTTTATTCTAATCAAAATACAAGTTATGGATCATTTAACACTAATATAAAAGTAATATACAACAAATAATCGTTCCACTAAAGACCAAAGACAAGCACGGAGGTCATACACTAGCACCTCACAAATAGTGTTTAGATACTCACATCTCTCGGGTGTAATAAAGTATATATCACAATATGGAAATGGAAAATATCTCTCACTACCTGTCATAGGAAAATAGATTACCATAGGCTTGGGAAAGGATCAAACCTCCACCACTTGACATAAGCACCTAGGATAAACTATCAAAAAGGTCTTTCAAAGGGTTATAACTTTAGGTGTATGGATATGGAATACACGGTTTTGTTGGATAAAGGCAATATTTACTGGTGGCGAGTTAATCATCTTGGTTAATTACATGTACAATATGGCGTCGCTAAGCCAAGACTAGACTCGACTTAAGCTAATGAACCAAAACTAACAAAAAACATAAAACAAACATAGAATGAAACGGGATGGTAGTCTGTATGTTTTTTCTCTTTTCCTTTTCTATTTTTTTTTCTTTTTCTTAATTTTATTTTCGATTTTTTTTTTTTTTTTTTTTTTTTTTGCATATATTCTTACCCTACCATCCAAAATAACACATCATAGGGAATGTACATTCCCCTTACACTTGAATTTTTACATACTCGAATCAAGATAATCAAAACACTTGTAGTACTTTTAAGATTAACGCACATATGGGGGTAATAAATGATGTTCTTCCTCATTACTCCATAACACAAGTACTTTACCCATGAGTCCCAATCGTCCCAAAACAATACGTACAAGATATGACTTGATTTAGCAACCATGTAATCAATTAGATAATTAACTAAGCGTTTAAACAAATAACAATAATGCACTAAAGATGAGTGCATACACGGAAGGCTAAGGCGATTTGGGTGTACATTTGGGTGGGTTGTAACAAATTCTTCCTTTAAGTAAGAAGGTTAAAGTTAGAAACGAAAAGATAAGCTCGGAGGGGTGTACTAGGGGTTTCGTGTACTAAAAATGAGTACAACGATAAGGTGTGGGAAAAATTAATTGACTTTACTAGCCAAGTAATATGACTTAAATGGTCAAGTAATTATGATACGGGTTTAAACACAAGGGTGATCCTAATGCCTCTTATCATGTAGTAAATCCTACTACACGAATGTAGTCTCACTAGCGGTCTCGGGATGCATTACTAACGCAAGTTCTAGAATCTAAATGCTACCGGCACACTCATAAGCACTAATAATGAATGCTTTTCCTATCAAATCTAAAGGCGAACCTCACATATTTGGGTGGAAAATTTTCTGAATGGTACGGTTTTATGCTTGTCATACAACTCCTATCCATGAGACGCTTGCTAAGGCTAAAGTTTCACTCCTAAATGTTGTTAAAAATTTTAAATTTGGCGCTAAAATTACACTTAACAAGTATTTCTCTTAGTTTTATTACACACCTACCATCAAACAAACAAACTCAAGTGCAATAGTATCCTATAAGGTATCATCATTTACCTTCCCCTTACACTTATGATGAACATTGTCCCCAATGTTCAATTAAAGAATGTTAAAGTGAAATAGGTAAAAGAATGAAAGCAAATACTCCCCTGATTCGTTCGGTGTGGATAGTGTGTTAACAAGGTTAGATCTTCCTCCAAGAAAATGAACATTCAAAGCTTCCTTTCCAGAAAAATAAATCATTTTCTTGTCATACATAACCTGTTAAACCTGAGAAAACAAACAAGGCAACCTCGCGTAAAATCGGCGGCAATCTATATATACTAACAAGTCCTAGAAAGCAAATTAAGATATAATGCTTGTGGAATGAATGTTTGCAGATTTCCTGGAGTTTATAAAACTTAAGAATCAACAAAAACTTTAAGACTCCGTTAGAAAAACAAAACTCGAAAAATTTCCAGAATTTTACACATGATGCCGTCAGGAGTTAATTCCTGACGCCGTCAGAAGTTACCTGCAGAAATCTTTACGTTAAGTTTCTGGAAAATTTCTGGAAAAACTTATGTCCTACTTCCTGGAAAATCCTGCAAAACATCATTATGACTCAATACAAGCATTTAACTCTAACAAGTACTAATACACATGTTCATTTAATATTGTGGCGAATCAAGATCAATTTCATTCTTAGAAACAAATTTGGGGTTTCCCCTTACACTTAGCTTTTGCAAAATACCTTTATATGAAGTTAAGATGAAGTTAAACGACAAAATAAAGCATTTTCACAATTTTGTTTGAAACATGATCTACCAACAATAAAAATAAAGCATGCATACGGAAGCAAATAACAATCAAACAAATAATAATCACACAAAACATGGGTTGCCTCCCAATAAGCGCTTTTCTTTATTTTACGAGTCTTGTAGCTAGACTCAAGGTCATGGGCAATTATGTGACCTCATCATTGGTCTCGTTTTCTAGGTCATCTCCAATCTTAGTTTTGTATTCCGGACCTAGTAGCAAGCATACCTTGTAGAAACCAAGTATTCTATTCATGACATACTCTACTACTTTACGTCTATCCTCACCATTCCTATAGTATACCGCTTGCTTGTGTTCCTTTTCTATGTTTAATAAGAGGCGGTATTGTTCAATCTTATAGGGCATTTGGTAAGCAATCTCATCGTTCTCTTCCTTGAATCCAACTATCCCTAGGGTTGGGTCATAACTCATCTTAGAGGCCTCAACAAACGGTTTTCCAAACACTACTTGACTTAGGCAATTATCTATTACCGGACGAGTATCCTCCACTATCACAAAGTCGATAACATAAGTGAAGTTTCCTACAAATACATGCAATCCTTTCACTCTTCCTACAAAATTGCTCATCAAATTTGTGTTAGGCGTCATCCTATACCAAAGTTGCTTCTTCATTACCCAATTATAATAGGTCCTAGTCATGATGTTTATAGGAGACCTAGGATCGATATAAGCTTTACATACATGCATATGCCCAATGTTGCATGGTATGTTGATGTTAGAGGGATCACCTACTTTAATAAGGGGTGAACCAAGGATATATGGTGTCTTGGGATCATCGAATAAATCCTTGTGATATTCCCGTTCTTCCTTGGTGGGCAACTTATCAAAGTACTCTTCTACGTTTTCTACTTCCTCTAACTTTTCTCCCTTATTAACCTCAACTTCCTTAATCTCATCCCTAGTCTCAGTTTCTATTCCAACTCCATCCTTGTCACTTTCTTCTATATCCTTATCTTTTGGCTTAATGGTGGCATCATTGACAAAGTGGACGTGTTTGGATGACGAGGGGTCCTTAATTTGGATTCCGCTATTAGTGTCCCTAGTGTCCTTCCTAGGTGTAGTTAGCACTTGGTTGTTGAGGGCTTTCAACAAGTTGTCAATCTTATTGGTCATCTCCGTTTGTTGTTGATTGAATTCGGTTTCAAACTTAGCTATGCGAGCTTCTTGAGATGCCATAAACTTGGACATCAATCCTTCAAGATTGTTGGTACTACCATAGTTGTTGGAAGGATTGTTGTTGAAAGTACGGTTAGAGGGTGGACCGTTTGGTTGGTAACGATTAGGTGGATTGGAAGAATTGTTTTGGGGCATATTTTGGTTTTGTTTCCACCTAAGGTTCGGGTGATTTTTCCAAGAAGGGTTGTAGGAATCACCATAAGGGTTTGGCTCGGGTTTGAAAGTGTACCACTTGTCTCCCGCTTCGTCGGTATGCGAGGATGCGTAGTCCGCAAAAGCTTGTTCGGGGAGTTCCACGCAATCACGAGTGTCATGGGGACCACTACATAATTCGCATGAAGAAGTGATTTTGTTCACTTGGCTTGAAGGCTTGGGAGCTTCGTAAGATTTCATGAGAAACTTGACTTGGTCCTCAAGTTCCATGATCCTACGGTCGGGAGTGCTAGAATTGTTCGAAGGCAAAGATATTGCCTTGACCGTTTTGTTCAAATCACGGGGATCATTCCAACTTTCGTTGTCATAGAGAGCAAAATCTTCTATGAGTTCCCATGATTCTTCCGCACTTAGATCACATAGCTTGCCACCGGCCGATTGGTCAATGGTTCGCCTTGTGGAGAGATCGATATGGTCATAGAAGATTTGGATTTGGAGCCAAAGATCTATGCCATGATGAGGGACTTTTTGGAGTAAGTCCTTGAAACGAGTCCATGCTTCATATAGAGTTTCACCTTGACGTTGTTGGAACATCAAGATATAATTTCTAAGCTTGGTAGTTCTCCCCGGTGGGAAAAATTGAGCAAGGAAACGAGTTGTGAGATCATCCCATGAGGGAATTGGAATAGGCGTAATCGGGTTGACTCTCTAGTTACAACATCAAGGTCTATGGAATCTACGATTTTAAGGAAATCCTTGAGATGTTTATTAGGATCTTCGGAACGAAGTCCATGGAATGCACATCCGCTTTGCACCAACCGGATGGTGTCGGATCGCAAGGGGGACACATTGGCTCCTTGAGTGAGCTCAATAGTGTTTCGATAGCCTTGGTGGCTAGGACGGGAATACTCTCCTAAGGTTCGGGACCTAAGAGGTTGGTTTGCTAGTGGTGGGTTTTGTGGGTTGTTTTGTTGTGGTAGGTTGATGGGTTCAAAGATGTTACCACCTTCCATAATGTCGGATGGTAAAGGTTACGAACAAAGACACGAAGAAATAAGATAGACTAAAGAAAACCTAGAAATAAAAATAAAATCTTACTAGAAAGGAATCTAGCAAGTAGACCTAATAAAAAGAAATCATAACCTACACAATAACAATTCCCCGGGCTGCGGCGCCAAAAACTTGATACGTGGGAATCGCACCAGGCTTTACCTCTCGAGGGATCTCGAGAAGCTTACAACCCCCACCAGGCAGTGTACCTGATCGTTGTAGTATAGTATAGTGACAAGTACCGGGGGATTAATCGTTCAACTCAGGAATAGTATCGCTAGGATTTGAAAGTCTCCTAAATTAAGTCTAGAGGTGAGGGATGATTCTTTTTGTATTTTTACATTTTATAAAAGCAATAAAATCTCGGGTTTTTGGAAGAGTGGGCGGAATTAGTTGCTAGCCAACTAACCCAAATAACTAAAGATGCAATCAAAATAAAATAACAAAAATGAAATGAAATCTAATTATACTATTGGTGTAAACAATGATGGGGAAATTTGTGTTTACTTAGGTTTCATTACTCCCTAGATATCTTTTACAGGTTGATAGCTTGTTACAATTGCATGGATGACGGGTCGTATTCCTTAATACTAGTCGTAGGGCCATGTACAATATTCCCTAACTCTATAGATCCTACTTCACTCCTATGTCGAGCCGTTAGAAGTTCCTAACATGGGATCATTAGAATTCTCCTACGCATTAAATACAACCAAATATCATAGTATACCTCTGATCATGTTTCTTAAGACGTTCAAGCATGTTACCAATGGAAGTCTGCCAGTTTTCTTAAGCCTAACATCGAATACAATCATCCGTAACAACTATAAACAAACAATCAACCCATAATTAACATATAGGTATCACTACATCTAAGCAAACACAAAAGAGATCTAGCCGAGCATGTTAAATTGAAGACAAGTGTAAGATATATTCAAGCAACACATAGACATATTGATTGAATTGAAAGAGTACTTATCTCAAATTGACATGAAAAGTTCAAAGGGTTGAAATCCTTGAAAAAGCTGGAAAAATTCGACCTAGGGTTTTTCCCTCAAAGTTGCACACTAATGAATGAAATTTGGAAAACTGTATATAGATAATACAGGGCGACAGCGTCATGTGTAAACATGTGACGCCGTCAACTCGCCGCCCATAATGCAATCAGATTGCCTAGATCCACTTTTGACACCGTCATGTGTGATTTTGTTCTAGGCCGTTACTAATACTTGGACCATGACGGCCTTGGGTGACGCCGTCATCTCCTATGTACAAAACTTTCTGGATCGTCACGTGTATCATCCACTTCCACCTCTTGTATTACTCTTGACGCCGTCATGTAGAAGCTTGTAACACCGTCAGGTACTGTTCCCAACAAGAAAAATTAAGACTTTGCCGTTTTCTTCACTTTTATGCTCCAAAAACGTCCAAAATGCTTCCTTTTCCAGATTTCACTCCAAAAGTACCTAAAATGACAAAATGAACGATTTAGGGCAATATTTGATCAAATAAATTCGAATCCAGGCTAAAATGACCCCTTAAAAACAGTTCATTTTTCGCCTTATCATTCAATGTTCAATATTGTGCAGGAATTTGAAGATAGAAGATCAAAAGTTTGCAAGTGATTTAAAGAGGGCAACGTGTTTGATGAAATGTTTGAAAGGAAATCTTTGTAACATGGTATGCTATCTTTTAAACCTTCTCTAAGCAAAATAGTTGTTTTTTGTAAGTTGTATATAGATTCATGTGGTCTATCATGTGTATAGATTTATGTGGTCACATATTGCGACTTAAGTAGTATACAAGATATTACATCCATCGATATTACATTATGAGTTCACTATGGATTTTGTTGTTTTAATTCGTTTGAAGTATGAGAATCATTCGATAAGGATTTTTATATAATCTCCAATTCATGTCATATGGATTTAGCAGTTGGAACATCATATTAAAAAACATCATATTAAAAGCCTTCTGAGTACAATACATGCACTGAACACCTCATATGGTCTAAAGATTGCACTTTTTTTTTTTTGTTGTTGTAATTTAGCTTATTGTTCTTTTGATTTAGGTGTCTATGTGATGATTTTTAGCACTAAGAGCAAACTGCTGAAACTAGAAATTGGTGCTTCTTTCGCCCAATTTACAGTCGTCAGAATCAGTTGTAAGTGATTATTTAGATTTCTTCTTTTTGAATTAAATTTTATCTCATGGAATGTTTTTTCTAAGATATGAAAGTCAATGATTTCCTTTCATGTGGACTTGAGTGGTTGTTTGAAAATCTCACTTGGAATTGGTCACAAACACGATCTAAAATCTTAATATCACTTCAATTTTGAGAAATTCTTATTTACTATTCAAGTATATTTTAATCCTATTATAATATTTGGTGAATGACTTTCGAGCCTTTTGACCCATGTTACTTTGTTCCTTTCAGACTAAACTTATAGTAGTACTAATTGTAGCGTTTTGTTCTTTTTTATAAGTCTTAATTTTTTAATGTAGGTTCACTGAGTTTGGAGGCACGGTTCCTTACCGGCCAGTAGAAGACTTGGCATTTTCCGTGGCTTAATTTATTCAAATGGGTGGATCTTTTATAAATTACTATCTGGTAACTCTAATTTTTATTTTATTATATTTAATAACGGACTTGCTTGGTAATGTCATTTAAAAAGTTTTTTTTTTTTTTTTTTTTTTTTTTTTTTTTTTTTTTTTAATTCTGACAGTACCATGGAAGAACAAATTTTGGTAGGACTATTTGTGGTCCGTTTATTGCCACAAGGTACGACTATGATGCCCCTTTCAATGAATTTGATACATTCCATATTGAATAATATATTGATCTGTGCCTAAAGTAGGATGTAAAGGTGAAAACATGGACGGGTTGTGTAACAAGTCAAATGGGTGAATCTTTTGTCGGGTCAAAAGTCGTAACGGGTTGAATAATGGTGACTATTTCATTTTAGCATTGGGTAAAATGGCGAACTGCAGTATGGGTCAGGTTAGGCTGGACTTCTTTTCGTGATTTCATGGCAGGAAACTCTTTGAAAATCTAAAATGGCAAACTGCAGTGGTTAGTTTGGTTTTTGAATTCTCACTTAAATTACTCCGTATATCAGTTACTAATAGTTACCATTAACAATCTACAGGGGTTTATCACCAGCAATAATCCGCCAAAAGCCACCCGTGTAACACAAGTAATTCAATGTTATGTGTCGCACATTTTTTCAAGTCTACCTTGACTCCTGGCCATCATCAAGTGCACCTTCTGCTCAGAATAGAGGAAAAGTCGCTGAGAATAGAGGAAAATAATCAGGTAATATGAATGGTCAATTTGAGTTGTGTTTTATATCGTGCGGGTCCGATAGGTAGAACTGGACATGTACTAGAATAAAGATATGCTTTGACTTTCTTATGCTACTTTTGCGTTGTAGCTCTACTAAAGCAACAACAAGGTGGTGTACCAATGGTTGCTCCTTTGCCTCTGCTATGGGAACGTGTTGAGGCAAGTTTTTGGCAGCTAACTCCATGATCTCCAATGAGGCCATTGTTGTTCTTCAAAGGGCAGATAAAGCTCGAAAAGGTATTGGTTAATATGGTTGTTGAAGACACTTGGAATATAAAGATGGAGGTTAGACCATCATTAGGGAAATGGTTCTTTATGAAGTCGATTCTGTTTTGTTGAGATATTTGAGACAATATATTCAAGAAAGCTTGGAGAGAGCTACATACATTTATCAGTAAACACTATCAAAGGTGGAAAAGACTATACATCGAAGTTTATTATTTTGATAGTTAAAACCCAGATTGTTTATCGTATACTTGACATATTTGTTATTCTTCCTTTCAATAATAATGGAACTTATTTACGATCATTGTTCTTTATTTGATTTATTTACGAACGTATATCCTTAATGAACAATTTCTTAAAAAATGCCCGTGATTCCACGGATCTTTAAGCTACTTGGTGTCTCAAACCACAAACTTGTGTTAAAAGTAGGTGTCATGTACTATTATTGAGGAATATAGATCAATCAAATGGATTATGTGACAAGACCTCAAGTTGTTCGATTATCAAGAACTTCTATTCAGGCACAAATAATTAATGGAACACATTTTGGAAAGAAGGTAATGATACCAAGATTGAAAATTACTTTGTCTGATAAACGTCTACCGCTAAAGATTGTTTAGGAAACAATTTCCTTTGTCATTGTCATTTGCTATGACAATAAACAAGTGCCGAGGTCAATCACTTTCAAAAGTTGGTGTAAAACCTCGCAAAAATTCGTATAATTAACTTCGGTTAATTAAATAAATAATCTTTGTCATTATTGTAATCACCATTTTTACGGGGAAATTTAAAATTTTCTATGTATATTAAAATGGTCACGATTACAATATTGCCAAATTCGTCAAACGACAAAACAAGTTCTCGACAAAATTAATAAAATATTAATATTTCACTAAACCTAATTAATAATACTAATTACCAAAACCAATCAGGCCTTGTTTTATTTAGCCCAACCGGCCCAAATAATTAACCCAACTTAATTATAAATACTACGTATAAGTCGACCAAACATACTCCAAAATGCTTCGTTTATTTTTAATTCGTACACACGACATATATATATATATATATATATATATATATATATATATATATATATATATATATATATATATATATATATATATATATATATATATATATATTTGCACATTCTCATTAACCTACTAGCCAACTATTAGTGTGTCGAATCTCACGTTCATACGTTGAGTTTTGATACGTTTTTACGAGGCAAAGTGTTTAACCATAAATCGATCCAACCGATTCACAACTTATCCAATTCTTAACCGTTTTAATCCCCGTTTGTTTCTAAATGATCCTAATAATAATTCTGAGATGATTTTACACTCAAATGTCTAAGATGATCAAGTATATACAAGTGGTAAACGATTTTGTAAATCGTATGTACATTTATATAGTTGTCGACATAGAGTATGATTCACCAAGACACATCCCATTTTTCATGCTCTCACATTCACTTCTTTAGTAATAAAATTTGTCCTAGGAAGCTAAGTATACTGACATTGAATAGTTTATATGTTTCTTGAGTGATTTTAAACCACCCGATTCATTCAAAATGATACATATATACGCTCATGCATGCACTTGGTTTCCTTCCATTCTCATACACTTTCACACATTCATTTTCTTCCTAAACATCACCCTTACAAACCACAAGTCGATTGTATAATTATTTGGACGCAAGGAAGGGATATCGGGTTTGAATAATAAGTATAACGATTGGGTTATACTTGGAAACGTGATATTCTTGTGTTCTATTCTATCACTCTCGACTCTTGATCACCTCTAAGGTGTTTGTAAGTCTCCTCTACTCGTTTCTATTCCAATTCACACGTTAGATTTTTGTCATGCAACATGTTTAATTTGTTTCGAACGTATATACTTTACATATATATTACACGTACATATTTATTTTTAGTACACGAAACGTGACTAGCCTCTATCTTGGAAGGCCTAGGAGTCACGTAACACCCATAATTCACTTTAGTTGTAATGTTACGGCATTTCATGCATCCATTTCAAACCATGTTACATCGTATACAATTTGTTAAAACACTTAGAAAATAATTCAAGTTTTTCAAAATATATATCGGTTTAAAACATGCCACAAAACATACGTATAACTTTCAATTTCACGTAACAAGCACCCAATATTTTTCTACGTACTAATAGACCACCTAGAAAACTATTAGTTTCATATACACGACTTGTAAAAATATTCACGTTTTGACACCCTACTCGAGCCAAATTAAATCGACACAAACCAATTTTTGCAAATCCAAACTTAATAATAAAAACTTTGTTTTGTCGAGTAGGCTTAACCAAGGCCCAATAAGACTTAATGATTTAACAGCCCACTAGGCCCATAAAATATATTTTTAGAATCATAAAGGAAGCCCAAGTTCAAGCCCAAAACATTTTTCATGCCCTCGCCTCTAAATTTTTAAAATGGGCTTTTGTTTGGATCGAATGAGGCCCATAAGCTAAATAAATAAGCTTTTTATAAAATAAGCTGTTGAAATAAGCTTAAAATTAATAAAAGAAGCTACGGAAATTTTTATAAAATTTTTATAATCATTATTGTAAAATTGGACTAAAAATGTAACGCGACGACACCTGTAGGGACTAAAAGTGAAAATATTGGAAACTAAGGATTAAAACTGTAGAAACAGAAAGATAGGATAAAAATTGATAATATATGATGTTACAAGCTTAGATTGTAATTTTGGACAAGTAGTGGACAATAAATGTAAATTATATAGGAAAAGGACTAACGGTGTGACGCTAACGCCGTTAGTATAAAAAGTGTAAAAATTGGAAAAGGACAAGGACTACACATAATCTATTTGACATTCTTCTTTTATTTTTCAATTTACGGCAACCATCACGTCATATGCATTTTGTTACGTTTTATATATATATTATTTATTTTTACGTTAATAATATATATAACGATATCTAAAAAGTTAATATTATTACTTACGATTAAAAAGGTAAAACTACGATGGATATTTTAAATAAAGTATTTTATCATATCATGCATGGCACAATAATTTTACTGCACATCATCTATTCGTCATACCGAATAATAAATATTCGTTATTCGTTCGTATTTACCAAATAGTATTTGGTTATATTCTCTGATAAATTTATTTATCAGGTTCCGTATCAAAGACGTTTCCATAATCGTTCCCATAAATCTCGTTCTACTTTACTTTTCATCATTTCCAAATCAATCCAGGTGAGTAATAGCCCCATTTCCAATAATTGTTTTTAAACTCATTGGAGGAGATACATGCTTACATATACTTTTATAACTTGATAAGTATATGAAATAAAATACATGATTTAAATCAATTTCCTAATTGATATTAAAATAATATAATTTGTGATTTAAAATGTGATATATACACTACTTAATTGAAATACTGATACTCATATAATAATGCTTTCAATTTGATTATTGTGGTATGTGATATATATATTTTATTGATGAATTACTTGACTGAAATATTGATACTCTGATGATAATGTTTCCAATTCGATTATTGTGATATGTGATATATATATGTTACTGGCGAAATACTTAAACTGAATTTCTGATACTCAAACGATAATATTTTCAAACTGAATTTCTGATACTCAAACGATAATATTTTCAAACTGAATTTCTGATACTCAAATGATACTGTTTTCAAATTGATTACTGTGATACGATACTTGATTACATGATGTTATGCTAAATGAGCCCATTAGTCCTTGATATTGCCTAAGTTAGCTTATCGCCATATAGTCCCCCAATCATGAGCCATTAATCACTGTAATGTGAGCGCGAATATAGTAAATAGATTCGAAACCTGTTTCGGATTGACCTCCGATCCCACTAATACTTGACGGAATACCATTATGCATATGGTTAGTCGTATTAGTCGTGATACACTATATTTGAGACAAATAGGAATTGGCAAATCACCTATGATTAGAGGGCAAAATCTGTCATTGATTTGATAGAACACCCCCTTTGTTAACGTCTTGCGTGTCATGAGGCTTGGTGCAATATCTATAAAGGAAAGATATATGTATTCAACATACATTTAGATACAGCTGTATAGGTTTGACCATACGTAAATTGTATATCTGATTGATTTAGTATCATGAGTTTCCAGCTCATGTTAGGGTTATTGATTCTTTATTTGAATATGATTGAATACTTATATGACTTATTTGTGAATATACTCGATACTTGTTTCATTACTGTTTGTATTTTATCAATACCAAATATTCCTGAATTCTAATAAAATAAAGGGTTTTTCCTAAAACTCTATGAACTCACCAACCTTTGTGTTGACACTTTTAAGCATGTGTATCTCAGGTAATTTAACGGAGCAGGACAAGACACGGAGTGGGCATTTATTACTCTGATAAATTAAAATGGTGTAAAAATCAAATTTGTCATTTTTATAAGCCTTTATATCTTTCATAAGATTTTAAATCAAATGGTTCATCTTTTATCAAAATTATTATTTGAATGACAAATAACTTTCAAAACGTTTCTTTTAAACCATTTTATGTGGTTAAAACTTCGATCCTCACCGTAACACCCAAATTACTTTTCCGCTGCGACAAACTTAAATTTGGGGGTGTTACAGATTGGCATCAGAGCTACAGTTATAGAGAATTAAATGTTTTCAAACATTAAAACTATAACTTCATTTTCAAAATAATGATTTTACACCATAACATTTTATGCCCTCCGTGTCTGCAGACTGCTGTGCTCTATACTTTATCTGTTGAGATTATCTTACATGCTTAATAGTTCCTCATATACAATTGTTATTTCATCTGTACTGTTATATCTTTAACATACAAAATACTCATAAAATATTATTCTCGGTTACTACTGTAGCATGTCTTCAGGAACGCCCGTGAATGTCAAAACCAATATCCATAATACTAATACCTCATCTATCAATAAAAATTCTCCGAATAATGAAGATCCTTACGTACAAATAATAAAATCCCAACCTAATATAGAACTCACTCCGAGATCACCTCCATCGTCATCTATTTGTTCACCTTTACGTCAAAGAATCAGGAGAGCTACCGAATCATATGAAGATTTGATTGGTGGCCAGGCAATATTCGAAGTTGGATAAGGTTCAAGCCAAGAGATATCATGGACGAATGTTGAGCCAATTTCTCCGTTACCTTATACTTCAGATTCTACAATACCAGATTCTCCAAATAATTTATCCTCACCTAACTCTCCCGACTACGGTATAAGCACTCTTGAATCAATATGGAATCTTATTTATCGACATGCCGACATATTGGATGCTCACACTGAACAGCTAAAAGGGTTACGACCAACTCAATTTGAATGGTACGACTGTAACCTTGACGCTTTGTTCAAAAGGGCAGATGCTGAGAGGCGAATAATATGTGAGTTAGGAATAAAGATTAATGAAATAAAGGACAACACCAACCAGGAACTTGGAAGTTTGGACTCCAGGGTTCGTTGTGCAAGAAGAGAACACGGTCAGACACATGTAAGAATTGGAGATATTGAGAGAACCCTATGGATGGCCAGAGATGCAGTCAGAAACCAAGGTCAAAAGATTGCCACATTAGAGAATATGTTGGCAAACCAAATGAACATGTGTCAAGAACGTTTCTCAAACATGGAAGCTGTACAACTTGAACTTGAGAAAGAAATTAGATATTTACGTCAGAGGCGTAACTAATCTTAAGTTAACAAGTTTCCTTGTTGTTCCTAATAAACCAAATAGACTTGGTTAATATTTCTTGTAATGTTCAATAATTCTGAAACTTCAGAACGTGTAATCAAAACATATTGTATAATAACATCCTTTCTGTTATATATATATATATATATATATATATATATATATATATATATATATATATATATATATATATATATATATATATATATATATGTTATGAATCAATATTTTCTTCCGTATCAATCATGCATGCAATGAATCCTCATATTTTCATGCAAAAATCTCATCATTTGTTATTTCTATAATAACCAAATGATTCTATTCAGATCAATGGAGTATTAATAAAAGATCTTGTATCGTTTATCTTGCAAAGACAATCGGTCAAGTTATTAATATTCTATTTATATCTGTAATATTATTCAAATCTACCGTAAGATTTCTTACAAATTGTTAAGATTTCTTAAAAATTTCCATAATTAATCTTAAACTTTAAGAATCGTCTAAATACCAATTTTTGAAAAGAAATTTAAAGAATGAAGAAAAGATAATTAAACTTCATTTTAAATAGACAAGTCGGTTTGTTCCTTAGTAATCCCATATCAAGAGTTGATCATTGATAAATGATACAACAAAGACATATCTTAAAATTAGATTACAGTAGGGAGTCAATTCAGTCTATTATCAGTGAAATAATTAACTTCATTATTTAAATTTTTCTGATATTATATGGATTCTAATGTTGAGTTTCATTTATGTTTACAGAAAATGGACAACATGAACAATGCATATCAATCATCATCAGAAATCACCATGACTCCTAGAGCTATCCAGAAATTGGTAAACGACATAGTGTCGGTGGTACTAGAAGGGACGTGTAGTTTATCCGAGAAGAGAGACGGGTATGCTTGGTAATCAACACCCTGCAAGTTTCATGAAGTATAGGCCACCTCACTTAAAGATTCAAGAAGGAATGATCAACCCTACCATCAACCATCATCAAGGAATTTGGCATGGAATTTTACCAAATGGAAATAATCAGAAGAGGAAACTCCCCGAGGCAGGAACCATCAATCCCATCTACTGCAACATCTTCAATGCTCAAGACCGTTATCACAAACATCTAGAAGACCGTATGGAGTACCAACGTCAGCTGGGAATCAATCAGAAAGCTAATAGAAATTGTCTTGTCGCACCTGTTACTGGAAGTGGTTATCGTGGAACTCTACCCTGGTGTCAAAAATGCAACCAGCATCACACCATGAAATGTAGGGTTAAATGCACGAAAAGTCAGAAAATAGGTCACCAGGAAATTAGCTGCAGGACTAAGGACATGAAAGTACAACCAACAACCATTGTATGTCACGGATGTGGTGGACATGGTCATCATGTGAAACGATGTCCAAACTACAATGTTAATTGGAAAGCCAAGACCTTTACAAGAAAATGAAGAATCTTTAAAGACCTTGATAGTATCGAGGGAATGGCAACTAGATTGGAACAGATGAATAAATTCCTGTTGAAGATAAATAAAATCTTGTTTAAAATTTCCTAAGTTGTATTTCTTTCCTGTATTTCACTTCAAGTTACGATGGATGTAACTTAAACAATAATCTTTCTACTGTATCGAAAAATCTCCCTTGTAATATTTCCATAATAATGATAATATAAGTTAATTTCAATTTCTGTCTCATTTATCAAATGACAATATACAATAATTACTCCATAAATTTCTGATTTATATTATGAACCCTAAAATTTTCCACTTTATTAAAAAAAAAAATTACGTGTTATATCATAAAAACAACACGTTGGACACCATCTAAAACAATTTATAGAAATATATGATTGAACCAAACATCACATCATTTGGTCCTCAATTATACATAACCTGATCAACTATGTATAATTTAGGAAGAATTATGTTATGAAAGGAACAATGATATTTTCAAATAATTAAATAACAATCTTCATTCAAAAGCAAGATAAATAGCTAAAATAAACTGTTCAAAATCAATACATTGAACAACCCATAATAAATACCTATCATATATCATCACCATTATGATAGGAAATCAACAAAAGTACAAGCAAGAAAACACCAATAATTCACAACAACTGATAAAAGACATCAATAGCGAAATTTTTATTAAAATCCATAAAAGTTAATACATAAACAAATAATTAGCATCGGAAGTGCTATCGTTACAATTATTACAATACAAACAAAAGAATCTTCAATAGGTTGATCCGCTATGACAAATAAGACTCCCACCAACAAAACAATAGCAAGAGCCACCACAGGATGAATCACTTTAATTATGCTGAAAAATAAATATAAACCAAATATTAAAAACAATAATGAGACAAATTCTTAAAAACAACACGAGTTTTATTCCTTATTCGTTACAAGTACATAGAAACATAACCAGAACTTAATTCAAAACAACCCTAGCTCAAGATTTTACCCCCAGATCTTGTCGACGGTAATAGCAAGGATAGTAAGGGGTACGACAAACAACAAGATCGCAACCAAGAATCCAAAGTCTTCATCCGGAACGTACGCCAAGTAGATAGCGGCAAGGACGACGTACACAATCGCTAAGATGGTTATGAGATGCGGCATTTTGGTGGAAAATGGTAAATGGAAGGAGTGGAAATTTGAAATGGTATATATAGGCTAAAATGTGACCGTTGGGTTACTATTCCTGACCGTTGGGCACTATTTACTAGCCGTTATTTTACTATTCATGACCACTATTTTCAATATTCACAACCCTTAAATACGTCAGTTACCTTGTCTTGTTGGGTACAAGTAAATCTAACTGAATCACGTTTCCGTAGTTTTAGGAATAAAAATCTCTCGACAACCTCTGTTCAAAAATTCTTTACTCAAGTAATCACATTAAATTTGAATTTCGGGACAAAATTCAGAATGACATGTGGGTACTGTAAAACCTCGCAAAAATTCGTATAATTAACTTCGGTTAATTAAATAAATAATCTTTGTCATTATTGTAATCACCATTTTTACGGGGAAATTTAAAATTTTCTTTGTATATTAAAATGGTCACGATTACAATATTGCCAAATTCGTCAAACGACAAAACAAGTTCTCGACAAAATTAACAAAATATTAATATTTCACTAAACCTAATTAATAATACTAATTACCAAAACCAATCGGGCCTTGTTTTATTTAGCCCAACCGGCCCAAATAATTAACCCAACTTAATTATAAATACTACGTATAAGTCGACCAAACATACTCCAAAACGCTTCGTTTATTTTTAATTCGTACACACGACATATATATATTTTTGCACATTCTCATTAACCTACTAGCCAACTATTAGTGTGTCGAATCTCACGTTCATACGTTGAGTTTTGATACGTTTTTACGAGGCAAAGTGTTTAGCCATAAATCGATCCAATCGATTCACAACTTATTCAATTCTTAACTGTTTTAATCCCCGTTTGTTTCTAAATGATCCTAATAATAATTCCGAGATGATTTTATACTCAAATGTCTAAGATGATCAAGTATATACAAGTGGCAAACGATTTTGTAATTCGTATGTACATTTATATAGTTGTCGACATAGAGTATGATTCACCAAGACACATCCCATTTTTCATGCTCTCACATTCACTTCTTTAGTAATAAAATTTGTCCTAGGAAGCTAAGTATACTGACATTGAATAGTTTCTATGTTTCTTGAGTGATTTCAAACCACCCGATTCATTCAAAATGATACATATATACGTTCATGCATGCACTTGGTTTCCTTCAATTCTCATACACTTTCACACATTCATTTTCTTCCTAAACATCACCCTTACAAACCACAAGTCGATTGTATAATTATTTGGACGCAAGGAAGGGATATCGGGTTTGAATAATAAGTATAACGATTGGGTTATACTTGGAAACGTGATATTCTTGTGTTCTATTCTATCACTCTCGACTCTTGATCACCTCTAAGGTGTTTGTAAGTCTCCTCTACTCGTTTCTATTCCAATTCACACGTTAGATTATTGTCATGCAACATGTTTAATTTGTTTCGAACGTATATACTTTACATATATATTACACGTACATATTTATTTTTAGTACACGAAACGTGACTAGCCTCTATCTTGGAAGGCCTAGGAGTCACGTAGCACCCATAATTCACTTTAGTTGTAACGTTACGAGCATTTCATGCATCCATTTCAAACCATGTTACATCGTATACAATTTGTTAAAACACTTAGAAAATAATTCAAGTTTTTCAAAATATATATTGGTTTCAAACATGCCACAAAACATACGTATAACTTTCAATTTCATGTAACAAGCACCCAATATTTTTCTACGTACTAATAGACCACCTAGAAAACTATTAGTTTCATATACACGACTTGTAAAAATATTCACGTTTTGACACCCTACTCGAGCTAAATTAAATCGACACAAACCAATTTTTGCAAATCCAAACTTAATAATAAAAACTTTGTTTTGTCGAGTGGGCTTAACCAAAGCCCAATAAGACTTAACGATTTAACAGCCCACTAGGCCCATAAAATATATTTTTAGAATCACAAAGGAAGCCCAAGTTCAAGTCCAAAACATTTTTCATGCCCTCGCCTCTAAATTTTTAAAATGGGCTTTTGTTTGGATCGAATGAGGCCCATAAGCTAAATAAATAAGCTTTTTATAAAATAAGCTGTTGAAATAAGCTTAAAATTAATAAAAGAAGCTACGGAAATTTTTATAAAATTTTTATAATCATTATTGTAAAATTGGACTAAAAATGTAACGCGACGACACCTATAGGGACTAAAAGTGAAAATATTGGAAACTAAGGATTAAAACTGTAGAAACAGAAAGATAGGATAAAAATTGATAATATATGATGTTACAAGCTTAGATTGTAATTTTGGACAAGTAGTAAAACTACGATGGATATTTTAAATAAAGTATTTTATCATATCATGCATGGCACAATAATTTTACTGCACATCATCTATTCGTCATAACGAATAATAAATATTCGTTATTCGTTCGTATTTACCAAATAGTATTTGGTTATATTCTCTGATAAATTTATTTATCAGGTTCCGTATCAAAGACGTTTCCATAATCGTTCCCATAAATCTCGTTCTACTTTACTTTTCATCATTTCCAAATCAATCCAGGTGAGTAATAGCCCCATTTCCAATAATTGTTTTTAAACTCATTGGAGGAGATACATGCTTACATATACTTTGATAACTTGATAAGTATATGAAATAAAATACATGATTTAAATCAATTTCCTAATTGATATTAAAATAATATAATTTATGATTTAAAATGTGATATATACACTACTTAATTGAAATACTGATACTCATATAATAATGCTTTCAATTTGATTATTGTGGTATGTGATATATATATTTTACTGATGAATTACTTGACTGAAATATTGATACTCTGATGATAATGTTTCCAATTCGATTATTGTGATATGTGATATATATATGTTACTGGCGAAATACTTAAACTGAATTTCTGATACTCAAACGATAATATTTTCAAACTGAATTTCTGATACTCAAATGATATTGTTTTCAAATTGATTACTGTGATACGATACTTGATTACATGATGTTATGGTAAATGAGCCCATTAGTCCTTGATATTGCCTAAGTTAGCTTATCGCCATATAGTCCCTCAATCATGAGCCATTAATCACTGTAATGTGAGCGCGAATATAGTAAACAGATTCGAAACCTGTTTTGGATTGACCTCCGATCCCACTAATACTTGACAGAATACCATTATGCATATGGTTAGTCGTATTAGTCGTGATACACTATATTTGAGACAAATAGGAATTGGCAAATCACCTATGATTAGAGGGCAAAATCTGTCATTGATTTGATAGAATACCCCCTTTGTTAACGTCTTGCGTGTCATGAGGCTTGGTGCAATATCTATAAAAGAAAGATATATGTATTCAGCATATATTTAGATACAGTTGTATAGGTTTGACCATACGTAAATTGTATATCTGATTGATTTAGTATCATGAGTTTCCAGCTCATGTTAGGGTTATTGATTCTTTATTTGAATGTGATTGAATACTTATATGACTTATTTGTGAATATACTCGATACTTGTTTCATTACTGTTTGTATTTTATCAATACCAAATATTCCTGAAATCTAATAAAATAAAGGGGTTTTCCTAAAACTCTATGAACTCACCAACCTTTGTGTTGGCACTTTTAAGCATGTGTATCTCAGGTAATTTAACGGAGCAGGACAAGACACGAAGTGGGCATTTATTACTCTGATAAATTAAAATGGTGTAAAAATCAAATTTGTCATTTTTACAAGCCTTTATATCTTTCATAAGATTTTAAATCAAATGGTTCATCTTTTATCAAAATTATTATTTAAATAACAAATAACTTTCAAAACGTTTCTTTTAAACCATTTTATGTGGTTAAAACTTCGATCCTCACCGTAACACCTAAATTACTTTTCCGCTGCGACAAACTTAAATTTGGGGGTGTTACAGTTGGCTTCTATCTGCCACGTCATGTTTTCACACACGGACAACTATGTATCATTGTTTCTTACGTCAAAAGCAAATGAGGTTTGAAGGTTGTCGTTTGTGATGCGGATAGTAATCTATCGAACATCACTACAAATTTTTCTCACTAGATCTATTCCCTTATAATTATTATAAATCCCAAACTTCTTTTACTTACATATTTTTTTAAACTTATTAGGTGTTTACATAATGGACCTTTTGTTGACATGTTAGAATGGTCACTACATACATTTGCTTATGAAGACAAATATATTGGAGATCAGGAGGCAATGAACGTTTATTTCACATATATTTACAAGCACTGTATTTTATACTTTCAGTCACTTATAACTTATTATTCCGTTACAAGAAATTTTACAGCGTTTACGTTCATTGTTATTTCTTACTTTATTTACGTACTTACCTTTTTAATTAAAAAAACCCATTAAAATCTCGCGGATTCCGCGGGTCTATAAGCTAGTACTACATATAATGCATGAAGCACTCTCTCTCCAAAATTTTCAGATTTACAAGAAATAAATCATAGTTTACAATACTTTAATGCACCTAATTTTCAGAATTACAACAAAGTAAGCATATTGTACAAAAAAAAAAAAAAAAAAAAAAAAAAAGCGTGGTGTCATTTTAAGAACAAATTCTACCAAACAACATTAATGCTATTTAAAACACCCCTTCATAAAAAATTACAACTATTTAAGCACAATGTACAATAGTTTTTAAGCAAATACAAGTCATAAAACACAAAACATAAGTATGTAAAGCACAATGATTTTAAGGTCAACAATCTATTCAACACATATAATTAATACACTAATTAACTCACCCCTTCACCAAAATATACAATCATTTAACCATAATGTACAAGTTAATCAAGCTACTAAGCCAAGTACTTAAAAATAGATCCATTAGGCTGGGCACAGTGGTCGGTCGACCGGACCGGTCGCCCCTGCGCTAACCGAGTCGCCGCCACTGCAACCACAAGATCGATGAAGGTCAGACGGCTCCAAAATTCACAAACCTGTCACCCCCTTGACCGATTAATGCATTCCACAAAAGAAGAAAATATGTACCGTCACATATCAAAACAAAAATGAAAGAAGAAAAGAACAATCATTAATCAAGCTAAAACAAACATCAAACTTATTCCATCTATGGTCCACGAACAGAAAGTATACAGCAACAATAAAACCCAACATCTACATCTACCTCAGTTCTAACCCCATCTCAAAACCACTATCACGGTCAACACAACATAAAACCTTAGAGAGAGTTTTCGTTTGACATTCAAAAAAAGGGTATGATTTTCTTGCAAACATAAATTGTTGGTTATGTTCGGTTATCAAGATAAGAAAGAAAGGAAGAGTATGTGATGTTTGTATGGCTGCAAACCATGCCTGCGTATTTTTGTGAGGGAAATTAGGGCAGGAATGGGGTAATTTAGGTCTTGTAAACGTATTTATAAGTCCTAACATTTGGGTTATATACCGGTTTGGTTGTTAATTGGGCTGGCCAAATGATATCACAAATTGTTTGGTAGTTTAATCATGGTCCTTAATTGATATTGATGATTAAAGTTTGTTTAGGCTGAAATTGGTTTGACTAATTACTAATTGAGCCGTGTATGGTATAGTTGATTTTGGGCTACTTTTGATATTTGGTTCATGTGAATAGTGTATATTAAAAATGACAATGTAGGGGATATATATAGTGTAAAAAAGATGATTTTTTTTTTAAATACAAATAAAAATATAAATGTCGGTCGCCTTACTATGCCTAAAAGGTCGCATGTATGTCAGAAAATTTAAAGGTGATTGTGCTGAAGGAAAGAATCAAGATTTCTGTTTGTGGTAGCTTCGGTTAAGAATAAATGAAATTATACTACTGCTTTTTTATTTTCTTATGAGTCCTAATACCGTCTTTCACGATATATGGGGAAGTTGAGATGTAGACAGCCACCCCTACCTAAGGTAGAGAGGCTGCTTCCAGTTCTATCTAAGATAAGAAAGGACCTCCGGCCTTTTGTAGAGAGTGAGGATCGAACCATTGACCTCTAGGTTAAGATGTATGAGATTTTCCAACTGATCCAACCCTAAAATTATTATTATTTGTAAATTAGTCATCAAAAAAATATAGCCGTATAACATCACATTACCAGAAAATATAGACACAAGGTACCCGCTGCCGTATCGCGCGAGTACCCTGCTAGTATATTTTTAATACATATAAAGGGTGCATGTCATTTCTTTAATTATTGAATTCTTGAAAGTTGTAACTTAATACACTTAATCTATTTTAGGAAACTATTAATTGATAGAACCATTGTAACACAGTTAATACCCCTTAATCTATTTTAGAAAACTTAAATGCCCTCAAATTTTCATTGTAACAAAACACAGTTAAGTTGATTGGTTTATGAATAGAATGAGAAGATTTTTTAATATTTACAATTTCGTTAGGGGGTGGCAATGGAGGCGGTATGGTGTTCGGCAAGGGCCAAACCGAGCGGCATCACCATTGCCATAAACTCGGCATGGTGAAATTGGCAAGCAAACCGGTATCTCATGCCGTTGAGGCATGGAACTTGGGCTATAAATATTCGAACGTTGGGTGCTTTAATGTTGTGCTTTAGTGTATGAATCATGAACATACACCATTGCCATTGATTCGGTATGGTGAGCCATGGTTGAATCATGAAATAATGTGGCAATATATGACAGGTTACTGGTGAATCATGGGGAAGGCATCGAATTATAACTACCACCTCGTTTATGTATGATTTGTGAAGAGATGAAGAGAATATTTTTTATATTTAATAGTTTTCAAAAAATCATCTTAATCTTTACGGTATAAATATTATAATCTTTATTTTCAACTTAATGTTTGGCATACAAGATTATTGAGAGATTATGCTTATTTTTTTTAAAAATAAACTATTTAACAAATATAATATTTGTTTGGCAACTCGTAAGAGATTAAAAAAAAAAAAAAAAAAAAATCATAATCTCTGAAAACCAAGGTTATTTCATGTAACTTATAAAAATAATCTATTTTTATAATCTCATCTTCAATCTTCAATTCAATCAATAGTTACTTTTGCCAAACATATCATTATATTTAAAAAATACACACTTTACATCGAGGGTCAAACTAGAATCACAATTTTGCAAGTATATTATATTTGCCGTTATACGCCGCTTTGCGCGAGTATTGCGTCGATTACACAAAATACAACAGCACAAAATTAAAACTTAATACGGAGTAGCATCCACTAGAGTTGACTTTTATATCTTTTTTTTTGAAAGGCTAATTTCATTAAACACAAACGAAAGAAGGAATCTCCAAGGCGGAGAAACCCACTCGCAAATTACATCACATCAATACGAAAAGAGTTCCATCCTTTCCAATCTACCTTCCCCCCATTATACCTATTCTTGAACCAAAGATAACCCAAGGCTTTGACATCCGAAACGATCTTTGTGACGTTGACTTCAATGTTCTCGAATCTTTTCCGGTTCCTCGCTTTCCAAACACACCAACACGTCAACATTATCACCCCATACACCATTTGTTTTCGATCTTTGGAGCCACCCATCCTAGACGCCATATCAATAATGTCACGGAAAGAGAATAAGAACCCTTTCGAAATGTTACACCATCGACATATAGCATCCCAAACCCCATTCGTGATGATACAAGCTGTGAAAATATGATCCGTACTTTCTTCCACATCACCACACAACGAGCAAACATTATCTCCAAAAACAATATTCCTCCTCGCTAACGCTACCATTGTCGGAAGTCTATCCAAGTTCGCCCTCCACATGAAAAGATTACATTTGTTGGGAAGCCACTTACACCACTTATAGATATTAACACTCGTTCTCTGTGTCTCTTGAAGCAACCATCTTCGAGTGACCTTCACCGTAAATTCTTTGTTCACCTCATCGTTCCAAACCCATTCATCCGTTTTTCTATTGAGCCGAACATCAGCAAGTAATCTATGACAGCCCAAAAGCTCTTGAACTTCAACATCCGAAGCCGGGTACCTGTTCCAACTCCACTGTATCGGACCACCATCAGAACTCTCAACCAACCGGTCATTGACATTGCACCATTTATTCTTTTCCAAGCGAAATAAATTCGGAAACAATAGCTTTAAAGGAGTATCTTCCACCCACGGATCAGTCCAAAATTTAATCTCCGAACCCCTACCAACGACACCCCGAACCATGCTCGTAAAATGCTTCCCATGGACTTTAACACGATAACCGATATTAACTATTTTAGACCACGTACCATGAATACTCGCATTCACCGGATAAGTATCCCATTTCCTTTTAGTAACATGTATTGCATCGATCAATCTTCTCCATAAGGCGTTTCTCTCCACTTTATACCTCCATAGCCACTTCAATATCAAAGCGTTATTAATCGACTCCAGCTTGCTCAATCCTATCCCACCTTCTTCCTTCGACTTAGTAACATCCTCCCAAGCCACCCAATGCGTCTTTCGAATCTCATCACTTCCACCCCACAAGAATCTCTTAATAACTCCTTCAAGCTTGTTAATCACCGCCAAAGGAGCTTTATACAACGAGAAGTAATAGGACGGAAGGCTTTCCAAAACCGATTTTATTAACACCACCCTACCTCCCATCGACATGTTACTAGCCTTCCACTTGGATAGCCGCTTTTTAAACACACTAATAACCGACTCCCAATTATTGATACGCCCCATGTTAACGCCCACAAGAATACCCAAATACTTGAACGGAGTAGTACCCGGCTTGCACCCTAACAACTCGGCTTCAAACTTCACTTGCTCGTCATTTTTACCCACACCAAAAAGAGTGGATTTATTAATGTTAATGCGCAGCCCTGAACACATGTGGAAGATACAAAGCATTCTCCTTAACGCATTAAGATTAGAATGAGACCATTCCCCCATAACCATGGCATCATCCGCATATAGCAAATGCGAAATACCCGATCCCCCTTCCAAAACCTTTACGCCATGAAACGCTCCCACATCACATGCTTTTCTAAGGATACCGGAGAAAGCTTCCATAACAATGATAAATAGAAAAGGAGAAATGGGATCTCCTTGACGTAAACCCTTTCCACACCCGAATTCAAAAGGCGGAGAACCATTTACCAGGACTGAAGATCTAGCAGAAGCAAGAATACCATGAATCCATCTACACCACAACTCCGGAAAACGCATTTGACGTAGCACCGAAAGCAAAAACTCCCAGTTAACGTTATCGTATGCTTTCTCAAAGTCGATCTTGAACAAAAATAATTCCTTTCCTTTCTTTTTTGCCCAAGCTAAAATCTCGCTGATCATGAGAGGACCATCCAGGATGTACCTTCCCGTTAAAAAAGCCGATTGCGTATCATGTGTTATCTCACCCATCACCATCCTCAACCTGTTCGCCAACACCTTAGAGATGACCTTGCTGACCACCCCAATAAGATTAATAGGCCTATAGTCCCCAAGAGACACCGGATCCGACACTTTAGGAATAAGCGTGATAAAGGACGAACCTGCACCCCTATTAATTGTACCCGTACTCGCAAATGAATGGAAAATCTGCACAAAATCAGCGGAAAACAAACTCCAATATTTTTTTATAAATCGGAAATTGAACCCGTCCGGCCCCGGGGCTTTGTCACTGCCACAATCAAACACCGCTTCCTTTATCTCACCTTCCAGAAACGGAGAAACCAAACTCTCTGCCATCTCTTCAGAAAGAACTCGTAAACCATAACAATCTAAATGAGGCCGAGTCACCATCTCCTCTTCGAACTTTCTTTTAAAAAAACCGTAAACCTCTTTTTTGACACGATTTGGTTTTGTCACCCAAGTCCCATTGATCAGCAACCCCGGAAAAGAATTAGACATCTTCCGCTTATTAATAACACCATGAAAAAACCGCGTATTCTCATCCCCTTCCTTCGCCCACCTCACCCTAGATTTTTGTCTAAGATCTCTACTTTTCATCTCTTCCAACTCTTTGATTCTAGCTTTGGCTTCCGCATGTACCCATTGTTCTTCTTCTGTCAAATCCCGTTCCTCTATAATTTCATCCAAGTCCGCCAAATCTTGAGCTAAACTTTCGCTTTCAACTTCTTCACCCTTTACCACCTTTTCCTTCCAAGACATAATCGCCTTTCTCAAGAACTTAAGCTTATTGTTAAATCGAATATCCGGCTCCCCATTCCCATTAAAACTCGCGCAAGTATTAGTCACAAGGTCATCGAAATCTGATCTAAGAAGCCACGAATTAAAGAACTTGAACGGTTTAGGCCCGTAATTACGATCTTCCACCTTTAAAAGAAGCGGACTATGATCCGAACGCTCTCTAGCTAAGGCCCGATATTCCGCATTAGGCCACTCGGACATCACACTCCACGAAACAAAAATCCTGTCGATTCGGCTACATTTATTACCAACAACATAAGTGAACTTGCGGCCTCTTAACATGTACTCATGCAAATCGGCTTCTTCCAAAAACTCGTTGAAGTCATTAGAAGTGGTCTGATTAAACTTAGAATTCCTTCGTTCCTCTTTGAGCCGAACACAATTGAAATCACCAGCAACTATAACCATCCCATTAATGCTCCCAAGATACCTACTTATCTCTTCCCATAACAACTTTTTATCCGCCTGTTTCTGAGGAGCATAGACATTTATAATACACAAATCCTTCCCGCTTTCCTTAATAACCCCCCCTAAGAGAAAGAAAGAACCGATGTTTAAACACCGAAACCATATTAAACTTCGTAGTATCCCATAACGACACCAATCCTCCCGATCTACCAGAAGCTTCAACCCATTCCAAACCATGACTACCGTAACCCCAATACCTACTTAAGTCCAAACCGTCCATACAAGCGAATTGAGTCTCTTGCAACAATACAAAAGCGGCACCATTTTGGACCCGAATGTTCCGAATCCAATCCCCTTTATGCTCATTCCCCAGTCCTCTAATGTTTACGGAGATAACATTCATTGAACAACCGGTTGAAACCCTTCTTTCGAAACCTCAATTACCAGCGAATCTTCGTAATTCTCCATATTCTCAACACCCAAAACCTTAGCCAAAGCAATGGTTTCTTTAGCTTCATTGACATGCTCCCCATTAACATCATTACCACCTTCACTCACATCTTGTTCCACCTCAACAGGCCCACCAAAAACATTCCTAGCATCAAAGAATTCTACCTCCCTATTGAGATCAGGAGTAAGGAATTCCTCGGTTTGCTCGCTCATATCATTACCGTTGGAGGGATCTTGCCATTCCGAAAAAATAAGCCTATCAATATCGAACGGATCATTCCCATCGCGTTGACGCTTCTTCGGCCTTTCCGGATCAGAATTAGGAGAAGATCTTCCTGGGGATAATTTCTTTCTATCGCCTTTCCTCCTCTTATGCTTAGAAATCGCTGATCGACTACCTTCAACAAAACGATGGTTAGTACCATCCTGCATGTTCAACTGTTGGTTAACAACTTCTTCTTTATTGCCTTGCTCCTCCATGATGATCTCTCCATCCTCCACTCCATCGTTATACTCCTTTTCTAGAACTGGCATTTCCGTCTCCACCACTGTAACATTCTCCTCCTCCAAATCCGCAATACAATCTGGTATCCAACCCGCATCCTCCTCCTCCACTAAAACATTGCAACCAAAGTTTTGCCATTTAATCGCACATCTTTGTTTGATCCGCTCCACCTTATCTACTAGAATCCCTACCACAGTACAAGACAAATCCCTCCCCTCCTCTTCAAAAACCGCCGAATGGACAACCCTACCAAAGTTTGAAGCTATATCATCAAATACTTGAGGACTCGATAACGTAAGAGGAACCCCATGAAGCTTGACCCATGCAATCCTATCATACTCCAGAACTTGTCCAGTCCACTTCTCGCAACTATCCAAGAACACCCCCCAACCAACCGAGTTTCCTAAAAACAACTCCAACTCCACGATTCCAGGAAACACCAACATAACTTTAAATCCACCAATGTATCTTATCTGTACATTCCCCTGAGACATGTCTTGCAAATGTTTCCTCAAGTTTGTTAATTCGGAGTACCCTTTTACCCTTGCCACTAATCCAGTACCATAAAATTCTCCAAAAGCACCAATGGAACCATCAACAACAATCTCAGGAATCCCAACCCCACCCTCCTTATTCAATAACGTATCCAAAAACGAACGAGAACCACTTACCACATTGACTTGTTGCTCCACTGCTTTGCCTTTATCAACTTCCATACCATCCTCCTTACCACCCTCCTCTTGAACCTCCTTAACCGGTTGCCAAACTTTATCTACCTTCTTCTTAACCGGCTGATCATCCACAAATCTTGCCGGAACTATAAAAAGTTTATAACTTCCTATCCAAACATCTTTAAGACTGTGTTCTAAATCGGCTAGATTACTTTCAGCCTTTATAGTAGCAAAGCCAAACCTCTTACCCAGACGATCGTATTTTCGAGCAATATACGTTCCTTGCACCTCGGCATACCGCTTAAGAACCCCAGCCAGATCTGTCGAAGAACATCTCTCCGGCAGATTTGAAACGAAAAACTTCACTCCTCCTGCGTTATCAGTCGATCGTTGATTGTTATTGTTACCCCTACCCTTCTTGAGAGGTACATCATACCATTTGTTAACCTTGAATTTTTCCTTTGCCGCTACCATTTATTTAGGTGCTGTTTTGGGGTTTTTTTTAGGATACTTTTATATCTAAACTTAACAACATTAAACTCGACCAAACCCTTTTCAAGTCTTTAACCATACGTGTATCCTTTCTTTGACCTTAACAAACAACACACTCTAAAAACAAAACACCCACACACACACACACACACACACACTCTCTCTTAAAAAACGGCATGTTCATCTCTCTCTCTCTAGAAAAATAGCCTTTTTTCACGGAACCAAAATTTTCCTTTTTACTCATCTTTCATAAAAAAGATCCAAAAAGATTGATACCCATATCATAATAATTTACAACAATGGTGGTTAAAAATGTGATAAAATGGAGACCATGGTTATTAATGTCAAAGAAATACAAGGTTAAATTAGTTGTTGTGAGAATGGAGGGTTGTGATCGTGTGCATGCGGACACAGGTGGTGTTGTGGTGGAGATTAGATGGAAAGGCTCCAAGATTAGTTTAACTTCTTTTAGGAAAACTGTTAAGAGGAATTTTACTAAAGAGGTTGAGGAGGAAAACGGTGTCGTTTTGTGGGATGAGGAGTTTTCTACTGTTGTTACTCTTTCTGGGAATGTTAATAAGGAGAGTAATAATAATAATAATGTGGTGTTTAATCCTTGGGATATTGGTTTTACTGTCTTGAATGTAAGTTTTTTTTAATTAATTTATTTGGTTAATTATTACTAGTTGTTGTTTTTATTTATGAATTGTGAACTTTTTTTTATGATGTTAATTTCATTTAATTGAGGTATGTTTAATGTGTTTTTCAATTTTTTAAATTGGATTTTTTATATATATTTTTTTTCATAGTTAATCTTGGTGTTTTGTTTATGAAGAATTGAAGATTGAAGACATATTAATGCATTATATGTATATGTTTTCACTCACATACAATTTGGGGGTGTTAATTAGGGTTTCACTGTTTATAAGTAAGTGATTCAATTGCATTTTTGTGCATGTTTACAATTTGATTATGAATTTCAAATTGGGTTGGTTTTTTTTTTTTAAATAAATAATAAATTGCCTAAAAGTTCATACTAATTTTGGCTTTTTTGAAAAAAAAAAAAAACATTTGCAGCCCCTTGTATGGGATCAAATTATCAAATAGAGTACTTATTTTTTTTATTATTTTTTTTTATTTTTATTTTTTTTATATATAAAAATAAATAAATAAATAAAAGAAAAATAAAGAAGTGCAGATAATAATTTAATGTCCGGTGTCATGGTAAACAAATCTATAGTTAAATAAAAGAAAAATAAAGAAGTGCAGATAATAATTTAATGTCCGGTGTCATGGTAAACAAATCTATAATTTCCTGATTTTGAGACGTCATTGGTATGGGATGTCGCAAGCCCTAGCTTAGCTCGATAACTGATTGGTCTGCTAATGTAGTTAAGAGATCTGTTGTTTATGACATTTTGGGGATTTCATAACAGATGACGCAGATCATTGATTCTCGAACTATATATTGTCGCTTTATACGTGTGCTATCTTGTCGTTTATTCGTGTGTTATACTGTCGCGTTATAAGTATGGTATCTTGTCGTGTTGTACATGTTTTACGTTGTCGCATTGTACGTGTTTTACACAGTCACATTAACGTGTGCTATCTTGTCGCATTATACATGTGTTATATTATAGCAGTATATATGTGTGCTATATTGTCGTATTGTCAATATATATGGGTATTTAACCTCCCGTTGAATAGATGATTTGTTTCTAAATAAATAGAGTTATTGCATACACAGCCCAGCGTAGTCACTGAACTTTCCTCACACTTTATGTCTTTATGATAACTTCAAGAAACTGAAGATTCCTTATATTTTATATCTTTTTGTGGTCCATTTGCTAATACTTTATTATCAATCTTGCTCATTTCAGGGATTAAACCCAGGACCGAAAAACAAGGTTCCTGTAATTGGAACAGCGTCGTTGAATCTTGCTGAATTTGCTTCGGTTGCTGAAGAAAACGAGCTCGACGTCACAATTCCTGTTAACATATCAAATGGAGCAACCGAGCCTCAGCCATCTCTTCATGTATGTAAAACTTTTAACATTTGAGCATTTCTGTACATAATAGATGCTAGTATAATTTTAGTTTAAAGACGCTGGATACTTTAAAGAACTTCAACATAAAAACTTGCTTGTGTGTACTTGAATAATAACATTTCATAAAGACCGAAAACCTTTTAAATGTAGGTCCCAATGTCCCATTAAATCGCACTGGTATTTCTTAAAAACCGAAAACCTTTTAAAACATCGATTACAATTTCCTCTTTCATTACCACTTCTGATATACATATAAGAATTTCTATGTATGACCCGGCAAATATTGTGCAGATACAACTTAGTTTGACGGAGTTAAAAGCTGATCAAGAACCAGCAGAACCGATACAAAATCATATATCAGAAAGCTCATCAGGAGAAAAAGACGAGCTTTCTGCACTCAAAGCTGGATTAAGAAAAGTCAAAATCTTTACAGAGTACGTATCAACTCGGCGAGGGAAGAAAACCTCTCGTGAGGATGATAACGATACTAGAAGCGAGGGTGATTATTCATACCATTTTGACTCATCATCACTTGAAGAATCAGAAGAAGGCGAGTCAAATGAAGTCAAAGAAGACAATAGTGCAACTTTCAGGAAGTCATTTGGCTACGGCACACTAGCTTATGCTAATTGCAACACAGGGTCTCTTTATGCAGACGGTGTTTATTACAGTTATAGAAAATCTGATGTGGGTTGCTCTCAAGACGTTGATGATTCAACTGCTTCGGTTTCTGAACCATATGTGATTCAGAATACAAAACGCGGAATCTTTCCATGGAAGAAACGGAAACTGAATTTAAGATCACCAAAATCTAGAGGCGAGCCATTGTTGAAGAAAGCATACGCAGAAGAAGGTGGTGATGACATTGACTTTGACCGCCGTCAAAGTCTTGGGGTAAAATTAAAAACCCATTTTATGTTTTTCATTTTCAATACAAAAAAGTTTATTTTTTATTTTTAAAAATTCATTGTATATTCTTTGAACTAATGACAGTGGCGTATGCTGGATCAAGATACTCGTCTGAATGAGTTTGGTGACGATTATTTTGCTGTTGGAAAATGGGAAGAAAGGGATATAATCAGCCGTGACAGTTATATGAAACTAAAAGCACAAGTTTTCTTTGCTTCAATCGATCAACGGCATGAACGAGCTGCTGGTGAAAGTGCATGTACCGCCCTTGTCGCAGTGATAGCCGATTGGTTCCAAAACAATCTTGATGAAATGCCAATCAAGTGTCAACTCGATTCACTGATTCGTGAAGGCTCTTTAGAGTGGCGGAATTTATGTGAAAACGAAACTTACAGAATCCGGTTTCCCGACAAACACTTCGATCTTGATACCGTGCTTGAAGCGAATTTACGTCCTTTATCCGTCGTTCCTGGAAAATCTTTTATCGGATTTTTCCACCCGGAAGAAATCGAAGAAGGTAGTTTTGACTTTTTGCAAAGTTCAATGTCTTTTGATTCTATGTGGGATGAGATTAGTCGCGAGTCAGAGCCACGAGTCTACATAGTAAGCTGGAACGACCACTTCTTTGTATTGAAAGTTGACTCTGAGGCTTATTATATTATCGACACTTTAGGAGAGAGGCTCTTTGAGGGATGCAATCAAGCTTATATCTTGAAATTTGACAGAAACTCGACCATTTATGAACTTCCTCTTTCTGATTCTGGTTCTGATGGTTCAACCAGAAAGTCAACTGCAGAACCGGTGGAATCAATCCAGAATTCGTGTGAAAACGTGCTTATTTGTGAGGGAAAAGAATCTTGCAAAGTGTATATAAAAAGCTTCTTGGCGGCCATTCCTATCAGAGAACTGCTAGCAGATATGAAAAGAGGCTCATGCTCTTCAAAACCGCTTCATCACAGGCTACAGATTGAGTTTCACTACACTCAGTTACAACCGCCACCACCACCTGCTGCCGCGAACCCTGATCATGTTCCTGTCCCTGACCATGCACCTGTTCCTACCCCTGTCCCAGTCCCAGACACTGTCATCTCAGCGCCACCAGTCGGTGACTCAGCAATCCCGGTTGCCGCATAGGATAGTTGCACAAAGGGCGATGCAAGTTTTAGGTTTAAAGTTAAAAAACTAACTAGCTGTTTTTATTTATAGTTTCTGCAAGTTGTCTTTCTTAAAAATGTTCATAGTGTTTAACCGTGTATGTTAAAGACTATTAGTATGGAAAGTGAAAGAGAATCCCAAATGTGTAGTTTCTTATCCATCTTTGCAAATGAAAGCGTTGACTTTATTTGTCAACTATGTTTTTGCTTAAAGTTTTGTTGTTTGATTAGCTATTCTAAATTTCTAATTGTCTTGACTTGAACCCATTTCTGATTTTTTGTGTTCAAGGATTCTGAATTTCTGTCATATATTTTAGACTTTCAGTTTACCACCATTTCATTGGGTCAGATAAGAACATTTTCCTTTTGGGTCAAATTCAAGATTTTTTTTTTTTTTTTTTATAATGTTTAGTTGATTCCATCTGTCTTGATTTGAACCCACTTACTGATTCCAATCACCAAGTTGAAGGTTATTAGTGTTTGGCTCTCAAGATTCTGCAATGGTGATGATTGTTTTAGGTAACCATGTTATTCATTTTGGGCCAATGTGTGGTCCGATTCCAATTGTCTTGTTTTGAAGCCACTTTCTGATTCCATTTTCCAAGTTGAGGGCAATTGATGTTTCTAAAGATTCTGGCCTGCATTTGTGATTTTTGTTTTTGGGTTGCCATGTGATTCATTTCTTTTGGCTCTGGTCATGTATTTGCTGTAAAGTTTTCACCTTTTTCACTTGTGGTCAGAGAGACTAGAGAGGGGACTTTTGGTGTCTCAACTAAACTTTATGCATTCAAAAGTTGCAATTTGGGGTGTTTGGCTTCTTATCACAAAAAAAAAGATTCTGATTGATTTATTATGTCATTTTTAGTATATTGTTAGATGATAATATGATATTCTCATGTATCCAATGTCTGTTGTGTACTTGTGTTGCATCAAATTATTATTTTATTAGTTCATATCACATCATCACTTTTTAAAACCAATGTTTATGCCAAGTTTACAGATGTTGAGAACCCTTTTGGATGAACATGCGCTTTATGCATTAAAAATTACTAGTACCCGCGCGTTGCGGCAGCAGGTACCCTGTAAATAATATATTTAGCAACTTTTTTTGATCATACATATTTCGTGGCAATAGCTTTAGCGATAACAATCATTTTACGCTAGAATAACTTTAGATATTAATAAAATTATTTCATTACATTTTATATTGTGTAAACTTTTACACCAAGTCATCACTAATATGATAATTTACGTTCCGAAACGTCACTTTTAACTCTCAACATTTGAAGAAAGTGATATTTCGGCATCACTAATATGATAATTTACGTTCCGAAACAACATCACTTTTAACTCTTAACATTTGAAATACTCTTTGTTATTAGAATAACTTTTCGAGTATGTAAAAGAGAAGATCTGCGATTTTGTACCTTTCTTTCTTCGAATCTGTATAGGATAAATTGTGAGTTAAGGAGTGATGTGAGGTTCATGGTACATTGTGTTAAAATGTTTGTACATTTTGGTGAAGGGGTGGATTAAATGTTGTGTTTTAATATGGACGGGTTTAATGGAGGGTTGCAACTATTGTACATTGTGCTTAAATACTTGTAATTTTTGGTGTAGGGGTGTTTTTAATGCTATTAATGTAGAATTGATGAATTTTGGTCTGAATTTGGGTTCTTGCTATTTTTTGTTGTACACCATGCTTTTGTTGTTGTAATTAAGAAAATTTGTTGCTTTAAAGTGTTGTAAATCATGCATCATATTTTGTAAATCTGAAATTTTTGTTGAGAGAGTGTTCCTTCTGTATTATAGATGCATGCTTGATACAATTTGTATGTCATTTTAACATTAACTGTATAGTTGCCTTTCAAACCTTTGTTTATACAATGGACATGGTATAACTTGTGATGTACTAAAAAGTGGTGGTATCAGTCTTGCTTGTTATGCCAATTAGCATCCAAAATTCTAAGGTTACCCCTTAGAAATTGCATGTGATACAGTCATACAACTCTCATGTGCAAGTTCTATCTCAAAATCTATACAAATACATACAAATATCACATGATAACAAGCTTATATTCTAGTTTGACTTGGTCCCTTTCTTTGTCTTATTAGATAACTGGTCAAACATTGATCAACATGGTATCTTAACCATGATTATAATCTTGAATGTTAATCAAAGAAGGAAAAATGTAAAATACAATTCTTTTCAACAATTTCACAAATTCAAACAAATATTTACTAGTACCATATTACTAATATCAGAGTAAAAAAAAAAAAAAAACTCTTTCTCGTGTAACTTAAATATGGATTTTCTCCGTTTACCCATTTTATTTACTAGTATATGTTGAAAAAGGGTTCTAGTTTTGAATGCTTTAAGAGCTAATCAATATGCTAATCTGGAGGTTCATGTCTTGTAATAGTATATAACTATGGTATGGTCTCAGACTCTCGATTCGGTTTATTTATCCTTTGTGTTGAGGAAGTTGCTGGTTTTAAATGGTGTTATGTTGTGTTGGTTTGATGGCAGAAAATATTGGTCTAAATGAATATAGTTTCTTATGTCAAGTTGCTGCAAGTTCCACAATGGTGGCATTTTGATCAAGAGTGGACAGTTCAAAGCATGTTTTCGGAATGACACAACACTACACCAAAAAGGCGCGCCTTACCGATTTTTTGAACACGTCTCATTTACCATATACTTGTGACCGGCACACATTTAACCACCTAAAATTTCTCATGTGCCTCACAATCACATGTGAGCCTGACCCTTTCATCAAATTTCATTAACTTACACAGCCGTGTTGGCTCTAAAGTTATTAATTTGCTTTTGTATGTACATCACGATCAACGACCCTGCAAGATATATAAAGCATCAGGATGCATCTTAAATTTGATGAAACCAATAATTTGCAAGCATACATAGAATAGCATAGATATAAGGTATAAAAATTATAACTCTAGACATCAAAACAAAATAATAAACGCAATGATTCTCTATTGAAATCTCAAAGTTAACGAACTGCATAAAGAAATTAAATAAAGCATAGGTTAGCGATTCCAATTTCCACCTGAGAAATACCGGCAAGACAATTAACTCCCATATAACGCATGACCTTATTGTTAGTAATTTGATCACCTATGGATAGGACCTCTAAAATCCGAGAGATGGCCTTGCTCACGATCAACCATCCTTCTCTTAAGCTCTCTTTGTTCAAGCTCTTCCATTACTCTCCGCTTACTTTCTTCACGACCAAGAAACTTTCTACGCTGCTCCTGCCTACTTCCTACATAACACTCGTACACCATCCTCGTACTTCCTTCATAACAATCCCTTTTACGTCCTGCACGCTCTTTTTGTTCTGGAGCGGGGTAGACAACTTCACTCATATGCTTTCTTTCTAACTTTTTTATCCTATTCTCAGAACATTCTTGTTGACGTTTTTGTTCATTCACTCTAATCATGACAGCATTATCAAATTCTTTCCTAGTTTTCCCATCCTTAAGGATATCATAAGACGCCTGAAGCTGTTGAAAGTCTGCAACTGCATTAGGGTCATCCCGGTTCTTATCTGGATGCAATTCCAAAGCCTTTGATCGATAAGCCTTTGTTACAATGGCCTGAACTCAGCAGGCCGTCCCGAAGTGGATTTTCAGCTGAATTAGTATATGGAGTAGGCTTTAGGTTGATCTATGACAGATACTTGTTTAGCCGTAATTGGGATTTATCTTGTTTAGAGCTCAACTGCTAAGTGTATTAGCATGATATAAACTATTATGATATGAGAGCATAAGTAATATAGCTAAGTTTTTAAGTTTGTAACATTTACGTTACACGATATATGACAAGATTATCTTTGCAAATGAAAAAATCGACTCTGTTGATTGTTACAGGTTTAACTCAGATAAAGTTATTGACTATTTTATTGTCTTCACAATGTTTAATTTTATTCATATGGTCTTTTTCGAAACCAGTATCTGATTCCATCTTGCAAGATGAGGGTTATTGTTTTTGGGATACCATGTGCTTCAAATGTTTTTGCTCTCGACACGTCTTTGCTATAAAATTTTCACCTTTTTAATTCACTTGTAGACATAGAAAGTTACTTTTTGCTGTCTCGATATATGGTTTGCCGCATATTCAACCATTAAATTTAATTTTCTAGCGTGCCACTCAGAAGAGGAGCGTTTGGCTCTACCCTATAAGTACCACATCCTGTCTTTGTATGCGGAGACAGATGAAGTACTGTTTCATCTCTTACCCTGAACATTCACTAACTCGGGTGCTGGAGCTAGCTCACCGAGTCCCATTGAATGCTATTTGCCTTTGTATGTGCGTCGGCCTCATGGATCTACTTCATCATGGCCCATATCTCTATCAGCATGAGGGACAACCCCCTGGAATAAATTATAAAGCATCAGTATGGAGATAGTTATGATGAAAGTCATTATAGGTCATGTTTGGCAACAAGCATTTGGAAGAGTTCAAGAGCGACAAGCGGTAAGCATTTTAGATGAAAGCTTGTTTGGCAACACCGTAACAAGCGTTTGAATATGATGTTACCGCTCCAATTTAAATGCTTCTTGAAGAAGCATTCCAGAGTTGCTCCAAGCATTTGGTTTCTCAAATTACATTTATAAACTCATTTATTTATCCAGTTTTATTTTATTTTAATGTGTATATGACCTTTTTGGTAATTTTACAATTTATAATTACAGTTACAGCTACGTTATCAAACACATTTTTTTAAACAAACATCTACTGCTACATGTCGCCAAACATATAAGCGATAAACATAGCATAACAAAAATTAAAAAAAAAAAAAAAAAATACTAAAACTATGGGTGGTTATTATCATAACTATTTTCGTTCACCAAGTTTCCATACTTCATCATGCTGATTCTAATGAAATTAAGTCGATAACAAAATAAGACACAATGTTGTTCTCAAAGTAGATTGAATTCTTAAAGTTACCAAGTACGTGCTTTAGCAACCTTGTGTGCCCCAAATGTTCAGCTGTTAGCCGCAGCTCGTTTTCTTACTTCAGGATCATGTATCGTTCTTCAATATCTTCCTTCAACATCAGACTTCATTATCCAATCATCTATATCTTCAAAAGCAGTCATCGCCCTTCGCTTTCTTCCTAGAAGATCAAACATCACACTCCTCTTAATTTCTTCACGATTAGCCATCATTCTATCAAGCTCTTTTTCTTCTACGAGCTCTTCTTCCATCATTCTCCTCCTATTATTTTCTTGCTCTTCGATCATTCTTCTTCGTCGCTCACGTCTATTTCCTCCATAACTATGCTTTCTTTCCGACCTCTTACTCATATGCTCAGAATATTTTTTCTGACGTTTTTGTTTGTTCATATGCTCAGAATATTTTTTCTGACGTTTTTGTTTGTTTAGTCGAATCACGACTACATTATCAAATTCTTTCCTAGTATTTTCATCCTTAAGGATCTCATAAGACGCTTGAAGCTGTTGAAAATCAAGTACAGCATTAGGGTCCTCGCGTCTCTTGTCTGGATGCAATTCCAAAGCCTTTGATCGATACGCTTTCTTAATATCTTCATTTGAAAGATTGGTACCTTCTTCGCCTGATGGCAACCCGAGAATACTGTAATGATCAATGAAAACAGCCATAGTAACGTAACAAAAAACTTAAAACTTGTTGAACAAGAAAACTTACTAGGTTAATTGATTGTCGGCTGTGATGTTTTTGCTCTTCTAATGCTTAAGGTTGTATTTATGCATGTATTTAATATGGAAACGAAATATCCGCGTTTAGGAATTGACCAAACTTTCTAAAAAAAATTAAAGCATAATGGAAAGTTTCTTCATTAATCCTATCCGAATATTCTTTAACTTTTGCTCCAAGCAAGAAGCATTAAATGTCAATATATATAATTATTTTTTTGTCATTATTTATTTATTTATTTTTATGTTTACCGACTAGTTAATAGTGTTTGAGTTCACCGTCAAACAACATGAAACCGGCCGGTAAAAGGCCACTTTTAAGTGGTTGTTGGCGTGACCATTTTATGTTTGCATCAAGCAAAATTCAAAATTAAAACCTCTTAATATTTTAGTGATGATAGTCATAAATTTTTACCAATTTAATCACCCGAGTGATTACTTGAGAGTTGAGATGGATTTACTATTGTGGTCAACATTTTTCCAAACTTGTACATGACGGACTGACGGATACATGTTTAGCACTGTGATTTATCTTGTTTAAAGCTTAATCCGAGTGTATTGGCATGATCTAAGCTATTATTGTTTTTGCGACTAGAATTTTTTAGTTTCACGACTAGAAATACTATTATAGTTTACAATACATGATCTAATCTAATAGGCCAAGTGAGTTTTTTTTTTTTTTTTTTTTTTTTTTTAATTGGCCGTTTCTTGAGCCTCTGCATTTTTTAACCTCCGATGACATTATCATCGAGGTGGGATAACCCATGCACATAAAAAGTCCATTCAAACCATAGTTTTGCCAATGATCATTTCAATTCATTATGTTCTCGACGTACAATAGACGAACTACTTCAGTAAATTGATCTCAATATATACTTTCCTTGTTATGAACCTCAAATAGGGTACTCGAAACCTTTCATTGTATCTCCAAAACCAATAACCATTCACCCTTGTCCCAACCTTACCACCCAACTTTCTCATACATCGCGAATCTTCACCCTATATATATGTGATGATAATGGCCTTCCAAATACCCGCGTAAAATACGTTAAGTTGGTGGGTTTCACTTCCTCATAGAACTCGAACGCAACACTTATTTTGAAACCGTCCTTAACGTAGAAGACCTCCTCTACCTCTTGCTTCAAAACCCTTAAACCATGGGACGATAAATTTCACCTCAAAAATAGACTTGCTTGGATTTCCATCAAAGAAGGGCTATCTCCTCAAGCTTGGCATTAAGAAGCTTTTTTCACGTGTTGCCGGGGATTGGGGTGACATTGTTGTCCCAGAAAAATGCAACCCTCGTGTAGCAACCTAGTTGCTGGAAAAATTTGCATCTGCACTAAATGTATGGATGTAATCCAACACACCTTACCCGTCATCATCGATAATATGCACGTTCTGTTAGCCTCAACGATGGATCTTTGTTGGTCTAACGTGGTCACAATATACCAAGATACACGATATGTTCAAAGAATTGCTTTTGAATTAATTGAAATAATAATATGTCATCAAGTTGTAAGATTACAGATTCTAATCTATATATACAAAGTAAAAAGGTGCGATTGAATAGTTGTGTTGGTTCAGTAGAATCAACAGATGTGTCGCTTCCTTTTGTAACTGCTAAATGGCAGTTATTCTTGAGAGTTGACTTTTAATGTAGTTGACTTTGACTTCGGGTTTGACCTTCTAAATGGGTAGAAACGGGTAAGATTGAGATTAACCCAATATTCTCCCCCTTAATCACAATCGTCATCTCCTAGATCTTTGACTCCAATAAAGTGTCTCATTGTTAGAAATTTGATCTTCGGTAGTGCCTTTGTGAGTATGTCAGCCTTCTGATATTCTCCTCGAATAAATTCAACTTGTAAGTCTTCTCTTTCAACGCATTCGCGTATGAAGTGGTACTTCGTATCAATGTGTTTACTTCTCCCGTGAAAAACAGGATTCTTCATTAGTTCTATAGCTGATTTGTTATCAACTAGAATAGTTACCTTTTCTTCCTTCGAGTGCGTAAGCCTGTTGAGTAGTCTTTTTAACCATAATGCTTGTGTTGCTGCTGCAGTTGCTGCAATAAATTCAGATTCGCATGATGATAATGCTACTGTGGCTTGTTTCTGTGTGCTCCAGCTTATTGGTGAATCACCATAGTAGAAAATGATTCCAGTAGTTCCTTTGCCTTCTTGAGTGTTAACTCCATAGCTACTGTCGCTAAAGCCTTGTATTTTGTTTCCTCCATGTTTATAGGTGATATCGTAGTTCTTTGTTCCTTTAACATAACGTAGTACATGTCTAATTGCTTTCATGTGTTGCTCTTTAGGTTCTTGCATAAATCGACTAAGTAATCCAATGGAGTAACTTAAGTCGGGTCTTGTGTGAAGCAGATATCGTAGACATCCAATTAAGCTTCTATATTCAGTTGAGTTGACCAATGTTCCTTCAGTATTCTTTGTCAATCTTGTTCCTAGATCCATAGGTATTAGGGTTTCATTGCAGTCCGTCATTCCAACTTCTTTTAGAATCTTGGTTGCGTATGCAGATTGCTTTATTGATATGTCACCTCCAGTTTGTGTGACTTCTATCCCTAGATAGTATGTTAATAATCCAAGGTCACTCATTTCGAATTTGTCTTCCATTTGAGCTTTAAATTTGTCGATCTCTTCCTTTGGTGTGCCAGTGATGATTAGATCATCTACGTAGACTCCTATAAGTAGAATTGAGTTCTTTGTGCTCTTTGTGTAGATCGCTTGTTCTAGTGCACATTTCTTGAAATCTAAGGACTTCAAGGTGTTGTCCAGTTTTATGTTCCAGGCACGTGGTGCTTGTCTTAGACCATATAGTGCTTTAATGAGTCTATAGACTTCTCCAGAATTCCCTTCTTGTATGAAGCCTTCCGGTTGTGAAACATAAACTTCTTCTTTTAAATCTCCATGTAGAAATGCAGATTTTACATTAAGGTGATATACTTCCCATTTGTTATTAGCAGCTATGGCGAGTAATAATCTTATAGTTTCCATCCTTGCTACAGGTGCGAAAACTTCCTCAAAATCTATGCCATGCTCTTGAATATATCCTTTTGCTACTAGTCTTGCTTTATGCCTGCCTATGTTTCCATTAGCATCTTTCTTGGTCTTGAATACCCATTTTAAGCCAATTGCTTTATGTCCTTTAGGTAAAGAGGTTAGTTCCCATGTGTTATTTATATTGATGGAATCTAACTCGACCTTCATTGCTTCGATCCATTTTTGATCATTTGATGCTTGCTTGTAATTCTTAGGTTCATCTTCAGCAAGTAATAATCTCTCAGTTTCGTCAAATAAATCATTCAAAGTTCTGAAACCTCTTATAGGTGTATTATCATAGTGTGAATGTGAAACTGTAGTCGATGTAGAACCACTATCACTTTGATAGGTTGATTGTATTGAATTGATTGGTGTAATTTGAGAGTTTACTCGGGATGAAATTGTAGATGGTGTGTGAAGTGTTTGTGATTGTGAGGGTGAGCTTGTTGCTGATGTTGTGTAATTATCATCATTGTTGTTGGGAATATCATTGTCTTCGTCATTTGGTTGGATATTTTGTTCATGGTGTTCAGTTGTGGCTTCAAGGTTTTCTATTCTGAAGTCAATCCATTCTGGTTCATTAGTGTGTTCACTCATGTAATCCTTCCAATCCCATGCTTCTTCCTCTTTAAACTTCACGTCTCTACTAACACAAATCCTTTGTGTTGTTGGATCAAATAATCTATAAGCTTTTGATCCTTGTTCATTGCCTAAGTATACCATTTTGTTGCTTCTATCATCAAGCTTTATTAAGCGTTGAGATGGTATCTTTTCATATGCTATGCAGCCGAAAATTCTAAGTGTTTCTAGATTTGGCTTTCTTCCTTTAATTGCTTCATATGGAGTAATATCTTCTAGTGCTTTTGTAGGTACACTATTTAAGATGTATATAGCATGTCTAACAGCTTCAGCCCAAAAATCTTGTGGCATGTTAGTTGCTTTCATCATACATCGAGTTGTAGACATAATTGTCCTATTTCTTCGTTCTACTACTCAGTTTTGTTGTGGTGAATAAGGAGCGGTGAGTTGTCGTGATATGCCATTGTCTTTGCAATATTGGATGAATTCATTTTATGTGAATTCTCCTCCACGATCGGTTCTAAACATCTTCAATGTTGTCCTTAACTCCTTTTCTATTGAATTCTTGTATTCCTTGAAAGTATCAAATGCTTGATCTTTCGTTTCTAGGAAATACGCCCACATGTATCTTGAATAATCATCGACTAACAAGAATATGTATTTCTTTCCAGATGGTGTTGGTGGTGTGATTGGTCCACATAAATCTCCATATACTAAGTCTAAGGGTGATGTAGATCTGGTTTTGGCTTTATTTGGAAATGGTGCTCTACTATGTTTACCAATTAAACAAACATCACAGATTTGTGTTGTATGTTTAATGGCAGGTATTCCTTGAACTAACTCTCTTTGAGCCATAGTTTTTAATGAATCAAAGTTGAGATGTCCTAGTCTTGCGTGCCATAACCAAGTGTTATCCTTTAAGTTTACTAGTAAGCAAACAGGTGTTCCTATTCTCAGACTTGCTTTGTACAGACGGTTTCTTTGTCTTGTAACTCTTAAGAAGATTTTGTCGTCCATGTCATAAAGTCGTAGTTCATTATCTTCCATTACAACTTTACAACCAATTTCGGTGAATTGACCAAGGCTCAATAAATTGCTTTTCAGGCTTGGGATGTAATAGACATGTGAAATGATTCTTTGTTTTTCATCATCACATTCTATTAGGATTGAACCTTTGCCTTTGATCTCTATGTGTGATCCGTCTCCGAATTTCACTTTTCCACTAACTTTCTCATCTAGGTCTTTGAAGTGTTCTCTCACTCCTGTCATATGGTTACTAGCTCCGTTGTCTAAATACCATTGACTATCCAAATTTGTCTCTTGTTTTTCTACCTCTTTGAGTAGAGAGACATTTTGGTCTTCAACTTCTTTTACAAGTGGATCTTCTAAAATTGCCATTAATAAGGTAGGTTCTAAGTCCTTCTCGACAAGATTAGATTGCATGTTAGTGTTTGTATTGGCATAACATTTACTTGCATGTCCTTTCTTGTGGCATTTGTAACAAGTTACATTGCTAGGATCAAAGTTTGATCTCTTGAAGTTGTTATGAGGTTTTTCTCCCTCTTTTCTTTCTCCTTTAGGATTCTCGTGGTTTTTATTGTGTGAATATTTATGTCTTCCACTACCACGTCCCTTAAAATTCTTTCCTCTACCTTCATGTCGTGTGAACATCAATTTATCTTGAGTGTTCTCCTGTTTCCCTTTCTTAAACTTAATCCTTTCTTCACAGGTCTTAAGTCTTCCAATTGCTTCTTCTAGGGTCATAGTGTTTAGATCGGAATATTGTTCTATGGAGGCAACTATTTGCAAATACCTATCGGGTACAACATTTAGTAACTTCCTAACTAAGTTCTGATCTTTTATTGTGTGTCCTAGACTGGCGGCTTTGTTTACAAGAGTTGTGAGTTTTCCTGTAAAGGTGTCGATGGTTTCATCTTCCTTCATATGTAACAACTCAAGTTCAGATCTGAGTGTTTGAAGTCTGGCTTGTTGTACTCTTTCTTCGCCTAAGTGCCTAGTTTTCAAAGCGTCCCATATTGCTTTCGGGGTTTTGTGCTTTGTTATTTGAAGTAATTGATCTTCGGGTAAGGACTGGTAAAGGTATGCAATAGCAGTTGTTTCTTTTTTCTTATCGGGTTGAGTTGATTCAGTTGACTCAATTGTTTCCCATAACCCATTTGCTTCTAAAAGTATTTGCATTCGAATTGCCCATAGTGAGTAATTCACGGGTTTCAATATCGGGCATTGGAATTGAGGGGTAGTATTAGGTGTACTAGCCTCCTTCTTTCCACTATCTCCACCACTAGTCATTTTTAATGATAATGACTAGATAATCTCCTAAAATTCTAACACGGGGTATGTGTTAAAAATATAGCGCGCTTCTAATGTTTTGTGTCTAATGTGACAATCAAAACCTATAGGATTAGTTATAGTATAAACTATCCTCGGAGATTAAAAAAAACAAAGTGAATAATCCTAAGGTTAATTACTCCTTAAAAGTTATTCCTAATTATAATAAGCAGCGTAAATACACTAGGTTATTATAACAAAATATGATAAGTATACTTAAGGTATTATGTAGTAACTTATCAAAAATAAAAAGTAAACTATACTAATAATAAGTAATAGTTCAAATAAAGGGTGGATATAAAAAAAAATCGAAACCTGGGGGGGTTAAATGAAACCCGTAGCCCTTTTGTTGGTTCGATTGATGCCCTGGCGTTTATTGATGCGCCTCTTTTTTCTTTGTTATCTCTTTGAGAGATAAAAGTCTCTGCCTCTTTCTTTTGGGTGAGACCGTTAATCTGCTATGCTTCTGATGGTTGACCGCCGGATGTTTGGCTTTGGTTAACCTCCTTCTTCACGGGTATTCGGTGTACTCGTTTATTCGAGCGCCGGTTAATCCTTCTCAGATTTGTTCTTCCGTGTAAAAAAAAATTGAATCAATATGATTCAAGAATAAAGGGTGTTTGATTCTGGATGCAACAGGTGTGTTTGTTCCTTTTGTTGAATCAATTTATTTTCCTTTCTGATGACTATTGTGTTACTGATGGTAATGGGTTTTTGATTCTGAATCGATATAAGGTTTTGTTTGATGACAAAATCAAAACCTTTTGTTCCCTTATGATGTTTTCTACTCTCGGTAAAGTAAATCCGAACGGAAAAAATTTTGCAAACAATAATTGAAAATTTGCCTTTTCTTAGTTGCCGGTAATTATTTACGAGGCGACTATGAATTAAGGATGGTTTTTCAGAATCACAAAAATGATTAGTTTGATTTGTGGTTCGAATAATAATTTGCAAAAAATTTTTTTACCGATTTCTGGGAATCTGTTTCTTCTTCGATTCAGGGCAAAATAAAACCCTTGGTATATGATGATTTGGTTAAATGAATCCAAACCGCTCTGATACCAATTGTTGGCCTCAACGATGGATCTTTGTTGGTCTAACATGGTCACAATATACCAAGATACATGATATGTTCAAAGAATTGCTTTTGAATTAATTGAAATAATAATAATATGTCATCAAGTTGTAAGATTACAGATTCTAATCTATATATACAAAGTAAAAAGGTGCGATTGAATAGTTGTGTTGGTTCAGTAGAATCAACAGATTTGTCGCTTCCTTTTGTAACTGCTAAATGGCAGTTATTCTTGAGAGTTGACTTTTAATGTAGTTGACTTTGACTTCGGGTTTGACCTTCTAAATGGGTAGAAACGGGTAAGATTGAGATTAACCCAATACGTTCATATTAGGATACGATAGCTAATAGGTGAATACAACAATATACTTCGTGACAAGACGGCAACAACCACTCGATCTGATGATGAAGATGATGGTATGATGATGGGTCAGAGTTTGAACTATTCCAAGGTGATCTTGAAGACGAAGGTGACGAAAACATTCATGGCGAGGGTGGTTTGATAAAAGACGATGAAAAGAACTGTAGCTCATCACCCATGACCCATGAGCTCCGAATTTTCGGGCATAAAACAATTGTTAACGGAAATCGAACATATGCATGAAAGGTCATCATCAAAAAATTTAAATTCGCCGGACATGTGGAGGGTAACAAAATTGCTTGATTGGTTGGAAAAAGGTATGTTCTAAACCGAAATTTCGGGGGCTTGGGATCGGATCCTTAAATGGTGGTATTGATATGGAAGAATCATCTTTAAATCGGCTTCCACATAGTCCTTGGAAAAACATTTTGTCATTAATCCGCAGCCTTCTAAAAACCTATTGATTTGCAAGTGATTTTCAAGAAAAACCGGGTAATGGCTGTATCTTTAGATTTTGGGATGCCATATGTTTGATGTTAATTGCTTGAATACTATTTTTGCTAGACTTTACTAGTTGGAATCCAACAGAGAATGACTCATCAATGTGAGATGTAGTATGCTCAACGGTTTTATTCACTTTACTTGGGCTTGGAGGCGCAATCTGAGGTCGGATCAGATGGAAACTCTTATGGGTCTTTACAACACCATTGTCCTTCTATTGATGATCGTTGAGACTTCACACTTCACCACTCCAACATGTACTCTGTATCTGTGATGAGAAACATATCATCTCTACCTCTTTATTCACGGGGAGTAATCAGATCACATGGAAAAAATTATACATATACAACTAATTAAATTTTGTTCTTAAGAATATATGAAAGATTTTTTTTTTTCTTTTTTACTTTTTTTTTTTATTTTTTTAACGGCAATTAGAATTAGCATCCTAGCAAGGGGCTAGGAGCAAAGAAAAACAATTACATAGGGGTTGGAAGAGTGTTACAAGGATTATCAAACCACTCAATCCAATTAAAGGGAATTTTATCATGCCTATTAGTAATCCAATTAAAGGAGAAAAGCTTAATGTCGTTGAAGAGGAGATCTAGATTCGATCTTTTATGAGCAAAAGCGAACTCATTTCTATATCTCCAAAGGAAACAAAGTGCTGTTTGGACCACCGCATCAAAGAGGGCAGAAAGAGGAGGAGGGAGACTAACTTTGTCCACAAAGTTGATTGCTTCAAGAAGGCTCAAGACGTTACTTTGTCAACTTTCCACCAATGCAAGACATCTTTCCATATTTTCCTAGCAAGATTACAATGAACGAAGATGTGTTCTTCAGTATCAACATCTTCATCACAAATTTGGCATCTCACTGAATTTAAGTCGATCCTCCTATGATCCAAGTTTATTCTAGTAGGCATTCTTTGATTTAGAATTCTCCAAGTATTGACGTTTACCTTAATGGGCAGGAGATTGTTCCATTTGAATGATTGAGAAGGGAGGTTATGATTCTCCAAATATATGAAAGATAATGTTAAATATATGGAACACTTGGAACCATATTTTACTCACATACTCATTGTTGGCATAGCTGTATGTATTTATACTATATCTCATTTCGCAATAACATTTTCTTTTAATATATATGTTTGTAAGATGACATTTATGTTGATGTAATTATTTTTCAAATAACATTTGACTGCAAATAAATTAAAGGGCACGGTATTTATCGCTGCGTAATGCGCAAGTACCGGCTATATTTATTAAAGAATGTTATGATTATCGGTAAAACTATAAGATGATGAGATGATCATGTCGAAAATACAAAATGTTGGTAAACTTGTTTTCAAGTCACAACATGCGTACGTGAATCGCCAAAAAGACAAAGCATAGTATCATCCACATATATATATTCATCAGTTTTTATAAACAAAGATGACGATCAACTAATTACAACTATATATCAATGTATTTAAAACTCATGATTTCCTATTGAAACTACAATTTACAAGTTTCACATGTCACGTTGCAACTTGAACTTGTAGTTGTGTGACTGAACTCGTGGTTTCTTCTATATACCAATTAACACGCACAAATTAAACAAACACACACGTATCCATAGTTGTATATATATACAACAGAATAAAAGAAAACAAGACTAAAACTATTTAAAACAAATCGATCACATTCCATAGCTGTAACTTAAAAATAACTAAGATTTAAGTTGTATGCAAGTATACTTAAGTCACGCACTTAAAAGACTTAGTAAAACAATCAAACTTAGCAAACAATGCAAGTATATTTAAGTTACGAACTTATAACAAAATGTATCTTATTCCATATTTATTAAATTACAAGGAAAAATACATAAGTTTACAAACAACCTATATGCTATGGCGATGATCATGGCTCTCTTCTGGAGCGGCGGAACTCCCCGCCTCCTTCAGCTTACTCAACGTTATAGCATCCTTGAGCGACACAGTTGGAACACTCACAGCAACGCCATCAGATCGAGGAAGGTGCGCAGCACCGATGCCACACATCACAGCCTTGCCCTTAATACCCTTCTTTATGGCAACCCTTTGCTCGTGACGCTCTAGCACCTCCTTCAAGGGGACTTCCTTCTCCAGTGCAAAAGGCTTGAGGATATCACGGGGCCGCGCAAAAACTGGGACTTGAAGCTGCGAGACATCAGGTTTTAGATAATAATCTACCTCCTCTTCAGCATTCTCCCCAAGATGACGCTGCAACGTCAGACCCGCCATGAGCACATCTATGGGGTCATCTTGGTCGCGCTCCAACCTCCCTATATGCGGCAACTCAAGAACCTTCAGCCCTGCCATTGCATGCACCAGCTCGTCGTACGCCGTCGAGCTATAACCAGGAATCTCCGCCAAGTCTTTCTCCAACAACTTGGCCTCACGGAGCTCCTCCATGGCCTGCGAACGGCCACGCGCCATCGCGCAGTGAACAACCTTCCCAAAGGCTTCCACCACCTCTGCAGACTCCAAAGTACTCAGAGCTGCCAGATGAAGCCCATGGCTGATCAACCACCTGCATTCACAAAGTGATAAAAAGGTAAGATACGCAATGGAGCGAACAAGCAAATTTAAAAGACAAGGGTGTAAGAATACCTGCGCTCGGCTATCATAGACATAAGATGAGGATACAGCTCCTCATCATACTCGATGCTGAGGGCGCGCAGCTTCTCCTCATACATCACGAGCGTTTTCTCCATGCGCTCCTTGAACTCTTGCAGACTGGCATAATGCTCGGCCCTTTTTTCTTCAAGATACGACACAGACCACGACGTCTTTGCCTTTATCTGCTCGAGCTTCGATCTCGCATACTTCAAGTCAGCCAAGATGCTCATCTTATCTTGGGCAATCTTCTCAGCATAGGCCCTTGAGGCCCCCAGCTCCACATGCGCATCAGCCAACTGCGCACGGAGGGTCACCAACTCCTCCTCCTTCTGAGCCAGAGCACGGCTCTCCCCAGTATACTTTCCCTTTAGCTGAGCAACAAGCTCAGCTTGGCGGGCGGTAGTCGCAGCCAGCTCATCCATCAGCTGCTGCGCCTCACCACCATCAGCAGCCTCGGTATTCCCCTCCTTGTTTTCGTTCTGCGGAGAAGAAACCTCATCATCTTTCGCACTGTCATCCCTATGCGACAAAGACAGTAAATAGCAATTACAACAAGTAATCGAAAAAAAAAAAAAAAAAAAAAAAGGGAAAAGAGAAGGAATGCACACTTACAGAAACGGAGAAGCATCAGCCTTCAACCGTGCGCCGGACGTCGAAGTTTCTTCCGCGTTCGACCCTGCGTCTCTGATGACGTGTCGACGCCTCTTGCTGGTGCCACTGGTTCCAGCCTCTCCCTTGCGCTTTAAGTTCTGCGCAACCTCTTCCCTCAACACCTCCTCGGGTTTCAGGATCTGAATGCTGTCAGATGACCCTGAGCGCATCTCCTCGCGCGCCACCTCCAAATCAGGCACCGCCTCCACAGTCGGGGCCACAACTACTTCAGGTGCAAAACTCTGGACGGGCGTCACCACAAGTGGTGGCGTGTCCTCAGGGACCGTCGCAGGCAGAACAGTCAAATGACCGGCAGTCGCATCAAGCAAGGGCTGCTCTCCTTCCCTCAGAGGACGCACCCCTATGGTTACCTGCTTTGGCCTATCCAGCTTGACCACCGCGAACAAATCCATCTCTGCGCATCAAGGGAAACAAGAAAGACAAAAAAGGGATCAGTTATTAAAAGCACGAAGACAAGAATAAAAGACTTACAAAGCATGAAGAATAAGGGATGAACACCCACCCCGGCCATCCTCACTTAAAAAAGTGGGAACCTCATCTGCAGCACCAAAATAAGCGCGGCTCAACCCCACGTGTACCAAAAACTCCTCCGGATAGGGGTTAATGGCCAGTCGATTGGCATCAAACGTTTGCGCGTCAGCGCGATTATAGGAACCGGGTGCGGGGCGCCCATCCCTTGGTAAGGTTTCCTGAGTATAAAACTCAAAAGGAGAGGGAAAGACTGCGTCATCCACCCAAAAGAAATACTCCCTCCAATTTTTTAGGGCGTCAACCTTTTCCGTATAACACTGAAGCGCCCCCTGGCGCTTCGCAAAGGAAACCCACCCATTTGACCACGTCGTGTGGTAAAAGGAGCGGAATAAATCTACAGTTGGTTCTATCGCAAGTAAACGACATTTCACTTCAAAATTCGACACCTTCGCCGCACCTATACAGTGCAGCTGAGAGATGTGAAGGCGATAGTGATTGAGCAAATCGCTCAGAAAAATGGAAATGGGTACGCGGTAGTTCGCATACTCAAAAAATTTCGTGTATAGACCTATCTTCCCTTCGGGGAAGTCAGCTATACACGCATCGACATCGGGAGCCTCTGGATGTACATCCAAAGGCACAAAATAGTCGGAAGAAAACTGCGTGACGTCCTGAATAGACAACGCGGAGCGAAAGTCCTCTAATTGAGCAACCATTTTCATCTTAAAAATAAGTGGGACGCACACAAGGATTACCTACGAGAGTTAAAAGATTTTCTTGCAGAAAAATGCTCTAAAAAGAAGAAGATGAATAGTGGTTGTATGTGTTTAACTGTGTGGTTAAAAAATGGGGCAGCACCCTTATATAGGGTGGTAAAACCCTAATTTTCCTCCACGTGGAATCCACTCACAGTAAATGGGTGGCCAGAAGATCAAAAGGTACATGCACTTTTTCCCGAATCCCAAGGACTACGTGGACACCACCCCCGACTTTCGAGGCATCCATTAGGTGCATTGCACCTACAAAAAAAAAGGCGGTAAAATTAGTTCAATTCCCCGCCACGCTTATGTTGACATTTACTGTAAGTCTAGTACCCACGGCTATGCGCCGCGCGCACTAGACTGGGGGGACATGATGACGTATAGCCTATATTTGGGCCACAAGCCCAAATGATAGACATTACTTACACCTAAGCCCACTACGAATGGGCTACCATGACAATGGTATGGGCCGTAGTATTATTGCTTTGGGCTCATAAAACCCAAAGGCCCAATCTAACCCACCGGGTAACGATAAGGATTATCTATTCAAGGAATAGATATCCTTATCTCGGATAAGCACCACGCGTGCGAAGAGTGAGGAGCAAGAAACACGGTTTCTTAGCCCCTATATATAGAATCACACGATTCTCATTAAAGGTACGATATACAACCCTAACTCTTCAACTAAACCCTAAATCGATTACTTACTCTCACGCCGGAGTCTAATCGGGGGAGACAATCCCTCGATAAGCCTAACGGTGTTGTTTATTTTCTTAGTGCGCAGGTAACAAAGTACTAAGAAGCTAATTGATATAAGAGCAAAAGCCTAATCACCAGGTACGCCCAACTTTTGTATCAACATTAATGGTGAGGAGAAATAGATATTTTGTTGAACAAGAAACAAAAGGAAGCCCTAATATATAATCGAAAAAGAAAATGTGTTACGCTTTCAAACTCGGTCATGTTCTCACACAATTAAACACATTTATTACATTTATTCCATGAACGACAAGTCGATGATTAGTCGATCCAAGTCCTTCCAAGAAGTTCCACCTTCTACGACTGCTGCCCTCGCAGCTAAAGCGAACTTGATGGCTCGGTTTCTTTCAACATGTGTCTCATCACACACTGATTTCCTGAACAACCGAGCTAAGTCAGCAGAGTCAGGAATTGTGTCAACCCCCTCGCATGCTTTGAGACCTAGTTTCTGCTCATGTAACAACAATGCATTTGCGAAGTTGTCCGCGCTCATTGGCCATGTAAGCACTAAAACTCCAGCTATCAATGCTTCCATAATCGAGTTCCAACCACAATGAGACAACAACACCCCCACCGATCCATGATTCAGTATCGCGACTTGTGGGACCCAACCTTTAACCACAAGCCCCCTACCAGCCACCCGATCTTCAAATCCGGCTGGCAAATTTCCATACTCCCCAGTGGCATGTCCCCCAGTGGGTTCCTTCACTGCCCAAAGGAACTTCACACCACTAATCTCTAACCCTAGTGCTATCTCCTCCATCTGCTTGTTGCTCAACACAACTTGACTTCCAAAACTAACGAATACCACTGTCTTAGCAGCACATGTATCAAGCCATGATAGTACATTATCACTTGAAGTAGTATTAGAACCACCTCGTTCGGTGGTATACTTACTAGGAGGAAGCAAAGGTCCAACCTCAAACACACGATCATGGCCTACTTCTGCCTTTATATGATCATAATAAACCCCATCCAACTCGGTGAACGAGTTAATAATGACTCCCCAACTCACCAAAGTGGCGCTTAAACATTCGTTGACAAATTCTGTTGTTGGTTCCCCTTTTACATATTTGTAGCTTTTGGGAGCCAAGTGCCACCAAGGGAATGTTGGTGAATTTGGGATATTAGGAAATGAAATAAGATCAGCGTGGTCGTCCTCAATATACCCACACAAAGAATTAATAACGGACAAACCAAAAGCACCAGTTGGTGAGAATACGTAACGATGGATACCGAGCTGGCATGCAAGATTATGCGTCCATCCAAGAAACATATCAGATATAATGGCTACAGGAGGAAAAGGGTGGTTATGGAACCAGTCAGTGATGGGTTTGTATAGTTCACCAAGGGCGACCATCACATATTTGAAGCCAGGAAACGGGAGGTCAGCGACATTCTCGACACCAGGAGGAATGTCAGGATGAGATGGAAAAGGGAGAACTAGGGTTTTTACGTAGTCTGGATGGGCTAACAGAAGTGGTTTCACCATCGGTAAGTTTTTCGGTGTGACTACCGTGGTGATAGATAGCCCTTGAATGGCTAGTTTATGGGTCAGATCAAGGAGAGCTAGCATATGCCCTGGTGCAGGGAATGGAAACACCAAAATGTGGTCGCCGCTGCCAGGAAATGTCATTATCAATATCGAAGACTGTGGTTATGGGATGCATGGGACGCATTTCCTTGCTCCTTAAATATAACTTTCTTGCTAATTAAACAAATACGAGTATTTATATATTTAGTGGTTCATTAACGAAATACAATGTCCAACATACAATAGGCATCCGCCTGATTATACTTTATGCTAATAGTGGGTAATTAAGGGAATACAATGTCCAATATACAATTGGCACCCATGATTAAATCGAATATATACGGTATTAGTCTCTTAATATGATTTGTATTAGTGACTGTCTTTGAAAATTAAGATTAAAAAAAAAGAAGAAGATATACTCGAACTAATAATATTGTGCATGAACGGATCATTTGATTCATACGCATAAAATTATTATCATTAATGGATCATATACTCACATATGATATATCCTGGTTTTCGTTGTTTCTTATTTTAACAACAACATACTTAATCCCGCTGGAGCAGGTATAGGAGATTTCAATGTAGACAGATCCTAATCTTACCTGAGGATAAACCCGAAAGTATGGAAACGGCTTCCAAAAAAGACCTCCAACAAGTGTATGTGTAAAGTTGTGGTCAGATATAAGTGCATGTGAATATGTGCAAACACAAAGATAAGGAAAAACCATCATAAGATCTAAAAGGCAAAGTGATATAAAAGCATACACTGAGAGAACACAACATATATGATATAGAAAGCGTAAAAGAGATAAGCATAAACATAAAAGCATACAAGCGTAACGCATAGTGGACAGGGGCACACAGAAAGAAAAATTAAAGCGCGAAGGGAAAGGGCCTAAAAGTGAAAATATATCCAAGACCTAAGGGTGCAGCAAAGATCTAGGTATGGGCAACGCTATAGGGATCTACAATTGGGCAAAGCGAAAAGAACAATGGGGCTACCTATCTAAAATCCTAAAGGGAATTGTCTATGTAACTCTAAACCTAAAATGCAAATGGTAAAGCTACTAAGAAATGCCTATAAAGGCTCTAAACCTATAAAGGCTAAACGCTAAAAATTGCCCTCAAAACGGCATACAACCTAGCTTGTCTAACCTCCTATTCTAATTCTCTCTTCACGCATTCCTATTAGAGGTCATATCCTCAAACAAGAAAAGGTCCATCATGTTTTTCTTAAGTCCATCCTCCCATAGTCCCACCTATATATATATATATATATATATATATATATATATTAGAGGTCTAGAGTGCACATGTATTTTGTCCATACTATCTAGCGAGAAAATAATTATGATAAAGGAGTAAAGACACAAGCACGCGAATTTGCAAGAATATTAGTAGACACAGCTGTATATCAACGGAACTTTCATTTATTCTCTACTTTTAGAATTTTGTACTTGTATTTATATTGTATATGTCATGATTTTTAATTTTGTGTATAGTACATTTTGTTATGAAATGTATACGTTACATGTAAAAATTTGTGTTTGTCATTCAATGCACTTGTGTAAATTTTTTTGGCCAAAACACATTAATAAACAATTGAACAATAGAAACATATGTAAATTTACCTTATATAAACAAAACACATATGCACTTTACCTTTTGAATTCATGCATGCTCTAAAAATACTTATTTCCAAAAAAAAAAAAAAAAAAAAAAAAAAGTTCCTAAAATTTCGGACCTTAAAAAACGTGTTTTTATAAAAAAATTCAAAAAAAAATGTAGTTTTACTATTATACCCTTTTGAATTAAATAATAAAAATAAATATTACAAAAAATCTGATTGGTTGATGCTGGTTCTCGCAATATATTTGGTTCTGAAAATAACCTCACCCTATATATATATATATATATATATATATATATATATATATATATATATATATATATATATATATATATATATATATATATATATACATATATATATAAAACGAGAACCATTTTAACTGCGAGAACTGAGAGAACCACCAAAAACATAAATGCACTCCTTCAATAATTGTATTTTTGCACATATGTTTTAAAAACAACACATATGTTTTAAAAAAAACATAGTTGTTCTAAAGAATTTGATAAGAAATTGAAAATACAAAATTTTTCTTTGAAGGTGTGCATGTATGTTCTTATAAGACGTGCAACGACAATATTGCGGCCGTGGGTAAGGTTTTTGTGAAAAAAGATGATGAGTTCATAATGATATTGAAGAACATAGGTGGATGCTTACGATTATTGATGATTTGCATGTATTTTTATTTTATTTTAAAAGGCGTGCATGTATGTTTTTGATGGTTCTCTCAGTTCTCGCAGATAAAATGGTTCTCGTAAGAAAGTCCACCTATATATATATATATATATATATATATATATATATATATATATATAGGGTAGGGATCCAATAAGAAGAATAATTAAAATGGGAAGAGTAAGAAGTAATTCTAGTCACACATTTTTATATGGGAGAGAAAATTTGAATGAATATGCATCCATTTTTGTAGGTGCATCTAGAATGTGTGGTTGTGGTTACTTCTTATCCTTCCTATTTTAATTATTCTTCCTATTTGATCCTAACTCTTAATATATATATATATATATATATATATATATATATATATATATATATATATATATATATATATATATATATATATAGGGTCACGTTTCTGGTCTCCTCTTGACATGTCCAAACCATTTCAATTGTCCTTCAATTCCCTCATCTTGTGGATTATAGTTTCAACTTCAAGTTCTGCTCTAAAAACTCTGTTTGGAATCATGTCTAATATGTTTTTATCACAACTCCACCTTAGTCCTCAACTCTGCTACTTCTACCCTGTTTGCTTGAGCTTTCATGATCGGCCAACACTGTGACTCGTAGTTGGTCTAATTACAACCCTATAGAATTTTCCCTTTAGCTTTAAAGGGACATTCCGATCACATAGTACTCTTAAGGCGGCCCTCCATTTCACCCAACCTGCTCTAATACAATGGGCTACGTCGTCGTCTATCTTCCCTGACTTACGTATCACCAAACCCAAATATCTAAAAGACTCATTTAGTTATAGGATCTGGTCTCCGATACATATATGATATATCTACTTCTTCAATGTGGACGATCTCGTTCCTACCCAAATCACATCTTAGGTATTAGCAGTACACCATCATTTGCAAAGAAAAAATCTTTATTGTTTTATTTAATGATGAATGGGTATATAAGGGGATGTATCACTTTTCCTTCCTATCTTGCTTATCTCTATCTTTATATCTACTATCTATAATGCATTTGGCATAATTCTGGCTTTAAAAGTATTAAAGTTACTAAGGTAAGAACATTTGGTTATCAAAATCCAAATTAATATACATTTCAAATTTTGTAGCTACTAATGTTATTAAAATATTTGATATTAATATTTATACCATTAATAGTATGTATTTCCATTCATAACTAAATGTTATCATAATTTTAACTCCTTCAATAACGCTTACTCCTTAAAAAAGAAATCCATTCATAGTAAATGTTATCATAATTTAACTCCTCCAATAATGCTTACTCCTTCAAAAAGAAATCCATTTATAGTAAATGTTATCATAATTTAACTCCTCCAACAAAAAGAAATCCATTCATAGTAAATATTATCATAATTTAACTCCTCCAATAACGCTTACTCCTTCAAAAAGAAATCCATTCATAGTAAATGTTATCATAATTTAATTCCTCATAGGGTAGTCTACCCACTATGAATTAAAACATAATAAAAACACAATTAATGATTTGTTGGAGGAAAGAGGAGAATATTATTCATTCTCTCCCAATGAATCAGTGTCATCTCATCCGGGTAAACTACCCAGTGGGTAGGTGTATCCATGCCCCCAATAACGCTTACTCCTTCAAAAAGAAATCCATTCACAGTAAATGTTATCATAATTTAACTCCTCCAACAAAAAGAAATCCATTCATAGTAAATGTTATCATAATTTAACTCCTCCAATAACGCTTCCTCCTTCCAAAAGAAACTCATTGTTTAGTGGCAATAAATGTGACAAATAAATTTTTTATCAACAAAGGTGTAAACACATATGTTTTGTTGCACAGAAACATACAAAGCCTAATTGCAAAACCACAATAAAATTCTATCAGGTATATTGTATGCTAAATTAATCCTGGATATTGAGATAAATAAACAAATATTATATACTTATTATCTCGATAAATAAACAAATATTATATACTACTTATCTTAACTCAAAATAGCAAATTAGCAAAATTAAAGACCGTCAAATTCTTGCGTAGTTGTGCTATTTTTAGAATGACAAAATTCTAAATAATCCAAAAACATTTCTCAAAATTATTACTCCCTCCGTCCCAAATTTATTGTCCAGTATTGACTTTTTTAGTCTTTATTCTTCAACTTTGACTTTAAATATTTTTGTGGGTGTTATATAATATTTGATGCAAAATATATAAATGGATTGGGTTTTAAGTCTACTTTTCAATGGTATAATTTTTCATCAAGTATTATATAATAAAAAAAAATATTTGTGGTCAAAGTTATACCATTTTGACTTTGAAAATTCAAAGTGGACAATAATTTTGGGACGGAGGGAGTAATTACATTATACTTTCCTGCTAATTGAATATGTATAGTTGAACGAATAGAGATATCCAACGTACAATTTGTATCCATGATTACATCGAGTATATATTCTTGTTAAGGATACTTTTGTTTCTATTATTCTAGATTATTTTAATTTCTCTAAAGTAAATTCCTTACTTTTTTTAAATACTAAGTTTAACCCTGACCCTTCAATTTATCTAAAGTATATTATTCTTGTTAAGGATACTTGTGTTTCTATTATTGGAATCTGAAAGGCGCCTAGACGGATTTTCATTAAGCAGATAGTAGATGAAGTAGGCTAGCTTTAATTTGGACCGATATGTCAGAGACCCTAAATGAGCGATACATGCATGTTTAGCATTGAGATTTATCTGGTTTAATTAAAGCTTAATCCAAGTGTATGAGCATTATATGAACTATTATGGTCTTGCAAAAAGAAATATTATAGCTATAGCTAAATGCTAAATTTTTAGGTTTGTCTTGATTATTACCCAATACATAATGAGATTCATCTTTGCAAATGAAGTCGTTACTTTTTAGTCAAATTTTATTTTTCGTTTCATTTTTTTTTAAATCCCAATTGTCTTAACTTGATCAGTGGCTTTGTCTTCTTATTGATTTTGATCTGCATAGATATTTTGATCTGCATAGATAGGCTGCTTTTCAAGTCATCAAAGAAGTATCAAAAGCTGCTTATGCACACTACAAGAAAAAGTAGCTTTAGTGACCAGAATTTAGTGACGAGAAATTTTTTTGGTCACTATTTAGATGAAAATGGTGACGATATAATTTTTGGTCATCGGTAGAAACTCAGTGACGAAACTTATAAGTGGTCACTATTTAGTCACTAAATTACATGAATAGTGACGAGAAATTTCGTCATTAAACATTAGTGACGAAATTTTGGTCACTATTTCACATATTACTATGACTGAATTCTATAAAATGGTTAAGAGGACAATTACATATGTATTTTCGGGTCGACCCGAACCCGAGTTAGCCAAATATTTTTAACCCGATACCCGACCCAACACATCTCAACCCTTCATTTTCAACACATGCCAATTGTTGGAAACCCTAATATGGTTCCTCTCATCCTAGCCATTGATTTCAAATTACAACACATCACAACCATCCATCCAACCCCTCATCTCTATATCACCACATGGGCTTGATCTCAACCATTGAATTCAAACTAAACTCATCTCAACCATCCATCCAATATCTCCTATCTACCACCACATGGTTTTGATCTCCACCATCCAATTCAAATGAAACCATCTCAACCCTTCATTTCTCCTTTCCCCCCAAGCAAAACATATTCATTGGAATATCCTATTCAACCCTAACCTAGGCATACTTGATCTTAGCCATCCATTTCTAATGAGATCATCTCATCCATCCACATTCTCCACATGCCAAATTATTTGAAAACCAAGGGAAGCTCCCTTTGATCCTAGCCATCCAATTCAAACCATTTCATCTCAACCCCCCATCACATTCTTCCCCCCAAGCATTGGAATATTCCTTGGCATATTCTTTCTCTCTTTTCTATGCCATATGATGAGATACACTTCTACCCCTTCCAAATTACCCAATCTACACTTTAAACCCTTGGTAATTTGGTTTCTCTTTAAACACTTCACAAATGATTTCCAAATTGGCTATTTGAGTTGGTAAACCTTAGAATGATTAATGTTAAGGTTTAGTGTGAAGTACAATTGGGGGTTTAGCAAGGATTGGTATTTATAAGATCCAAACACCCAACACTCGGGAAAAAGTTACAGACGCCTGGCGCGCTGCCCGCGCGTTGACGCGCGGGTGACTCGCCGGCCTCGGTAAAATTTCCCAAGTTTGGGTTCTTGGCCTATAAATACCACTCTTGCCTATTCTATTCCTCACCCCTTGCCATTATTCTTTCTCTCTAGATTCTTTCTCTCTAAACACTCTCGAATCTCTCAATCTCTCTATCTTTAATCTTGTGTTCTTGATTTTCACATTAATATCTTTGGAAGAACACATATCTTTGCAAGGGAAGAATCACAAGAACCTAATCCACTCTTGTGATTGTGTCGAGGGTCTTCTTATCTTTACCCTTTCTACTACAATCGAGTCTCTAGGTTATGTTAGGACTTGATTGAACAAACATTCATTCATTCATTCAATTGTTTGTAAGGGAAGTCTTGTGTCTTGGTAACCAAGCCTAGATCATTGGGTATCTAGTTGGGGTTTGATACTTCCGGGTGGAAGTCTTGGTAGTGATCTTTGTGATCCTTATATGAAGTCGAATCACGAGATTCTTTTGGGTGGTTTCCGAGCGCGGAATACCGTTGGTGAGTAACTCCTTCTTTGTGAGCATCAATATTGGTGGATTGAATTGTAACGGTTTGTAGTCCATCGAAAGGATTATACTAGTGAATAGTATCGGAGTCGCGGATTCGCAACTGGACGTACGGATGGTATAAACCCCCCATCCCGAACCAGTATATATCGTTGTGTTCTTTACTTGCTTTATATACTTTGGTTGTGGTAGTGGTTGTTGGATTATTTGTACAACCACTTGGTTTTCTTTTTGGCTTAAAGTTTTTTAAACATCTAAAAAGAAGAAGAAACCGTATTCACCCCCCCCCCCTCTATGGTTCTACAATTGGTATCAGAGCGGTATACTCAAGTTTTTGAGCATTAAAGCCTTACCGAGAAGTCGTTTTAAGTCATAACTTCTTTTCCAAAAAATCTAAAATCCTAACTAAGATTTTTGGTAAAGTAGAGTATAGATCCATGGCTCAAGAGAACTATGTTGAGGGGTGTTCTATGCATAGACCACCTTTGCTAGAAATCGATGGGTTTTGCTTTTGGAAAACCCGATTCGAGACCTATGTTAGGTCCAAAGATCTTGATTTGTGGGAAATCATCAAAAATGGCTACTTTGAGTTTATGGTGGAAGACTCGGAAACAAAGTTGTTGGTGAAAAAGCCACATATGGATCTTAATGATGATGAAAGAAGAAAGCTTGGTAAGAATGATGAAACCAAGATGTTGATCTATAATGCTCTACCTCGAAGAGAGTTCGAGAAGGTTCATGTTTGCAAGACCGCCAAGGAAATTTGACACTCTCTCATCATCACTCATCAAGGCAACTCTCAAGAGAAAGATTGCAAGATCGATTTACTCATACAACAATATGAGAAGTTCTCGATCTCGGATGAAGAAACCATTGATAATGGGTACACAAGGTTCAATGCTATAATCACTAGTCTCACGGCTCTTGATCCTAGCTTCTATAACAAGAACCATGTAAGAAAGTTTCTTCGAGCACTTCCGGTGAAGTGGAGGCCAAAGGTGACGGCCATAGAAGAAGCCAAGAATTTGGCGGAACTACCTCTTGACGAGCTCATTGGAAATCTCAAAGTCTATGAGATGATTCTTGAAAACGACAAGGCGAATACCAAAGACAAGAAGAAGAATGTTAAGTCTTTGGCTCTTAAAGCTAAAGTTACTAGTACACAAACAAGTAATGATAGTGTAACACCCAGATATTTTGAACGTCTAAAATACCCAAAATACCCCTCAAATTTAAACTTTTTGAAGTGATGTTAATTAATTTAAAACATTTCATTTCGATTTTAACCTACGTATTTAATTCGTTAATATGTGAACGTTATATGTCACACGATAATATTAAACTTATGATAATAGTATAGTACGCCTCTAATTATTAGTTCTTCTAGCCGATTTATTTTGATGCGTTACAAACGTATAAGAACGAGCATTAAGTCCACATTCATGATTGACTACTTTCCATTATTTTCGTCCTAAATTTCAGTACTTACCTATTTTGAAAAGCCACCCAATCCGTTTGATTTATTATAACCGAATCATGAATATCATATCTTTTATTTAACACAACGTAAAAAGAAAACAACCCTAAAACTATCTAAACGTGTATGGCGGCTACCACCCCTCTTCCTCCATTTCCTGTTCGGATAAAAGGCAACCAAGTAGGCTCGTATGTACGTGGTGGTTTTAGTGGACGTGAACGTAGGTTGATCGTGGGTGTTCGTTCGTGAATTGGTTTCGTTTCGTGTTTCGGCATCTATTTCTATTCGATCTGTCCTCATACGTCCATCCTAAAGGTATAATCTATCTTCGTTCTTGTACATTTTGCTTCGCGACATGAAACTCATATAAGCGTATATGTAACATATAAAATAATCGTTTGTATCGTCAAAGATAAGTATACGAATGTCATAGAATCATGAATCTTATGGGTCAACTTATTATGTTTGATACACACGTATGATATATGTAATATGATATGAAAGCTGATCATGGAACTAACATAAGAAATATTACATCTATGCATGCATGGAAGTTTAGATACACCACATGAAATAATAAGTGAAACCTGAGATGCTTAAATATTTGAATTTGGTTTTGGTACATGAGTTAGAAAATGAAAAGCATGCATGTTTTACGTGTGGAATAATAAACAACCTTGCATGAAATAATGTTTTCGAAAGCCGATCTGGTCGTGTTGTTACATAAAATGATAGAAAGGAACACATAAAATCATGAACCTATAATTATATTACGAGTCAACTCATTTCTGTTTGAAAACTTTCGGATACATTGTACATTTGAATTGAATCTGGTCGTGGGAACTTTTACACAACGTATAGTATTTTTTTTCTTTTGATATAGCGTGTTATGAAGTGAAGTGTTGTGTGTAAAATGTGAATCAAAGTAGCGTAAAAAAAAGACATGTGAACAACCAGGTGATAAACGGTTTAAAAACTAAAGAAATTGGACTTGTTTTATGTCGTGGATGTATGATCGGTTGTGTCGATTCGAGTATATTTTGATGTCAAGTTTTCCTTTTCTTTTTAACGTGAGTAGAATTTTAAAAGAATCATACATGCATGAGAGTGAGTTCATAGTGTCATGAAACCATTTGCAAAACCAGTTTGAAACTAAAGAAATAAAGAAGGGGACGTAAGTAGTATTTTGCGAAGAAGGTTGTACAAGGTGGGTATTTCGTGCATGGTCAAATGGTGCGGATTGATTTTTGTCACATGGAAGTGTCATAAATTGTTTTGGTTTCGAAATGAATAACGGGTGTCGCGAGTTAGGGTGTTCGAACTATTAATATTATCCACGATATGGAATTTAAAACTTAATATGTGTTTTATGTAATTTACACTTTGACCCTAAACTTTGCATTGTTGACATTTTGGACCCTAAACTATTATTTGTCATCTTTAAACCCAAACTTAAAACATTGATCCTTAAAAGCACTTAAATCTATTTTAAATGTAAAATATAATCATATTGGGCTAAACTTACAAATTCGAGAAACTTACTATTTTTGAAAATCAGCTATAAATGGAAAGTTACTAAAATGGAATGCTGACTAAAACGAGTAATCTGATTTAAAACGAGTTATTAATAATTAGCCGATCATTAATTCGTGTAGAGTCGCTGAAGAAGGAGTGACTTCCTATTCATACACTATGTTTCGTTGGCGGTTTAAGGTACAGATATTCTACCCTATCTCAGTAAGGGTTCTGATCTCATGATTTTTTGATCCTTGACTTTGATTCGTTTGCTATGATATGATTCATTGATATAAGCCTTTGCTATGATCCCTTTGATATGATTCGTTGCTATCCATTTTGTTGATTACCTGATTACTATCTCCTGGTTGAGATTCTGTTTGATTATGATATGATTCATTTGTTATGGATATGCTTTGTTTGATATGATTTTGTTCTTATGCCCGAGTTTTTATTCTACTCATGGAGGTACCATGGGTGTGTTAGTGATGGCACCACTGACATGACACTTTCTGGGGAGGTGTGATTGATCTCTGGCATTCCCTTCTGTTTGATATATGTGCACTATGGCCAATTAGTTATATATGTGTCCAGTCATGAGCTGGCATGTGTATTTTGTTTGATTCAGGGAGTGTATGGATGCATCCTAGGTTCTGTTTTGTTCTGAGAAGACAGTGACTGGCTGTACGTGCCTTGTACCCCTTTCACTTCTGGTACATTGGAGTTAGCTACTCTATGTACACCCTATGAATTGACGGATATGTGATTATGTGATTTGAGACCTATTCGAGTATCTCGTTAGGTCGGCTCGTGGCTTTCCTATGTTTCTTGTGTCTATTCGAGTATCTCGTTAGACAAGCCTTTGTTGATACGTGCTCTTTGATTCTGGTTACTATATGATTCATATTATCACTTGACTCTTCATACTCATTATTCATTTGACTTATGATATTTGTTCAGTTATCGTTGATCTCTTATTGCATTTGACAGATGATATTCTTTTTGAGCAGGAGTTTATGATTTCTTTTCTTATACTTATATATGTTCCGATTATTCATTTTGTTATATATCTGTTCACTGGGCTTTTTAAGCTCAGCCGTATTTCCTTTCCTGCGGAAGGTTATAGGTTGGAAGTTGGGTTTGGGTGAAGAGAGAGCATATGAGCTTTAGTGGACTATCCCATGGACTAGAAGCCCATCACATCTGGACTAGTTTTGGACTTGGATAGATTAGACTTTGTTTAGTTTGTATTTTCTTTTCTCCTAGAGTTTTAGGATTCCTTTTGTATTTCTAGATTGTTCCCTTGTAGTCTTTGGTTTTAAGTCTTCCGTTTGCGTTGTGTGCTTTGTATGCTTTGATATGTCACCATACTGTAGCGCTCCGGACCCATACCGGGTTGGGGTGTTACAGATAGTGATGGTCAAGAGGATAGCAATGAAGAAGATTATATGGATGACGAAGAGTATAATCTTATGGCTAAGAACTTTCGGAGGTTCTTTAGGAAAGGTGGTAACATTGGTAGAAGAAATCGGTTTGGAAACCGAGATAATGGTGGAAGGAACAACTTTGGGGGAAACCGAAGTGGTGATAACAACAAGGTTGGTGAAAGCTTGAGACGCACCCAAGGATGCTACAATTGCGGAGAGAAGGGTCATTTCATCAATGAATGCCCTAAGCCTAGGGCGAACAAGGCATTTGTTGGAGGAGCGTGGAGTGATAGTGAAGACGAAGACCAACCAACAAATGACGCTACGTGTCTTATGGCTCAAGAAAAATTTGAGGTAACTCTAAAACCTTCCTCTTCTAATAACTTAGATACTATCAATTTGCAAAAGGAGAATGAGGAACTAGTTAAGTTTAATGATAATTTTAGAAAAACCCTTGATAAAGCTCTCAAAGAAAAAGTCTTCTTGAACTAGAAAATGTTAAATCTAAAGAAAGGGTTTGTAAACTTGAAAGTAAAGTGAAAACACTAGAACATTGCAAAGGGATGATTGAACCTTGTAAAAATTGTGAAATACTCACTCTTGAGGTAAACTCTTTGAATGAAAAGGTGTTGGAACTTCAAAAAGAATCACTAAGCTTTTCAAAATATAAACAGAGCATAAATGATTTAGAAGAACTAATAAGTCGACAAAAGGTGTCTCAAGATAAGGGAGGTCTTGGATTTTTTAAAAAAGGTAAAACCACTCCTATAAGCCTAACAAAACCAATAACATTTGTAAAGGCTAAAGAAAACAAGGCTTCAAAAATCCCCGAGGCTGACGCGTCAACGCGCTAGGCCCCTGAGGAAAATTGGATCTCCATTAAACAATGTCATTAAAACAATTACTCCTCACGCTCCTCTTGTAAGTACTCGAGGTAATCAAGCTTCCATTGCAAAAAGAGAGAATCCAAAACAATTTTCTAACTTAAACTCTCGCAATGGACTTGGATACTCACAACCTCGAGTAAATAATAGACCACTTTTGCCTACACCTAATGTGAGATCTTCTACCTCATACAACCAAAGACCATATTTTCTTAATAACCAAAGAAGAAATTTCTATAACTATGGTCAAAGGTCTTCTCAATACCAATACAACAATTATCAATGGAGAGACAACTCCTACTCAAACCAAAAATTCTTTAGACCTCAAACATATCATAACTATAGACCAAGTTATCAAACTCAAAATGACTATCGAAACAATCATTGGTCCGCCTTTTCTAAATATGGTATTGAGAAATTATGTGTCTTACTTCAAGACCCAAGAATGTTTAACTTGGGCACTTTAAATGCTAACCAAAATGGACCCAAGAAACAACGGGTACCAAAGGCATGAGTTGTAATTTTGTTGTAGTTTTGCCTCAAAAGTGATCTACAACCGGATGAGTGGGTAGTGGATAGTGGTTGCACTAAACACATGAACGGGAATAGAAGATTGTTCACATCATACACGGCGTATAATGGCAATCAAGTCATTTTTGGAAGCAAATTCAATGGAAAATTTGTCGGCAAAGTTAATGTCCTTCATGACTCCATAGAAATCTCCAATGTTGAGCATGTTAGGGGTCTATGTTTCAATTTTATTAGTGTGAGTCAATTATGTGATGATGATTGTGAGGTCAAATTTACTAAGGTAGATTGCACCATTAGTAAAAATGGTGTTGTGTTAGCAAAAGGTCATACGAGAAATAATTTATATACATGCAAGTTAGGTGATAACTCTAAGCAACACATATGTCTTACGTCCATGGTGGACAACTCAACTCTTTGGCATAGGAGATTAGGTCATGCCAATATGAGGTTAGTCCAAAACCTAGCTTCAAACGAACTAGTACGGAATTTACCAAAGTTGAGCTTTGAAAGGCATTATTGTGATACATGTCTAGGAAGTCAAGGACAAACCAATAATAGGAATATAAAGGAAGTGACAACTAGTAAAGTTTTAGAATTAATTCATTTGGATTTGTATGGTCCATCTCCGATCCAAAGTTATGGAGGTAACTTCTACACTTTAATGATCATAGATGATTATTCAAATTACACTTGGATATTATTCCTAGAAAACAAGGATGGAGTTTGAAATAAATTCAACATTTTGAGAAAGAAACTTGAAAACCTACTTGATTGTTCAATTGTTTCAATTAAAACAAATCATAGTAGCGAATTTGATAAAATGCAATTTGGAACCTTTTGTGAACAACATGGAATATCTTATAACTTATCGGGCCCCGTTCACTTCTCAATCGCATGAGATTGTTGAAAAAACACATCGTAAGTTAAGAAAGATGAGTCGTGCAATGCTTGACGAGCAATCCATTCCACAAAAGTTTTGGTGTCATGCCCTAGATACCGCTTGTTACATTTTTAATAGAGTCTACACAAGAAAGGTAATTAATAAAACACCTTATGAAATACTTAGGAATAGAAAACCATCCCTAGAGTATTTTAGAGTATTTGGTTGCAAAGTATATATACTTAACACCAAAGAATATCTCACCAAATTTGACCCAAAGTCGTATGAAGGTGTGTTCCTAAGATACTCTCAAACTAGTAAAGCATACATAGTGCTTAACAAGGAAACAATGAGGATTGAGGAATCTCTCAATGTAACCTTTGATGAGAGCATGCCCGAGCCTAAATCATCTCCTTCGGTAGAAGATGATGTGATCAACGAACCTTTAGTTCAAGATCAAGAAAGGTCGCCAACATTACAAGTTAATGATTCGGATGAAGGCAATCCTAAGGAATTGAGAGAAGCGAGGGGTCATCCTATACAACAAGTCATTGGTGACATGAATAAAAGGACACTTATTTCACAAAACAAACAAGTCTAAGTTTTTGGCATGACATTTTATAAAAGTCCAAATTGCTTTGGGATAGGTTTTGATGCTATAACATGCATCTTAGGAGAGCAATCTTTAGGTGCTATTAGAGCTTATGTGATTAAGGTTTATGTGGAGGCATGGACGGAAGATCTAACAAATGTCTTCCAAGAGGAAAGATATGCATCAATTCATTATTCAAACTATGATTGATAAGTATCCAAGATTCTACATGTCTATACTATGCGCTTGAACAAGATAACTTGACACAAAATTATCTTGATTCATCTTGAAAATTTTGTTTTAGATATGACGTTTCTTCACAACTCACACTTGTGTTCAAAAACTTGTATCCAATTCATCTTGTTCTCCTTATGTGATAAACTACATGTTGCATGCTTTAATTAAATTGAATAATGTTATCTTGTAAGAATTAAATGCTTGTAGTTTCATGCATGGGAAATGATAGTAACTAACATGTGTATCTAGTCCACTTTGTCTAACTATATCACTCATCTCTTGTTGAATATCTCTTCCCAATTCCATGTGATCTAAGCAAATTAGTACAGGATTTAGATAGGTTGAACATCTTATCAAGCATCTATCATTAATAGCATGACCAACTTTTATGTGTTTAATATCCTAACTACCAACTTATCTCATCTATAAAAGGTGTAATCTTGCTTGCTACCATGACAATAAAACTTACTTAAAATAAATATCACTAAAACACATTCATAATGGATATGGAAGAAGAATTTGTTGGGTCATCATACCACTTTAACGATGGTAGGAGAATGATGACAAGGGAAGAAGAGGAAAACATTGATTGGGACAACATTAATGGTGCGGATATCCCAATTGTGAAAGATCTCGTCGAACTTTGTTTTGTCAAAGACGATATTTGGGCCAAGATTGAAGGAAATCTTGGGGAACCCCTTGAGAATGAACACACTCGTAAGTGTGCATGTTGCACTACCAATGATGTGATTAAGAGGAACATTCTCGCTTTACGTGAGGAAATTAGAGAATTACACAAATCTATCAACAATGACATGTTGGTTATGACTGCCATTCTTAAAGATATCTCAAGGGTGTTTCTTCAAGAAAAGGATGAAGAGAGAAGTTATAATAACTTGCTCTAGTTGTAGCAATATTGGCCTTCTCACAAGCTTGCATGAATAAAATATGATAGGATAGAATGATGATCTTCTTGTTTGTCCTTCATTATATGTGGTTGGTATTGTGCTTGTATTAGGTAATGTAGTTCGTGTCTCTAGCTTGTCTAGGAATTGTCTTTGTTGTATGCTTTATGCTCTTCTATGTGATATAAAATATATTATGATTTATATGTGAAAATCATGTTTAGTTCATCTCCATTTTTATATTGTGCTCAACATTTGGAGTATGGAGTCATCTTGGACACAAATATATTTATTGTTATAATGTGGACTAGCACATGTTGCAAGTCTCCAAATGGTAACTTAACCCATTTTGGAAGTTTCACATGTGAGAATTTCTTTGTTGGTAGCATGTTGTGATTTCTATCTGTAGCTAGGCCACCGCAAAGGTGAGGCTCTTGACCCATGGATCCCCGCCTTGAAACAAGGGGGAGCAACGATCTAGGGGGAGCTATGTTCAAGGGGGAGCACATTCGGTTCCGCCTTTTTGATTTGACAAAAGGGGGAGAAAGAAAGCAAGAGCGTGAAGACCATTCAAGAAATGTTAAAGGCTTCACCAAATTACATGTCAAAGGTCAAGACCCAAGCTACACCAAAGGCGCGCTTTATCTTCGCTAAGTTTGGTAATTTTATTTGCTTTCAGTTTTTATTTGTTATCATCAAAAAGGGGGAGATTGTTGAGGCAAGATGACCAAGATCTCTTTATGTTTTAATGATGACAAACAAACCATCAAAACACATAAAATAACAAACGTTAGCTCAAAATCGCCTGAGCCAATGTCTGCTCCTGGCGCGCTGCCCGCGCGTCAACGCGCGGGTGACGCGCCAGGAGTCTGTATGGTTCCGGGCGAATTTTAAAAGCCGGCTTTCCCCTTACCCGATAAATGTGGATCTTTCAAAACAGTTATGAATATGTTGTGTGCTTAATTGATAACACTCGAAACGAGTTTTGAGACTTGAGAGATCCTACTTTTAAAACACCCATTTACGGGAAAACGTCAACTCATGTTTTCTAACTATCGCCTCTAGCCAAGGCTTTTCTAAACTTAGGGAGCTTGTATATTTCACATAACATCGTGTTGAAGCATTCATATGCTCATATCCCGTGCTTACGTCCTCTCTAATTACGTAACGGGTTTACTCCCTTATTGGTCAAACTAAGTCAAATGTCACTTTGCGTAAACACATCCTTTCCCACTTGGGTTATGCTTTACATCAAGGCAAAGCACTTAACTTGTTTGAACCAAGGTATTAGTTGAGAACGTCGATTCGTGGAAAGTCACGAGATATGAAACTATGGATTCTCGACATTGTGTTACTTGAACTTATATGTAACCTATGACATTCTCAACTTATAATCTTAATTGTCTAAACCTTTTCTTCTTAATGACAATTAGATTATGCCTTAATCCTCTCTTAATCCCATTTATACAAAAGACAAAACCAATCATATCCAACCATATCCAAATCAAATATTCTCTTACACAATCTCTTACACCCTTACATATTCCCTTACACACTACATCCTAACCATCCATTCCCTTACAACACATCCCAACCCTTCATTTTCAACACATGCCAATTGTTGGAAACCCTAATATGGCTCCTCTCATCCTAGCCATTGATTTCAAATTACAACACATCACAACCATCCATCCAACCCCTCATCTCTATATCACCGCATGGACTTGATCTCAACCATTGAATTCAAACTAAACTCATCTCAACCATCCATCCAATCTCTCCTATCTATACCACCACATGATTTTGATCTCCACCATCCAATTCAAATGAAACCATCTCAACCCTTCATTTCTCCTTTCCCCCAAGCAAAGCATATTCATTGGAATATCCTCTTCAACCCTAACCTAGGCATACTTGATCTTAGCCATCCATTTCTAATGAGATCATCTCATCCATCCACATTCTCCATATGCCAAATTGTTTGAAAACCAAGGGAGGCTCCCTTTGATCTTAGCCATATAATTCAAACCATTTCATCTCAACCCTCCATCACATTCTTCTCCCCAAGTATTGGAATATTCCTTGGCATATTCTTTCTCTCTTTTCTATGCCATATGAGGAGATACACGTCTACCCCTTCCAAATTACCCAATCTACACTTTAAACCCTTGGTAATTTGGTTTCTCTTAAACACTTCACAAATGATTTCCAAATTGGCTATTTGAGTTGGTAAAGCTTAGAATAATTAATGTTAAGGTTTAGTGTGAAGTACAATTGGGGGTTTAGCAAGGATAGGTATTTGTAAGATCCAAACACCCAACACTTAGGAAAAAGTTACAGACGCCTGGCGCGCTGCCCGCGCGTTGACGCGCGGGTGACGCGCCGGCCTCGGTAAGATTTCCCAAGTTTGGGTTCTTGGCCTATAAATACCACCCTTGCCTATTGTATTCCTCACCCCTTGCCATAATTCTTTCTCTCTAGATTCTTTCTCTCTAAACACTCTCAAATCTCTCAATCTCTAATCTTGTGTTCTTGATTTTCACATTAACATCTTTGGAAGAACACATATCTTTGCAAGGGAAGAATCGCAAGAACCTAATCCACTCTTGTGATTGTGTCTAGGGTCTTCTTATCTTTACCCTTTCTATTACAATCGAGTCTCTAGGTTAGGTTAGGACTTGATTGAATAAACAGTCATTCATTCATTCAATTGTTTGTAAGGGAAGTCTTGTGTCTTGGTGACCACGCTTAGATCATTAGGGATCTAGTTGGGGTTTGATACTTCCGGGTGGAAGTCTTGGTAGTGATCTTTGTGATCCTTAGGTGAAGTCGAATCACGAGATTCTTTTGGGTGGTTTCCGAGGGCGGAATACCGTTGGTGAGTAACTCCTTCTTTGTGAGCATCAATATTGGTGAATATTGGTGGAGTGAATTGTAACGGTTTGTAGTCCACTGAAAGGATTATACTTGTGAATAGTATCGGAGTCGCGGATTCGCAACTGGACGTACGGATGGTATAAACCCCCCATCCCGAACCAGTATATATCTTTGTGTTCTTTACTTGCTTTATATACTTTGGTTGTGGTAGTGGTTGTTGGATTATTTGTACAATCACTTGGTTTTCTTTTTGGCTTAAAGTTTTTTAAACATCTAAAAAGCCGAAGAAACCGTATTCACCCCCCTCTACGGTTCTACAACTTATGTGGTCACTGTTGATGCTACATTTGTGACGACCTTTTGTGGTCAATTTGACCAAAATTAGTGACGGCTTACAGCCATTAGTGACAAATTTTGTGACGAAAGATGTCTTCAAAAATTTTAGTGACAACTCTGATTTTGTCACATATTAATGACGACCTTTTGCATTTTCGTCTCTAAAAAAAATTAGTGACGGACCTATTGTGACGACAAATGACGACCTCAGTTTTCGTCACCAAGTAGGATTTGTGACGACTTTTTGCTGTTAGTGACGAAATCCCACTTGTCACTAAAACCAGTTTTTCTTGTAGTGTAGGGTCGTCCCATCTCTTGTCAGGATACAATTCCAAAGCCTTTGATCGATCGATATGCTTTTGTTAACTCTTCCTTTGAAACCTTGAATCCTTTTTCGCTAGACGGGAGCCCAAGAAAACTGTAATGATTAATGAAACCGCTCATACTAATTAACAATATACCTGTTAGTAATAAGAAAAAGAAAGAATGAAGGTCAGAACACTTCAACAACAATTGTAATTATACCGTCGATCCAAAAATTTATCGATACCGAAAAACTAAAAATTAAGCGTATGGCACAATAAAACTTGCGTTGTTTGCTAGATTGTAGACCATGAATATCTTTTTGTTATGAACGTGACTATATATAGTGTAATCAAGGCCGCGTGTATCAAGGGTTTGCATGATAGGCAAATTTCCAAAATTTTCCATATCAAACAATTTAATTGATTTTACTCTGACTAGTGCGATAGCTTAGGGGTCAAGTAACAAGTTAAAGACTATTCATTGAATCTGAAAGTCATTCATAAATTTTAGTTGATATTATGAATTGATGAGGTGAGATCCATGACAAACAAAAAAAAACCTAAAGAACAAACAAGCACATCCTAGCATTCCAATTTGATTTCATCGAACGGTATAGATCAAACCAAAAAATGACAAAAGAATAACAAAATTGACATTCTAGCTCATTTAATATAAAAACCCACTTTCCACCTTAAAAAAATTATAATAAAATAAATAAATAAATAAATCTTGCAAACGGTAAATCTTCAAGCTACGAAAAATACACCATCGCGACGAAAATTAAACAATCTTTATATAAATATGCACTTTTATATACTTTCGACGATTTTTTTTTTCAAAATTTCTGTACAGAAAAATCCTACGGGGTTCGTTAAAAAATCAATTGTAATTTTTTATTATTAAAAAATCACAAGTGATTTGTAAAAATGAGTAAATCAATGTTTTTGAGTTTTATACTTTTATGTCACAGCTTTTTAAGGCTAGATGTTTTTTATATGATTATTGAAATGGGATTTTGGAATCTCTTAATTAAAAAGTTGTATGTTGTTGGGATTCTGTATGAATCACATGGGTAATCTTTATGAATTACAGGTGATTCATCAAAGAATCCCATGTGATTCTGTATGGATCCCATGGAATTTTATATGAATCACAAAGTATCAGAGAGAATCACATGAGATTTTGTATAAATTCTATGGGATTTTCATTTTGCTTTATATAAACTGGAAGTGCAAAATAACTTGAGATTCTATTTTTGTTGTGTAATGTTATGAGAAAAATTCTTGTTCACTTTGAATATATCTTGTATACTTTGAATATAATCTGTATAAATCCAATGGGATTCTGTATGAATCACAAAGGATTCGTCAAAAGAATCACTAGATTAGATACAACAAACACGTCTCAAAAAATTCACCACTACAACTTTTAAAACCAATATCAACAACTCATATCCTTACCATCTTTTTCATATCACTCTAAAATTCACCACTAAAATGTAACACCCCCAATTCAATAATGCAGCGGAATTCAAACTGGGTGTTACTCGACGGAACAATAGTCACAATAATAGAAAACGAACTCTAATTGAGTCGTTTTAAAAGATTTATCATTCGAATTATATAAATATCAGAGATTACAAAATGAGGTCCCAGATGGTTCCATGTTTACAAATTACATTAGATGAGTTTTCGAATGATAATAAAATTTATAGCCCTCTTGAATATCCATGCCCTTCCGTTCCATCCTTGATCATCATGGACCTGAAATACATGCTTAAGAGGTCAACACAAAGGTTGAGTGATATTCATAGAGTTTGTTTAATGGTTGAACACAATATGTTGGTAGTGTGAGCTATAGACTCACACCAATGGTTGGAAAACAAAACAGTTATTATTATTACACTAAGCTTATGACACCAAAACGTTAACGGGTGCCAATATCAATCGGCGGAGTTATCGCGGTAGGTACTTTGCCGTCATACCTATGTTTCAAATATTAATCCATTTGTTAGAACTTAGTCAATACAAATGGGATTCGTCAATCCCAATAGGCCTATTCACAATATTCGCGCTCACTATTACTAGTGATTAAATGGTTCATAATAAGGGATCTTGGATTGGCAAGGATGGTACTTAGTGATAATAAAACAATCAGACAAGCATACAATTGAAAAGCATTGTGTTCGGTTGAAAAATAATAGCATGTATTCCCCTTAAGGGTTTGTAAAACAATTAAGTAATGGAAAGTGGGGCTATGAACTCACCGTGAGTTATGTAGTAAGTATTGAAAATGGTAGTCAAATCGCGAAAGTCTCTAGGAGCAACCTATAATAGAATGTTGCGACTTAGGATTGGAGTAAAGAATATGAAGAATTGCCTATATATGTCTTGCATCTAGTCCATGATGTAGTACTTAGTATAGTGTAAGTCTTTGAATAAAAATGGTTTATGAAACATGTATAGTTTGTATATTGCTTACTACCGTTCGGGCCGACATAATTCAGAGGTCATGTAGTAAACATTCGAGGAGCCAGGACACTTTAATTCGTAAATCCACAACTCATCTCGATGGTTTACTTTAATGAACCCCTCACATGAGGCTCCCTACTATTGTAGTATTTGATAAAATATATAAGTTTTTGATCCGAAAAGTTACATGTCCAAATAATTGAATAAACTTAGGAAAGTTTACTTTTGGATGAAGATTGTTATTACAATGAGTTTCTTGAGTCTAGTATGAATATTACGTGTAAAGTTTCATGGTAGCTTTGATGGAGTAGATCCAAATTGGATGTTTATGTTGTCATTAACTCTCTTTAGTTCATGTTTTCGTCTTGGTAAGTTTATATGGTCTTTAGCCGTGGCTTTGCCGTAACCTTGGTCATTGTTACCATTGTCTTGAGACTCATCCCTTGCCTTAGGTATGGTTGTGGTCTTGGCTTTAGGTCATTAGACCTCTTGATTACATTTAACCATAACCATTACATATTGGGTATTAAAAATGGGTTGTTAAAAATTTGAAGAAAAATATCACTCGTTAAGCGTTTCAGGGCTTGAGCTTCTTTAAAACCGAACGAAAACGTCGTTCCGGACAACTTTCGTGTTTTAACTTTTTGATGAATCGGACCAGAAGGGCCTCTTTCAAAATGGTCAGATCGTTAACAGTTTGTTTTAGGCAGTTTCGGCGTTTTGGTTTCGCTAACTTCTTTTGGCCATAACTTTTGACTCATGTACTCATTTTAGGTGGTTCAAATTGCTATGTTTTCCTTTTTATGTCCTCTTTAACAGTAGGTAAGTTTCCAATATCATGGTTCTACTATTTTGGTCGAATTTCACAATATATGTCACTAGTTTTCTTGTTTATGTCTATTTAGCTAACATATGGTTCCTTTAACTTGTTTTAATGGTTTTTATACATCATGAATATAACACAAAGACCATATATAGAATTAATGAAATATAATAAGCATGAAAATGGTATTGAATAAGAAAGTGTATTTTGGTTTCTTAGAACTTTTGGCTTTCTAAAGAAAGGAAGTCAAGTATGAAACTAGGACACTAAACATATGCTTGCAAACCCTTCACCACAACTCTTGTAAACCCTTGCTAACCTTTACCTAACCCTTATGAAAACCAATTAACCTCAGCCCCTAATCACCTTGTGTAGCTCCTAATTCAACCATGGAATCACCAATCAAACTCTTGTTTCATGTAGAGAATAACTATGCCTTCAACTTTGGTGTGTAACTTATAACTTGGAAATCAAATGATCAAGGTTTATGGATTATGTGTGTGTCATTTGGAATGAATAGAAAGGAAGAGATGAGCTTGCTTTTATAGCATGAAGAGGAGGTGCAAGGAAGGTGCCTAGGAAGGTGAAATGAGGAGGTTAAAGACTTAGGATATTTTAGCTAGTAGTTATCAAATTTGCAACTTAAACTATACTTGTCATCAGCCTAAGAGATCAAGGCCTAAGATCAAGCCACAATAGCTTGTGAATCACCATATACACGTTCATATGATGGGAGGAGTGACTAGATTGATAAACTTGGTATTGTCTAGCTTACGGAATGAGTTTTGGTCCCGGTAATCGCTAACGGTAAGTGGTTAAGTCATGAAACTTAAAATTTGGTATCCTAAAAATATGAAACTTATAAATATGTTATAACTTATTAATATAACCTATCTTAGCATATTTAATAAGTGATAAGTTCTATCGGGTTGCTTAAACGTTGTTAAAATTGGAAACGCGGGTCTAAAACGCGTAAAACGCTGAATTGGAAAACGTAAAATTCCAAAACTTTTGGAATTGTCGTAAAATGAGAGAAATTCATATTTCTATTGTTTATAGTGTTTTATGGACATATCGGGATGCTGGAATGACGTTTAAACCTAAAAGTAAATCTCGGACATGGTTTCGTGATTTTTGCAGAAATGATCCGACGAGTGTCAAACTCTCGGATTATCATTAAAATATTTTAACTTACGAGAATATGAAATAAAATTTCGGGAGTGAATAGTGAAAGTGAATAGTAAAAAGTGAATAGTAATAGTGAATAGTAAAAATTCGGGATTGGATAGTAACCTGAAAATGCGAATTGTTACAGTCTCTACCCCTTAAGGGAACTTCGTCCTGAAGTTCTTTGTGTGTTATATGTTGGAGTGGTGTCGATGAAGAGGTGTGGTTACTTATAAGGACTAGAGTCTGGGATTACCAGTGATGTAGTTTGATTTGTCTCAGAATACGGTGTGTTAATAGAAATTGATAACATAGTTGAATATCAGATAGAAATTGATATAGTTGTCAAGTATCAATAGCAATTGATATAGTAGTTGAACAACAATAGCAATTGACATAGGAATCGAATATATGAAAATTGATATAGTAGTCGAATATCATTAGTAATCGATATAGTAGTCGAATATCAATGGAAATTGGGATAGTAGTTGCAATCATAGCCTAGTAGGTAATCTGTTGTTGTACCTAGTGTTTATTGACTTCGTACTTATGTTATTTTGGATACAAATAAGTCCACTTGTTTATAATTCTTTATTTACATTGAGAGGCATCCCAAACAATGTAAATAGAGGAATATAAACTTATGGTTCGGTGATTTACAATTTCTTTATTTAAATGAAAAGGCATCCCAATCCATTCAAGTAAGGACATTATAAATCATCCTACTTAAGAATTCCCAACACAACAATCATACTTAGCCGGTGAGTTACAAGGTAGTGTATTACGAGATGATACTGGTGTTCCAAAAGTACAAAATGAATATTCAATCTTGTAAAGCTGATGAGGGTGCTTGTGGTGTAACTAAGGATGATTTGAGCTTTAAAACTGCATCAAGATCTGTTAACGAGCTTGTGATTCCAACATTTGTGAAGATAATGATGTGATATGTTGATGAACAAAAGTGTGTAGTGAATGCTTAACATTAATATTGGTAGAGATGTCAAGTTTGCTTTAAAATTTTAAGAGATTTTAAAGGTTTATGACGGAATGGTATCCTTAGGACCTAAACAGGATAGTACTTCTACAGGATGAAGAGAAAAATTGATAACTATCCCAAGATAGTAGTTCAGATTATCTTATAAATGAAAACTTTCAAGAATGAAATTAGATAGTACAAATAAGGTGTTAAGATCTTGCTGAGTGGTAAGGCACTATCGTGTCTCTAGATCATTTTAAAGTATTCTGGTGGTTTATTGAGTCCAAGTAGGAAATTAATCTGAACATAACCCTAGTACAACTATTCCCAGTATTTGAAAATTTTAAGTCGAACATAGTTAGTCAGACTATGTTCCACTGTCCCTAGGTTAAATATAGGTGACTAGTCTATATTTATCTGAGGTTCGATAAAATTTTCAGATACCTAAATTAGGTATACTTGTGATATGTCCGTTGCTTTTGAGAAACTGTCCACTAAACAAAGGCAATGTCAAACCATTCAGTTGCAAGTCCCGTCCATACAAGACTTGTAACCTATGTTTTCACATTCCATTGCATAGAAGATAGTATAGGTAGATACGTGTGGAAAGGAAGTTTTAAGTAATTCTAAAATAGTTCATACTTGGTTAGGATCACGAACTTTTAACAATGAAGGTTTCAGAAGAAAACTTTGATGAATGTAGAGAAAGTTGCTAAACTTTGATGAATGTAGAGAAACTTCAGCTTTTGTAGATGATGGATTAGTTTGTCCTTTAGAAATCTCATACATCTATTTGGAAATCGATAGATTGTGATGGGTTTTATGTAAAATAATATCATCTAAGGTTTATAAGATAATTTCTAGAGACTATTAAAATGTCCGAGAAATGGGAGAGACGATTGTGTAGTTTACAATGTTTGGGAAGTAGACTAGACCATTGTGTGACTCAAAACATTTGAGAAATGATTAAGACCATTGTATAATACAATGTCTGAGAAAATAAATTAGACCACTGTTTCATTTACAGTGTCTAGGGATGTACTTGAAACCACTGTATCACTCACAGTGTCTGAGGATGTAACAGACACTACTATGGGACTTACAGTGTCTGAGGATGTAATAGCGACCATTATATCTTACAATGTCTTGGAAAATAGACGAGACCACTGTATCATACAATGTTTGGAAAATAGGAAAGACCATTGCAATTAGTTACAATGTCTTGGACATAAAATCTTGGAGTAGGAACATGATTGGGAGAATGTGGTTGTGCCGAAATGCCTTAGAATAGACATACGCAGATATGTTTAGTCCATTGTTTAGATGAAATGATTGAAAATAACTATAGTGTATATATCAATATACTAGTACTTTTGTGTAACATAACATGCTTACGGGGGAATGCTCAATTATGCTAAGGGTACATATATCCATATGCTAACATGTTTGTGTAGTATAAAATGCTTAATAAGTCCATACTCGTCTGGATAATGGAAGGCACGAAGAGCGGAAGGCTATAAAAATGTTTTTTTTCTTGTAAGTGTGGTTATAGTTTAGGTCTCAGTTAAACCCGTTTCTCTATAACCATGGCTCTGATACCAATCTGTAACACCACCAATTCAATGATGCAGCGGAATTCAAACTGGGTGTTACTCGACGGAACAATAGTCACAATAATAGAAAATGAACTCTAATTGAGTCATTTTAAAAGATTTATCATTCGAATTATATAAATATCGGAGATTACAAAATGAGGTCCCAGATGGTTCCATGTTTACAAATTACATTAGATGAGTTTTCAAATGATATTAAAATTTATAGCCCTCTTGAATATTCGTGCCCTTCCGTGCCATCCTTGATCATCATGGACCTGAAATACATGCTTAAGAGGTCAACACAAAGGTTGAGTGATATTCATAGAGTTTGTTTAATAGTTGAACACAATATGTTGGTAGTGTGAGCTATAGACTCACACCAATGGTTGGAAAACAAAACAGTTATTATTATTACACTAAGCTTATGACACCAAAACGTTAACGGGTACCAATATCAATCGGCGGAGTTATCTCGGTAGGTACTTTGCCGTCATACCTATGTTTCAAATATTAATGCATTTGTTTGAACTTAGTCAATACGAATGGGATTCATCAATCCCAATAGGCCTATTCACAATATTCGTGCTCACTATTACTAGTGATTAAATGGTTCATAATAAGGGATCTTGGATTGGCAAGGATGGTACTTAGTGATAGTAAAACAATCAGGCAAGCATACACTTGAAAAGCATTGTGTTCGGGTAAAAAATAATAGCATGTATTCCTCCCAAGGGTTTGTAAAACAATTAAGTAATGGAAAGTGGGGCTATGAACTCACCGTGAGTTATGTAGTAAGTATTTAAAATGGTATTCAAATCGCGAAAGTCTTTAGGAGCAACCTATAATAGAATGTTGCGACTTAAGATTGGAGTAAAGAATATGAAGAATTGCCTATATATGTCTTGCATCTAGTCCATGATGTAGTACTTAGTATAGTGTAAGTCTTTGAATAAAAATGGTTTATGAAACATGTATAGTTTGTATATCGCTTACTACCGTTTGGGCCGACATAATTCAGAGGTCATGTAGTAAACATTCGAGGAGCCAAGACACTTTAATTCATAAATCCACAACTCATCTCGACGGTTTACTTTAATGAACCCCTCACATGAGGCTCCCTACTATTGTAGTATTTGATAAAATATATAAGTTTTTGATCCGAAAAGTTACATGTCCAAATAATTGAATAAACTTAGGAAAGTTTACTTTTGGATGAAGATTGTTATTACAATGAGTTTCTTAAGTCAATTATGAATATTACTTGTACAGTTTCATGGTTGTTTTGATGGAGAATATCCAAATTGGATGTTTATGTTGCCATTAACTCTCTTTAGTTCATGTTTTCGTCTTGGTAAGTTTATATGGTCTTTAGCCGTGGCTTTGCCGTGACCTTGGTCATTGTTACCATGGTCTTGAGACTCATCCCTGGCCTTAGATATGGTTGTGGTCTTGGCTTTAGGTCATTAGACCTCTTGGTTACATTTAACCATAACCATTACATAGTAACTTGGGGGGTATTAAAAATGGGCTGTTAAGAATTTAAAGAAAAATATCACTCGTTAAGCGTTTTCAGGGCTCGAGCTTCATTAGTAATGAACGAAAACGTCGTTCCGGACAACTTTCGTGTTTTAACTTTCTGATGAATCTGACCAGATGGGCCTCTTTCAAAATGGTCAGATCGTTAACAGTTTGTTTCAGGCAGTTTCGGCGTTTTGGTTTCGCTAACTTCTTTTGGCCATAACTTTTGACTAGTGTACTCGTTTTAGGTGGTTCAAATTGATATGTTTTCCTTTTTAAGTCCTCTTTAACTGTAGGTAAGTTTCCAATATCATGGTTATACTATTTTGGTCGAATTTCACAATATATGTCACTAGTTTTCTTGTTTATGTCTATTTAGCTAACATATGGTTCCTTTAACTTGTTTTAATGGTTTTTATACATCATGAACATAACACAAAGACCATATATAGAATTAATGAAACATAATAAGCATGAAAATGATATTGATCAAGAAAGTGTATTAGGGTTTCTTACAACTTTTGGCTTTCTAAAGAAAGGAAGTCAAGTATGAAACTAGGACACTAAACCTATGCTTGCAAACCCTTCACCACAACTCTTGTAAACCCTTGCTAACCTTTACATAACCCTTGCGAAAACCAATTAACCTCAGCCCCTAATCACCTTGTGTAGCTCCTAATTCAACCATGGAATCACCAATCAAACTCTTGTTTCATGTAGAGACTAACTATGCCTTCAACTTTGGTGTGTAACTTATAACTTGGAAGTCAAAGGATCAAGATTTATGGATTATGTGTGTGTTGTTTGGAATGAAGAGAAAGGAAGGGATGAGCTTGCTTTTATAGCATGAAGAGGAGGTGCAAAGAAGGTGCCTAGGAAGGTGAAATGAGGAGGTTAAAGACTTAGGATATTTTAGCTAGTAGTTATCAAATTTGCAACTTAAACTATACTTGTCATCATCCTAAGAGATCAAGGCCTAAGATCAAGCCACAATAGCTTGTGAATCACCATATACACGTTCATATGATGGGAGGAGTGACTAGATGGATAAACTTGGTATTATCTAGCTTACGAAGTGAGTTTTGGTCCCGGTAATCACTAAAGGTAAGTGGTTAAGTCATGAAACTTAAAATCGAGTATCCTAAAAATATAAAACTTATAAATATGTTAGAACTTATTAATATATCCTATCTTAGCATTTTTAATAAGTGATAAGTTCTATTGGGTTGCTTAAACGCTGTTAAAACTGGAAACGCGGGTCTAAAACGCGTAATTCGCGTAAAACGCTGAACTGGAAAACGTAAAATTCCAAAACTTTTGGAATTGTCGTAAAATGAGAGAAATTCATATTTCTGTTGTTTTTAGTGTTTTATGGACATATCGGGATGCTGGAATGACGTTTAAACCTAAAAGTAAATCTCGGACACGGTTTCGTGATTTTTGCAGAAATGATCCGACGAGTGTCAAACTATCGGATTATCATTAAAATAGTTTAACTTACGAGAATATGAAATAAAATTTCAGGTGTGAATAGTGAAAGTGAATAGTAAAAAGTGAATAGTAATAGTGAATAGTAAAAATTCGGGATTGGATAGTAACCTGAAAATGTGAATTGTTACATAAAATCATTCCACTTAACAAAATCTTATCACAAAAAAATCACTTCCCATAAATCGACACACACAAACCCACAAAAACAGAAAATCACTCTCATATAACCCGATATAAACACACTTACACCTATCAAAAATGTTATATCCGATAAAAAAAAAACCGGATCTCAATCCTCATCATCCCAACATAAAAACCCAGATCCCTAAAAAGAAAATCCATCAAAAGCTAAAAACTCGTCACCCCACCGTATCCCAATCCACAAAAACCGATCAAAAAAGGACCATCACCATCACTCTCACAGTTATAATCCTGCACAAAAAACGTAATCATTCTCCGGCGACATCAGTGGCGGCAACAAACTCAGGTCGAGAACAACCAATCAAAACCAAAACCATGAATCAAGATGATGGTGGTTTTTCAGAGGAAGGAGACGATCGAGATGGTTAATATTCTTGAATCGGATTTAAGGTTTTTGTAGATAATGTTGTGTATTCGGTTTTGTTTATGTGTGAGATTTTGAGTGTTGGTTTTTTTGTTGTAGATGATGAAGTGAGTTAAGATTGATCTGGATTTATGGAGTGGGATGTTAGGTGGAGTTGCATAATTACAAAACTACCCTTCCATTTTTTATTAATTTATAATAAAGATTAATTTGCATCATCAGATCTAAAAGAGTTGGATGGTGCAGATTGAAGCATTTATTCTTTAGATAAATGTTGTTTCATATTGAACTTTTCTCATGAATTAAATTTGTTTATGATACGAGATTTGTTAGATGTGTTATTTATAATACAATATAGGTTTTAAAGAATACTAGATAATACCCGTGCAAAACGATGATACATAGCGGCAAATATTTATACTTGTGAAATCGTGATTCTGGTTCGACTATTGATGCAAAAAATGTGTTTTTTGAAATATAAAGCGTATACTTTTTAAAATTAATATAATATGTACTTTTGAAAAGTGGTTAGAATTGATCAAGAAAAACATAATTTAAGTTGCAAAGTATCTAAAAATTGTCGAGTTTAATGAGTATTTAAGAGTAATTTAGGCACGTTAAATTAATTTAAGTTTCAAGATTTAAGAAAAAAATACATATTTTATAAGTAGTAGAGATAATAAATATTGGTAGAACAAAAATATGATGAGGTCATGTCGAAAATGTAAAATATTACGAGTAATTAGCAAAATTTATTTTCAAGTTACTTGTATATATTGGCTATGTTTGGGGAGGGGCTTATGAGGCTTGGGTTTTAAAATAAGCCGGCTAATTAAATAAGTCTCGTTTGTCATGGGGCTTATGGAATGACTTATAAAATAAGCCGGCTAAAAACTTTAGCCCCATAAAAGAGGCTAAAAACTTAAGCCCGAGGCTTTTGAAGAATAAATTACTTATTTACCCACAAAAATATCTAACATATACAAAAACTCATTTAATTATATCCTTTGTAGTAATTTTACAATAATAAGCCTCAGCCCCAGCCCATTTGCCAAACAAGTTTATAAAAATACAAGTTTTAATTTCGGCTTATAATATAAGCCCTAGCCCCAGCTCCAGCCCATTTCGCCAAACATACCCATTTTCAGAAAGACAGACATATGGTTGTGTTTGGCAAAGAGCTTATAGGGGCTTGGGCTTTTAAAATAAGTCGGCTAATAAAATAAGTCTCGTTTGTCATGAGGCTTATTGAAGGGCTTATAAAATAAGTCGGCTAAAAACTTTAGCCCCATAAAAAGGGCTAAAAACTTTAGCCCCCCGGGCTTTTGAATCATAAATTACTTATTTATCAACAAAAATATCTAACATATACAAAAACTCATTTAGTTATGTCCTTTTTAGTAATTTTGTAATAATAAGCCCCAGCACAACCCATTTCCCAAACAAGTTTATTAAAATACAAGTTTTAATTTCAGCTTATAATATAAGTCCCAGCCTCAGCCCCAGCCCCAACCCCAACCCCAAGCCCCAAGCCCCAGCCCATTTCGCCAAGAATAACCATAGTATTATCTATATATTAAATTTAACGGATTATAAATTAAAAGTTTGCGGTTATGTTTGACGAGGGATCATAGGGGGTTTATTGAAGCTTGGGCTTTTAAAATAAGTCAGCTAATAAAATATGTCTCGTTTGTCACACAGGTTTATGGAGGCTTATGGCTTATAAAATAAGCCGTAAGGCTCCATAAACCCAAGTAGAGCTGGCAATTTTGACACGAAACCTGTTAACATGACACGACACGACCTGTTCTTAACAGGTTTCGTGTTTGACGTTAGGTTTCGTGTCTTAACAGGTTGGACCTGTTAAGACCTATTAATATTATATATATATATATATATATATATATATATATATATATATATATATATATATATATATATATATATATATAATCCTTAAAATTAAGAGTTTTATGAACTTTTGTAATGTTAAGGATTATTATCATTATGTATTAGTTAAGATTTGTAAGAGCTTTTGCATTGTTAAGGATTTTTTTTAAAGTTTTAGTCAAGACTTTTATAATATGCATGTTAACAGGTTTTTTAACAGGTCTTAACAGTGCACCTGTTAATTTTCGTGTCGTGTCGTGTTCGTGTTTGAGAAAAATGACACGATTAGTTAACAGGTCGTGTTCGTGTTCGACCTTAACAGGTTCGTGTCTTAACAGGTTCGTATGACCTGTTATGCCAGCCCTAAACCCAAGCCCATAAAATGAGACTTATAGGGGTTTATGGTTAGTTAAATTATTTAATACCTTTAAAAATATAATGAATTATCAAGTAAAAGCTATAAATATATATGAATTTAATTTGATGTATCTTTATGTGATTTTACATTAATAAGCTTTAGCTTCAAATAATTCGTCAAACAACTTTATGAAAATATAGGCTTCAATTTTCGGCTTATAATAAAAGCCCCAGCCTCAGCCTCAGCCCAACACCAGCACCAGCTCCAGCCCAGCTCAGCCCATTACCCCTAACATACCCGTATGTATGCGATAATTTTTTATACATTTTTTTTAAAGATTATACCTCTAAGTCTCTAAAATTGAGTAGGGGATAAAATATGAGAGTTTGTTATCCGAACTACGAGTATATGACATTTTGTTTAGACGGAACAAATCCAACAAAAGAAAGTCAAAAGTTATCATAGAGTAGAATTAGTCTAATTACAAATCTGTTGACGATAATGTTACCAATGACTTGACATGAGTTGCCAGAGATTCTTCGCTACCAACAACAATTGATTATTAAGGAGGTAAGGAATGCGGACAAAGACTACAATAAGGTCGATGAAAATCATACCTGACATAATCCATTTGATCTCCAAGGTAAGCCAGCTCAATAATGTTCCGGGTGTCAAACACCATGTACCCCACAAAAACTAGAAGTCCAAAGTACAACTGCAAAGCAAATACAGTTATAACATGGTCAGGATTTAGATATCAAGTTGATTGATTACAGGTTTTGATAGGAGAAATGTTTGACCTTAAAATTGAAGCCCCGAGAATCTCCAAAGATTGATGAAGCGAAATGGACCCATAAGAGGAGGGAAAGACTAGAGGAAAGAAAGCATCCCAGGTAAAAGTACACTCTACGTCCTGCTAGCATGATTGCAACCCAGAAACAAGCATAGGCAATTGCGGTTCCTATATATGCAATCACGAGATAACTGTGCAACCAACGATCAATTCATGTATACATTAACACAGGTTGGGACAGCAAACACGTTTTTTTATCTATTTTTCTTTTAGTTTGAGAATAAGGAATGTGCAAATATGAATACAAAACTGTATTATTACTATAACAACCAGTCAATTTTATTTAGTAATACGACTTTGAAACTTTGATGCATGCTGTAAAAGTAGAACCTAAATCGACCAAACATATAAATGGACCAAAATTACAAACTCTAATTTGAACCATAAATGATGTATTGAATTGCAGCTTCTAAAAAAATATATACCTTGGGTTAAAATCAATGGCCAAGTTAATTATAGGACCATAAGAAGCCCCTTGGAGAAGGGCGGAGATCATCAACATAGAAACCTGAATTAGCTGAACATGCATGACATATAAATACTAAAATACAATAAGTTCCCTCTAAAGAAATTAAAATTAACGAGGCAAAGTACATCAGTTTGATTTACCGTTTCACGGGAAGGTACGGGAAGTGCCCAACCCATAGCACACAAGGATGCAAAAGTAGTAAAAGCACCACCGAAGTTCCAACGGATATGAAGATAAGCCCCAAGTGCAGATGAAAGAAAACCGAAACATTGTGACAGATGAACCTGGAAATGTAATGAATAATTAATCCGTCACATTAGAAATCACTAATTTGTACAAAAAAAAAAAAAAAAAAAAAAAAAAAAAAAAAAAAAGGTTTGTGTGTTCAGACTTCATTTTAAATATGCTGTCATGAAATCGTAAACTCATACTCCTATGTGTAATATAATACTTAATGAAAAATTATACCAATGAAAAACACACTTAAAACTCAATCCATTCATATATTTTTCATAAAGTATTGTATAATATTCACAAAAATAGATTAGGTCAAAGTTGAACCAGTTTGACTCTGAAAAGTCAAACTGGACAGTTTTTATGGGACGGAGGTAGTACTTAACTAATGTGTAACAAAGTCATTTTTATTGAATACACCTTAACGACTTAACGTGGTTTCATGCCGCACCAAGTTGTTTAACAGCTTCTATAATACAAAAGTTGTGATTTTTACTCGAGTTTCGTCTAGTTGCTAAACCTATATCAATCTTTACTAAACAGATGTCACAATTGTCATTTAAATCAAGAACTTAACAACGAATGTAACAACATCAATGCAGTAAAACTAAGATATCTTAGTAGCAAAAGGAATACCCGTTTGAGATGAGCTTTAACTACCGGATGGATTAATAGACGACTCCATGTGTCACTATTAGAAGAAGAATATTGTTGCTGCGAATCAGAGGAATTCATCTATGACTAACAAAATCTAATCACTGATATTTTCTGGTTAATTTGGTTGATAGTTTTAGTAGTGTAACCAGTGACTTTGGATCAATATATAGGCGTTAATTTGCTGTTCTATATATTATGAAACCTTTCATGTTCTAAATTTCGGATGTTTCGTAACAAAAAAATAAAAAGAAAAGTTCAATTCAAATTAAGAAAATTATTAAATAATTGTTAGCTTAGTTGCCTCCATGCCTCTAATAATCCACCAATGCTAATGGTATATTGGCTATGCAAGAATACTCTTTCGAGTTGGTTGAAAAGTTATTACAATCCTTAAAAACTTAATAAAATATATAATAGAAGGTGTCAAACTTTGTATTTTGAAACTGATTGTATATATTGATTAATTAAGATCATTAAGACTATGGGTGTCTTTGGCGTATAGTGTTTATGAGCATTTAGGGACGGTACTGAGCGGTGAATGTTGATCATTGTGATTTTTAATGCTCGTTTGACAAGCACCAAGTAGATTTATTTATTTTTCGGAATGCTTCTTTTCTAATATCCATGAAGTGGCATTTAGGAGCTTTGAGCATTTAGAATCTGTTTTACGCATTATGATATATCATACCTACAGCTACTTTACTAAACGTCTTTATGTAAAAAGAAGCTACCACTAACATCTACCGCTTACAGCTACCACTAATAAAATTCGTTTCCGCGCCCTGCGTCAGTTCATTTACGATAAAGAAACACTCGAAAGACCAACTACGAGCTGCTACAACAAAAAACGATAGTCTTCCCAAAAAAGAAATGCCGGATCTCATAAATTTAGAGGTTTTATTGCTGGTGCAAGGTGACACCACAATTATTTCAGTTTGATGTTGCAACCCATTTTGGAAATGATGGAGGAGAAACAAAAATGTTATATCTTGTAGAATATTTATATACACTCAAGACTCAACTTCCAAGGTTTGCCACCACATCGTCTAGAGCTAAAAGTCGGAGTACCAGTCATGCTTTTAAGAATCCTCCATTTGGTTGGTGGATTGTGCTACGGCACAAGAATGATAGTAACACAATTGTTCATGAAACTCATTGAGGTGTAAGTTATTACAGGAAGAAGAATAGGAAAAAAAAAATGTATATTTCAAGAAGTAGTCTCCAAAACCAAGACTCTAAAATGCCATTTATGTGTAAGAGGATGCAATTCCCTGTGAAAGTGTATTACACGATGACGATAAATAAAAGCCAGGGGCACTCTCTAAACAAAATAGGGATATATACTTGCCCGAGCCAATTTTCGGACATGGGCAATTGTATGTGATAGTTATCTAGAGCAACATCACCAAGTGGCTTAATGATACTGATTAAACAACAAGAAGGCTAACCTCAAAATACTACCAAAAACATAAAATTTAGGGAAGTCGAGCACAAACAGGTTTCTTTCTTTATCTATCTAAGTATCTAACTATCTTATAAAGCATTTAAGCCTACTAAATATAAAAATACTTAAAATTAAACATTACACATTTTAATGCTAAAAGTACAGTAATATCAACACAATTAAACATTTGATACATTAAAAACAATACAATTAGACATTTACAAGTTTTGTAGCTACATATACACGCCACTTTCGGCCATTAATGGCCTAAAAATTAATGAAAACCTTAAAATTCAACATTATACCTTTTAAAGCTAAAGGTACAAGTAATATCAACACAATTATACATTTAATGCCTTAAAATTCAGCATTACAACATTAAATTAAAACATAATTAATATTTCTATTAAAACACCTTATTAATTAAAAATACAATGAGTTATTAACATTATACAACCAGTTAAAGCATAGCTATCAAATTAAATACAACCAATTAAAACACCTTCTTACTAAAAAGTACAATAAAATTTTCACAATGTACAATCTAAACAAGCTACAACATAATCCAAAATATAAAATAATTAAATACACTAATTAATGTTATTTTTAAAACACCCCTAAAATGAAAAGTACATGTTATTATACATATTGTACAAACTAATAAAACACACAAAAGTTTATACAATCTAACAAGTTGATGGTACATATAGTTTTGAAAACCAGACCGGACCACGGGTTCAACCGGAAACCGGTGTCGCCACTGGTTCGGCTAGCTAATAAAATGAAAAGTACATGTTATTATACATATTGTACAAACTAATAAAACACACAAAAGTTTATACAATCTAACAAGTTGATGATACATACAGTTTTGAAAACCAGACCGGACCACGGGTTCAACCGTGAACCGGTGTCGCCACTGGTTCGGCTAGCTAATAAAAGCCATCCGAAAATGAACCAAAGAGGACCCGTTGAAACCGATACAAACTTGTGAGAGCCATGCCTCACGGAATCTATTTCTCCTGTTAATTGTCACAGGGTACCCGCCGCTGCAACGCACGGGTACCCTACTAGTTACTTATAATTAATCATCATTATTACTCTGATTGTTATTCTTATCTTACAAGTTAAAAATTGCATACCATATTAGTTGTAATGACCATAACTAATCATGTTGTAAGCAGGATGTCGAAGATGCAACTTCTCAAGACTAAGCTCAAATCAAATCTACGAAAAAAGTGATCTTAGTTAATAAACCTCTAACCAAACCAACATAATCATATAAGATAACCCTAAGAACTATTAACAACCTACAATTACTAACCACCATAAGTACATTAGTTACATTTAATTAATCTTCAAATGAAATTGCAGAAACCCTGATGAGTGTGTAAATACTCATCATTTTTACCTATTCTGAGCTGCCAAAACATCTAAAAACACTCAAAAATGCATCATAATACTGAAAATATTCCAGGAATGTGTTTTACATGTTTCAGATGCAAAATAAGCAAAAACAGATGAAAGATGAACAAAGTTTGCATAATTGGCAGTTTCAGTCCCTCATCTTTCAAAAGTTGTCAAAACTAGTCCCTGGCTATTCTAAAAACTTGAAAAAGTCACCAAAGGTCCTTTTAAATCACAAAGTTACATATTTAGTCCTTTGGTACAAAGTTTCACAAAATTGCAAGTTTAGTCCCTCAACTTTGAAAATTGACAAAAATGGTCCCTGGGATATTAAAACTTTGAGAAAAACAAATTTTGTCCTTGTACTTCTCATTTATGGCAGGAATGGTCCTTGGTTGCAAAATTTGGTGAAATTACAGATTTGGTCCCTGAAGTTTGGTGAATTGGCAAAATTGGTCCCTGGGGTATCATAAGTGAAAAAATCAACATTGGTCCATTTACTATTCAACATTGGCAAGATTGGACCCTGTGAGAACCTTGGAAAAATTACAAGTTCAAACCCTCAAAATTCACAAAATTACAAAACTGGTCATTGTGTTAATATTACAAACCATACGGACCCTTAATATTATTCCAAAACCAAATCCAATCCAAAAAACCAACACACCAAGCCCACTCCCTTTTTGAGCCCAACTCCACCCAGTCCACGCCCTTTGATATCAAAACCAGGGGTCAACATTTGACCACCCCCGGTCAAACCCAGTCAACCTCCACCCCTTTCTCTCCCACTTGCAGTATCCCATCAGCACCCTCTCCTCCATCACATCCCACCGCCCCATCCACTTACCACCCCACTTACCTAACAAAGATAACAAGCATTAAATGCTTCCCTCCCCATTACACTCAAACAGAGCAAATTGCTCTGTTTTGTCTTTCCCGCCAAAACAATCCAAAGGTCAAAAAGCTATCAGAAGTCATCCAACGGTTAAGATTAAATGTGGGATTTACTCAGAAGATCACATAAACCCTAATGGAGGGCTATATAAGAGAGAAGAAGCAAGAGAAGGCAGTGTGTAATTTTTAATTTTAAAATTTGTATCGAATAGTTAAGTTTTTAAATTCTAGTTTATTTCAAAACTTCTAAGTTGTAATTCCAGTGATTTCAACTGTAATTGGAACCTTTTTCATTAATCAATTTCAGTTTAACTTATTGAATTCAGTATTGTGCAATTTCAATTTTCAAAATTCTCATGGTAGCATAGTGTTGTGTGTAGTTGTTATTCTGGATTATTAGGATCATATAAGCTCCCAACAAGCTTCTGTAAGCTTTTAGAAACCTTAAAAAACAGTCTAGTATCAAAAACTCAAAAATATAAAAACAGAAAAAATAAAGAAAAAATAAAAAATGGCAGGTTGAAGATGGTAGATTGCTGGAGTTGGTAAATTGTGGATGGCCATGGGTTTAGTGGCTTGTGGAAGCCTTTAGGTGTGGTTCTTTGGTCCTGTTCTTGGTGCTGGCTTGGATTGCACATTGTAAGCTCAAATTTTCATTTTAGCATTTCACTATAAAGCTGCTTAATAGTGTAGTTTTCTGTAGTTTTCTATGTTTCTAGGTTTGTTTTATGTTCAGTAGTGATAAAATTGCTTAATAAGTAGTACTTGTTAGTCAGGATTCATAGTTGGTTATAGATCATTGTTATCATTAAAATTAGCATAATCTGTGTCCTGGGGTTATTGTTGTATTTAACTGTGTTTCTAAGCATCTAGGAGTTCACTACATCATATTAGAATAATTTGGACTTGTTTCACACCTTAAATCAGTATAGAACTTTGAAAATCATAAAACTAGTCTAAATAAGGGACTGTTTAGATTTGTTGAGTTAGTGGTGTACTTGGTAGATTTGGTTGTTGTTTCCTGTTCTCACATACTACAATAGGTTATATTAGGATAATTAAACCATAAAACCTAGTGGTAATTTGTAAAAATGTCAAAGTACCTTTTGATTTGGTCTAAATTGTTGTCTGTCGAGAAGTTTGAGTCCAAAACCTTCATGATCCATTCACAAGTGGTTAGAATAGCTTAAATAAGTCTTATTACACCTTATTATATCAATATCAGTTAATTAGAAAGGATCAAAATCCATAAAAGTCAACTTAATAGTTTTTCACCAAAAGTCAAAATTCTATGTCTGTCAAAATGCTCAATTAGTCCAGATCTTGCACAAGCTTTAAAACAGATTGGAAATCCAAAGTTTTTGTGGATTTGTGTTGTTTTGTTGGTGGTTTAACTTTTTCAAAAAGAAAATCTCAGTTTGGAAACCATTTGCTTATAAATAAGCACTCTTAAAGTAGCCTAGTTAGACTGTGACTTCCCCTGTGCACAGGTTCATAAGCCATTTTCCATAGCTTGCACAGTGCTCAAATGTGGACCCCACCTTTTGTTCTCTAGCTTTTTGGATAGCAAATAAGCTACTCAACCAGGTTCAGGCCTTATTTTGCATCCCCTAGCTTATTTGCTGGGGCTGCATGTTCCATTTTCTTTTGGCCATTCTAACTTGTGCTCTGAGACTCAGTGTTTAATTGGATTTTTGCAAAAATTCCAAAGCTCATTAAGAGCTTATCAGTGGGACCCATCCCCTAGCCTTTGGCTTTTTAGATAGATTACCAGCTTATTTTGATTCCCCAGTGCTCATTTTGGCTTTTGAAACTTTTGTCCCTAGCTTAATTGACTCATAAGTTTTCCTCACCCACACTGAGTACATTGAGTGACTCAGTGTGATCACCCAATTACACAAGCTTCTCACAAGCTTGTTCTTAGTTGTTGATTTTAGCTTATTTACTTGTTATAGCTTATTAGTTAAATCTTTTGCCTGTTCTAGCTCATTTCTAGTTTACTTAAGTTGGTTATAGCTTATTTTGCCTTCTGTGATCAGTGTGAAGCTTATTTCAACCTGAATAATCCAATATTAAGCTTATAAGTCCACTGTTTAGAGAAAGGGGGTGCACACAGCTTCTTTATAAGCTATTTCAAAAGTGTTTTTGTAAAAGTTTCTTGTTTCTAGCTTATCATCATCTGTCAGTAAGAAAAACCAATAAAAAACCAAATTTAAAAATAGTGATAACTTCTATTTAATAGATTTTATCTTTTAAATTTTTCTTTTTAGCTTATTAATAAGCATTTCATCATTTTCATATTTTTCTTAATTTCCTGTCACCTTAAAGTATTTTCAGTAATTTTCTTAGATTTTTCTCTTTTAGTTTAATAATTATTAGAATTAATAATAATTTAATTAATTAATTAGATATTAGTAATTAAACAGTTTTCTTAAATTTTAATTAACAACAGTAGGTTTTTATATTTTTCCTAGGTTTCATAAATCATTTAGGACTTTTAGAAAATAGTTTCTTAAATTCTACTGTTCATTTTCTAATTTTCTTAATTAATTTAGTTAAATTAGATTTAAATTAATAATTAAGTAAATAATTAGTAAATTAGTCTAAATATAATTTTTAGAAACTTTTTATAATTTTTTACGATTCCTGTGATGGTTAATTTGTTTTATAAATTTTTCTATAATTATCTAGTCGTTTTGAGTATTATTAGTAATTTAAAATAGTTTAAATAGTTTAATTAATATAATTAATATTTAATTAAAAGAAAACCCACAAAAAGACAAAAATATTTCTTTTTAATTTTTATATTTTCTTTAAGTTAATTTAGAAGTTTAGAAAATAATTTTGCAAGTTTTTAGTTTAATTTGTAACCTAAATCATTATTAGATTGTTTTAAATTAGATTTGAATTACTTTTTAAATAAGTTTTATTAATTAATTAGTATTTAAATATTAAAATAATCAAGTAAATAATTTCCTTTTCATTTTAAACTTTCTTTTCATTTTAAGTTTGTAAAAGTTTCACTTGCACCCCCTGTAGTTGTAAATTGTTTAAATCTCACTTTTTTCTGTCTGTAATCTGATTTCCAATTTGTGCTTTTGTGATTATATTTGTATATCTGTTATTGTTAATATTATTTAAAATTGTCCAAATACCAAATAATCAGTAGCATAATCATTTCCCAATCATCTTGGCTACTGTCCTCAGTGCCACTCATTCTCAAAAACGTTTTCGAACACCATTGCAATCTCGCTGGGATATAACGACTCGGGGAAACACTATACCATCCACGGAGCATTGGTCTAAGTTGTTTTTGACTTGTTTAGCCTCAATCAAACCCCTTTTGGCTTTTTACGACTCCTGCTTGTAACTGAACAAAACACAAGCTCGGCCAGAAACCTTTTGCCATGGAATAAAAAAATTCCGCATGTAGGATACTTTATCAAAATATGCTCAAGCAGCATAACATATATCTTATGTAAGGAAAATTTGTTCAGGCGTATGGAAACACTTTTGAGGACTGGCACTTGGTAGTGAGGTTTAATAGTATAGAAACATGTTGATACAGTGACAAAACATGAAACCAGATGTTGCCAATTTTTAACTGCGACAACGCACGGAATATATGGCACTCATTGATTCCAATTGGTAGGACTTTGTTACTCCATGCTTATTAGCCACAATTGTCTTATTATTGATTTTGTATCTACAAGGCTGTTTTTTAAGTCATCAAATCAAAAGCTGCTAGCTTAATGGTGTCATAATTTAATATAGGCCTTGCCAATGTTTCCGAATATCACGTTTTGCAAGAATTTACTAGGCTTGGCTTTGCCGAGTGATTTTTCTTTAAATGGGTCATTTCTTGAGCCTTTGTATCCTTTAACATCAATGGCATTATCATCGAAGTGGGATAACCCACAGCACAAAAATAGTACGTACATTTAAACCATAGTTTTGCCATTGATCATTTCAATTCATTATGTTCTCGACAATGTAAAATAGCAAAGATATATTTATTGATGTGTTTTTGTGATTACAAAACAAAGATTGCGTATGTATTTATAAAACACATGGCTTCATCAACAAGCTATGCAAACCCTAGACCTAATGGAACCAAACCCACAATTAGGTTTAGGCCAACTAATGGTCATCTAATACTCCCCGCAGTTTGAACGGCAGGTTTTTCGAACGGACAAACTGGAACATATGTCGAAAGCCGCTTCTCATTTTCTTTTATCATCTTCTTTGCTGTTTGTCTGAGCGGAAGCATAATTGTATTTGGCGGTATAGTGGTTTTGCTTGCGACTTCCTCCTTTACGTGACCTTTTTTTAGGTCATGGCTTGCTTTGCCTTTCGGTAGGAGCGACAATTTGCAATCTACTATTTTTCGTAAACTACAATGATCTCCGATGAACAAAGAGTAAGAGAAAATTTTGTTAATTGATATATCAACATAATACAGGATGTGTTGGACGGCTAGGGTTTTGAATGCTAGGGTTTATTGCTAATTAAATGAAGAAAATGCAAAAAATAAGAAATACATTTGGGATCCCTCCGAATCATTGGTGAGTTGCCGATGACCGGAGGAAAACTATTTTGTGATGAACTATACCTAAAGCTCTGATACCATGTAAAATAGCAAAGATATATTTATTGATGTGCTTTTGTGATTACATAATAAAGATTGCATATGTATTTATAACAAACACATATCTTAATGAACAAGCTATGCAAACCCTATGCCTAATGGAACAAAACCCACAATTAGGTTTGGGCCAACTAATGGTCATCTAATAGACAATATATGACTACAATAAATTGCCCTCATGTATATGATGTTGTTTAACCGATCCAATTTTTAATATTGTGGCTATACACTTGTGCAGACACAAGGTATATTTTCCTTCTTATGAACCCCGAATAGGGTAATCGAAACCTTTCATAGTCATTGTAATGTAAACAAGTAAATACTTCCTCTGTCCCAAAATTATTTTCCCAGATAAAAAAATACATATTTTAAGAAAAGTGAGAACATTACATTCTTCTCTTCAACCAATATCATCCTCACCAACTAAACTTTTTTTTTTTTCTCTTAAAAAATAATAATAATAATAAATAAAAATAAAAAAAAATAAAAAATCTCTCTTTTGATTAAATGACATAAAAAGGGGAATATTATTTTGGGATATCCCAAAATAAAAATGAGGACTACAATGTTTGGACGTATGAAGTAGATAATTTATTGTAATTAGTAACTAGTTATAATAACCGCACACGTGCGGGTTTTTTTTTTAAAAAAATTAATGATATATTTTTATTTCTTAAAAAACAAATAATTTAATCTTTTTGTTTGTTTGATTTATGATTTTTAATTATATTTGTTTATTATTAGAGATAATCATTTAAAAATTTAATCGCATCTTATCTATATTTTTTTTATATATCTTCTACTTATGTAGTATTGCATCTTATCTATATTTTTTTTGTGTTTATCTTCTACTTGTGTAGTATATTAATAAAACAAATTTTTAAAATTTTAAATTAAAAAATAATAATTAGAATATTACCTAATAAGGAAATATTCTTTATTCAAAATACCCAATAGGGGTTTTGTTTTATTATATAAAAGATGAGATGCAACAACACTTAAAGTGCAACAAAAACACATAAATTCCCATTAAGATGAAACACACTAAAACAATTACTACTAATATTCCCAATACTTAGCAAAATCCACTAACTATTATTCTTATTCATAACTATACCCGTAGTTGGAAAAGTTCTCAACATGAACATAAGTTCCTTATGAAAAGCTTCCCTAGTTTCTTTGTTCTTGAGGATCTTATAAGACTCCTGAAGTTGTTGAAAATCTTCCACAGCGTTAGGGTCGTCCCGTCTCTTGTTACGATGCAATTCCAAAGCCTTTGATCGGTATGCTTTTGTTAACTCTTCCTTTGAAACATATCAATGAAACCGGTCATACTAATTAACAAATTACCTGTTAGTAACAAGAAAAAGAAAGAATGAAGGTCAGAACACTTCAACAACAATCGTAAATTATGCCTGATCGATCTAAAAATTGATCGATACTGATTACTGAAAAACGTATGGCACAATTAAACTTACGTTGTTTGCTAGATTGTAGACTGTGATATATTTTTTGTGATGAAGGGAGTATGTATATATAGTGTAATCAACCCCGTGTGATTCAAGGGTTCGCATAATATTTATATATTTTATATAAATATTTATAATATTTTATAATATTTATTGCTAGATATTTATGTATTTTAGTGTACTTATACCTTTTCGCATACAAAACGCTTCAATTGTTTCTATTCTAACCCGCGATTGCTTAGGGCACAAGTAACAAGTAAGTTATAGACTATTTACTTAATTTGATATAATTTTAATCATTAATTTTAGTTAATATCGTGGATTAAATTATAATTTGTTTATTATACAATATTTGACAATCATGTTATTTAAAACATAAAATATTTGTTCTAAAGAATGTTATAATTAACTGCTAGTAGAACAAAAACATGATCGAGATCATGTTGAAAATGCAAAATGTTATTTTCAAGTTAAAACATGTATGTATTGACAAAAGACAGCATATTATCCCATCCATCGATATGCTAATTTGAGTTTCATATATAAAATACAACTACATCAGTGTATTCACTATTCAAGACTTGTGAATGGTTTCCTCTTAACAGGTTTCACAGGTCATGTTGCAACTTGAACTTGTAATAGTGTGGCTGAACTAGCGAAAACATAGAAACTGTAACAACTTTATCGTGTTGATGTTAACTAGGGTTGTTCTCATTGATGGGTCTCCCCTTTTGGTTATAAGTGGACATCGTCCTTTATATAAAAGTTTCACGATATTGGAGTTCCGACCATTTTCAGTTGTCATGCATAAAAGTTGTAAGGACTTTGAAAGACGACGATTGCACGATTTTATTCTTATGCATGTAAAACAACTAAGAGGTCACGGAGAAATAACGCCGAGGCAGCGTTATTTCCTAGCTTGCATGCTATCAACGGCGTTATCACGTTGCCTCCATTTCCAACCCCTCGCGTTAGGCCAAACGTTTCCCACGGCGTTAACGCACGTTAGTATACTTTATGTCAGTTGCAAAAAAGGCCCCCTGCATAAAAATCTTACCGTTTGGTAACAGATACAAAAAAAAAAATTATTCGACCGTTTGGTGTGTAACGGTTTAAAAAAAATCCTACCCTCTTATAAATAGAACGTATACCGAGCTATATACTCAAAAAAAAAAAAAAAAAAAAAAAAAAAAAAAAAAAATCGATCCAATCACAAACCAAAAAAACAACAATTCGATCCAAAATGTCGAGACGTGACGATCAAGGTTTTATGAACTTGATGATGGGTTTTGGAAATCCTAACTCGAACAATGTCGGATCTTCGTCAAATCCTAACCCACTTAATTTGACACCCGAACAACAACAACAATTTATGTTAATGTGGCAACAAAATTTCTCACAAACCCAATCCTCACAAGCGGCGTCCGTGGAGCCCGAAGCTATATCTCCACGAAAACATAAACATGGAGGTAAACGGGTGTCAAAAAGAGCCAAAGAAATCCAATCCGAACAAGTGTATGATGAAAAAATCCCGACGTGAGCAATACTACGTTACGTTGGACAGCGGAAGAAGAATGTTTACTTGCCATGTGTTGGGTGGCCGTTTCCGAGGATAGGAATGTTGGAGTTTCTCAAAAGTTGATTACGTTTTGGTATCGGGTTATGAATGAGTTCAACCGGAAAATTTTCCAAAATCGTAACAAAGATATGCTATCAAGCAAGTGGCATACGTTGAACGCAAATTTCTAAAGGTTCGAAGCGTGTTACAAGCATGCTAAACGTTTGACAAAAAGTGGTGAAGGTGATACGGATGATATGAGGCATGCTAGACAATTCTATCGTGACGAGCACAAAGGTGTTTCGTTTGGTCAAGAGGAAGCGTGGTTGATTTTGAGGGCATGTCCAAAATGGGACGCGCCGGAACCGATTGATTTAACCGGAGATGTCCCCGATCAAAGCAACGAAAAGCTATTCGGTCATGATGCACGACCACGTCCGCCCGGGAAAGCACGCACCGGGAAAAAACAAAAGTACGATACATCGACTAGTACCGGGGGAAGTGCGTCAAGCAACATGGAATCTATGACAAACGAGCTTCGACTTAGACGGGAAGCGTCCCAAATGGCGTACGACGCGGCTAGGATGAAAGACGAGCCGGCTACGCGTTTGAAAGAATTTAAATTTCTCGGTTTGAAAATGAGTGAAGTCGATCCTGACACTGCCCCTTGGATCAAAATGGAAAAACAAAGAATCATGCTAAAATATAATTTGCAAGATCCGCCAACCTACTAGTTTTTTTTTTTTTTTTTTTTTTTTAATTTCGTATGTTTCATTTCGTAGTTTATTTCGTAATTTCTTTTATGTTTTTTTTTATTGTAATGTTTTTATTTCGTAATGTAATGTTTAGTTTTATTAATGAAATGTTTGAATGTTTAATAAATGAATTTGTTAATGGTAGAATTTGTAAAATTGTAAAAAGTGGTGTTATTTGTTGTTATGATTTCCTGGTGTTTTTTGGTATTATATTATTTGGTGTTAAAATGATGTGGAGCTGACGTGATAGTGGTGTCGGTGTTATTTAGTGTTATGACTCCTTGTGTTCTAAACAAGTATAATATAAGATGTTGTCTACATAATGAGCTCCTATATTATGCACATACAACTCTCTTTTTTAAAGAGACTGTAAATGCTAGAATACAGTCGCGCTAAACACATTCCCGAGCTACATTCTTACTACTATCACAGCTTTTCATATCACACAACTTCTAAAGTGTTGTATATCTAATAACGATGATTACATACTTGCATAACTGTTTAAAGCTGAGTTACATATATATTGGAAGATAATATATATAGTTGTTGTATCGAAATGTTGAGATTGGTTTCACATTTCGTGATATTGTGAACCTTGGTAATTGGTAGGCCCTTGGGCCAGGCTTTGTGTACTTTTTTAGTGGACAAGTTCTTGGGCCTATACTGATCTTTACCATCTCTGTCCTCTGATCTTGTATAACTGGGCAAGCCTTTATGAAAATGGCATATATTAACATGTTTTGATTTTTTCTATTTTAGAAAAGACAAATAATCGGACACTTATTCGAGAATGGAGATGAACATATCAAACCTGTAACCATTTGTTTAGAGAGCATCGCAACACAACATGTATACTTCTAGGCTACAAGGGTTTTGATCTGCCTCTCCCATATGTTTAGAAATCGTTCAAATCGTACATATATTGTCTACTTGTGATATTGAAAAAGAGCATTCTTAATGAGCATTTCGATGTTCTGTTATACTCTCAATAACACACAAATTGGTTTTGATACATCTTCTAAAATGTTCAAATCTAAAAGACTGCAAACAACGCAAGGTTAGCAACCTAAAATTGCACAACTTCGAATAGAACTTTAGTAATGTGAAGAAAAAAAAAAATGAATATCGAGCTGACTAAATGAAAGATAATAATGGTAAAATATATACAACAAATGTATGCATTCCAAATATTTCCAATAGTTAAAATTCTACAAGATCTACAAATATATCATAAATAAAGTAAAATGTAAAACTTACGAGGCCACAACATGATCATAAAACTGTTCATACGAATCGAACTAAACTGATCAAAATAGACAAATAAATCAACTTCTTCTGTTCATTGCAAGCGGGACAACTTCAGCCAAAGGTGTCGAGAGAGGTGTTGGCAATGGAGACGTACGACAATTTGGGCACGTTGGGTTCACCCGTAACCATGGATCCACGCACTTGACATGAAAAAGGTGACCACAATCCGGAAGTTGCCTAAGCATGTCACTTCCTTTATAATCACCCAAACAAATAGAACAACAAGTCGAGAAGCCCGAATCCCACTTATTAATCTTTGCATCTTTGTATAGCATAGTGGGATAGCTCAAAAGTGTCTCATCATCTATGCCAACATCAACTACACAATGGTGGGTGGAATGAGGTTGACCCAGAGCTTGAGCTAGACTATTTCTTTGAGCACGTATATATGCGGCTGAAGGTGATGGTGAAGATTGTGTAGTTCTATTACAAAAATAAGAAGCTAGAGTGATTGTTGTGATAAGCAAAAGCATCCCAACTGAGATCCCTATCCCATAGCCGAAACCGCTTATGTTCTCTGAGCCGAGAAACCCACCGGTGTTCGGATCAGTGCTATTATTCATGATCTTGTTCTTTGGGTGAGTTGAGAAAATGGTTATGAATAGAATGAAGTGAATGATAATATGAAATGGTGAGTTTGCTAACCATGCTTTTTGGGTGTAAACTGGAGAAAAGGCTATTTGGTGGGGTTTATTTTAAATATTATTTGATAATAAAAAGTCAACTGCAACGTAAAGAAAGGATCAAGTTGCAAAAAGGATTAATTAATGGGGGGATTAAGTGTCATTTTTCAAAGTATTGTCAATATTTAATTATATTGAATTATGAATATGAATGCTTACGTTAAAAAATGTCAACGGTTTTTTCTTAAAGTTACATTATTGAAATACTTGACCTACACGTTGATTATTATGTGGTATTCATTACTTATTTAATGTAGTACAAACGTACAATTTTAATACATATTAATTAAAATAAATGTCTTTAAAATTCAGGATGAAAATGTTAACTAGTTAGATTTTAATAAAAAGTTTGCCAATTTAGCTCGTATACTATTTTTATTGTATTGTAATTGATTTTTTAATGATTTAAATGGTATAAAATTTGTGGATTTTAATTTTCATTTGACTTAAAATGATAGGTCGGTTTGGACGTGAGGTTGCATGGTGGAAATGCACGTTGTGAGCACCACAAAATGTGGGGATTCAATTGGTATATTTTTCAGTATTTGTTAGATTAAATACATAAACAATTAGAATGTATTAAATGCGGGTGTAAATAAAATACGTCGATCACGTTCATGAAAGCAAACTTTGTGATACGATGAAAAAGTCATTTATTATAAAACTCGATCATTTGGCTTGTAATTAGTTTATAAAATTGTGTTTAATATATATCTTATTCTTCCTCAAAAGGTATAGATCGGTGGGCACACCCTAACCTCAGACACTACCTTGGTGCCGAGTTATTGCATAGATCTAAAGAAGCCTACCGTCTTTAGGACAAGATTGTGAGAATGAGATGGAGAAATGTTGTGAATGTTCAATGTTCATGTATGTTTATCTTTATAACTTTACATATTAACATGTGCTGAGTGTGTACATGTTAGCAAAATACGGAAAAAAAAATACGGCATACCTTTATTTGTCCAAAGAAATCAAATTCTTTTATTTTCTGATCTGAAATAACGTATTAGGTCAATACTCAATAGGTCATTGACGTCATTGTAACACGATTAGCATTTTTCATCATGATCCATGAATCTTAATTTTTAATACTGTTAAGATGCAATATCTAAACTTTAAATATTAGATTTGTTAATAAAGTTAGTTGAAATGGTAGATGAATCTAGTAGATAGTCAAATTTGAAGAAGTCCTTTTCATGCATCAGTTTTTTGGTGAGGGTTTGGTTTATGAGTCGTTGAATATATCGTCATAACATCATTAGTTTTTTGAAAGAAAAAAAAAAAAAAAAAATGTGTTCATTAGAATCTAGTGACTGTTTCTAGAGTTTTTAAAGACTTTTCGTGTGGTTTGAAATTCTGCCAAAAGAAAATATTAGTTTGATGATAAATTAGTCTTTGTAAGAGTGACCAAAATGTCAAATACTAGCTAGATTTTGCAAGTATAAATAGTTTTTATTAGTCTAACAAAGTTGGGTCAAATGAGTTCGTACATCAATTATAGCTACGTCAAAATCACATAAAAACCTCTTTTGTATAGCAAGAAACAATTTACTTATTTATGACATTTATACCATGATGCGAAAAACAAAATTGAACAAAAGCTGTGAATCACAGGATATGAAATATAAAATTGTTTTTTAACATTTAACAATAGGGGATAAGAAATATGTGGTTGTCTTGTAACTAAAGTCCATCTCAAAAACATGAAAAATAACTTCAAATATGAATAAAAAAACATGAAAATAGATGTAACTGAGTAACTGACTCGAAGAATTTATTACTTTAATGCTAGCAAGAATACAAACTTCGAACTTGACAAAAACCCACGTAGGCACATATAATGGGTTTATGGCAACAGTTTATGTTTTACAAGCAAAGAAAACGAAAGTGGAGAAGCCCAAATAAGCCCAATAAAAATAAGAGCTGAATGCCTAAAAAAGCCCATTGCTACAAGCCTACAATAGACGATTAACCCGATTAATCATGATGTTGATACTTGATAGTGAACGAGGTCGGCTGCAGACCGCCGCGTTGCGGCGGGGCGCCTGTAATGCGTTTAAATGGGTAACAGTCTTTCATTGCGTGTTTAGGGTGCGAAGCGACCTGTGATATATGCTAAGCTTAATATACTAAATGATATAGCTGAATAACTGATACAATGCTCTTTAGGGCCTGTGATAGAATCATATAGTAATTTTAGGGCCTTGCACGAAACCAAACCGCCCCGTCAACATTTCCAGCATACCATATTGTGTACATAGTTTGCTAAATTTGTATTAAACACTTGTGCCATCATTTCTTAATACTAATAAACAAAAGGACAGTTAAAAAATGCTTAACTTAAGCGGTTCAAATGTATCATTGCAGCGTCTTACACTCGTGAATATGCCATTTTCGGTTTACTCACTGCTCTTTTATTTTCTATCTTCGAATGCAAAGACTCGCTTTTATTAATGTTTAAGGTGCTTTAGGATGAACTCTTGAGCTCCCTCTTGTAAGTGCCTATATTCATACAGTAGAATAGAAGCTTCAGTGTCATTGTAATTAAATGCCTAGAAATTAACATTGGATCGGTGTGTAATAAGTTGATGGTGATTACTTCTCTATTCGAGTGGGGGCGTTCTCAGAAGAGACGACGATCACTGGAATCTCTTTTATGTTACACGATTCTTGTTACGAAAAATTAAACTCATAAAATAAGAGAACTACCTGACATTGGTGTTCTAAAATGTGATTCTTTTATATGGAACAAAATACACTACAATACCTTAACCTTTTGATGAGATCGTATCCTTTCATTCTTGGCATACCTCTAAAATTATTTGTGGGAGTAGTTACTTACTGAAGCAGTTGGGCCGACATTTACATTAACGATTTTTGGTTCCTCTTTCTCTATCGGACACAACAAATAACAACCTGTAACACACGACCGTTTACTGCATTCCTAAATAATAGACCTGCAAAACACCAAGCGTACTGTATTCAACTGAGATTGTAGTAGCTACAATCACAGAATTCAATGATACCATAAAGTTAGATTGGCCCAACCCAATATGTTAGTATCAAAGTTAGAAACTATAAAACTCATACAATAGATCATTAGGCTTAGATTTGTAAATGGAAAAATGCTCAAAAAGGTATGAATTCGGCCATGGCTGGAAAGACACGGGAGTTAGCTTGTCTCATCAGTTCCAACAACTGCTGCAAACACACTATATTTTTGGATATAAGTTTGATTCATAACCTGGCAACCACCTTAAAAAGAAGTGATTACGCTCCCAAATCAGCTAAAAATAGCTATTATTGCGATTAACAAACCTAATACTCCTAAAATCAGTTTCGACTAATCATATGTAGCTTACATCGTTTGCAGCCGTCATTAATTATGTCAGCAATTGTAGCTGTATCAAGAACCTGATTCTTTCTGCATATAGCTACTGTAGCTGTCATTTATATGCAGCGTAGTGGAATGGCTATCAGCTGCAATATACATAAATTAGCAACAATGAGTATAAGCGAACATAAATTTAAAAGTAAAGCGACTAACATTCGGGATTAATAATTGGCTAGCCACTACTTACATGTATATATGGTGCGTCGGCTGTTATCAACAGCAGAATGTTCGTGCGTATGATCTGATTCCGAGTTTTGATGCATTCCATTTACACATTGCAATAGCCCGCGTTGCCCCCGCTGCATTCCCATGGTAAACATTCCTCAATGATATAGTGTCTTGACAGCCGGTGTATGACCGTGCAATCGTCGTTGATAACTCGCTTGGCTATGTACCTGAAGATTAAACCAACAGTGCAATCGTCATACACAAATAGTCTGAAGGGCAAATTTTATTAATATATACATACTTACACATTTACGTCAGTATTGAAAGACACACGTATTGTATTTACAACAACGCTGGGCGAGTTTATAAGACAACCAAACACCACTATACAACTGATAAATAGTTATCCATGTAAAATAGTGAAAACTGTAACTGTTTAAAATTAACATGTAAAGGACTGTTAATATGGGAAATCACACCAAAACTCATTGGTCGACCATGATTAGGAGCACAAACAGATTATAGAGGCAAATTACTGACCACATGAACTAAAAACCTTGATATTCGATCAGCTAGCTTCTGTACAGGAGCTTTTGTAACTTTAGCAGCCTTAACTATCCCAACAATTGCAGTTTTGAACCTACTATGATTGGCCTTAAGAAGCTACCCGAGGAACATAAATCACTACCAATCTACATTGAAAAGATTATTATGTTCAATTGATAACTGTAATGAGGGAAATGTACAAAGTAACACATGAAGTTCACACAATTCATACAAAACCCCACATTCTCCATTTTACCCATACAACTTATATCATGAAATTAATAAATACACTTACCTTGAACCGACCGAAAAGGTAAAAAACACCTCCCAGTATATTTAACCTTTTATGTGCCTATCAGCTCCAATGCGGTAACCCACTATCAATTTATTTGTCAAGATGGTCTCGCAACAAATGTCATTCGGACTCACTTTTTCATTCAGTATTTATGCTAGATTTCTCTATTGCAGGTCCCATGGCAGATGCAACACCATTTTATAGTGGTCGGAGCAGACACTATTACATTTTTGTACATAACCGAGCTCTAAGAGCCCCAAATAATTCCATTGGAAAAATGACAAAAAAGTGAGTATTAAATAGGACGAATTCTATCCGATGCACATATCCTATTTCAGCTACTTAGTGCAAACTATTACCAGTTCCATTAGGCTGAATACGCTTGTTAGCTTCTTCGATGATGTATCTAAAGAGCACATGTGATTCTGCAACTGTTTTGTGTATCCTTAAGAGCACCTACACTAGTTACATAGAAGTTCTTACTGCAAGTTACCCTGGCACATCGGATGTGGCCGCTGGTTGTTCCTCACCCAGCTCCACTAATCTCCCAGCACACTTGCAAAATGAAACCGTAACCCTAAACTATCAAATTTACACAAAACCGATTTCTTTATAACAAAAAATTAAACCCAAAAATTCTACCTGGTATAATCGAGTTTTTCACATCAAACATACCAATCGCTGCTTCAACAACAAATCGGGATTAGAAGCGCTAGTGTGTGTAGAAAAATACATGGATAAAAAGCAACATATACACATACGAATATGATACTAAAACAAAACCAAGGAAACCACCACCACCACCACCAGTAACCGTAAACACCACAACACGCCGACAACGCAAAACGGCACGAGTTCCAGAAAAAGCGTAGGAAGAAGATAAATATGACAATCCAAGCGGCGCCGTAGTTAACTTAATATCAAAGAACGAAAAAAAAATGGGCTAAGATACCGGGCCTGGACAACAGCAATGGGCTGGGCTAAAAACATTCGGAGCCTAAACGACACGTGGTGCGTCGTTTTTGCCCGTGCGTTATATATATAGTAATGTGGATTACACATAAGCATCACGTTCAGTGTCTTGAACCAAAACATTTTTTTATGTTACGTTATGTCACTTCAGCATTTTTACCTTTTACTTTTTGTATCACTCCTTTCCTAATTATTCAAGCCAAAACCTTACTTTTGAAACTCGTCATACTCAATCAAAATACAAACTCAACACAAAAACCAATAAAAGAAAAAACACCACTCAATGATGCATGCCACTGGCATCGCGTTTTCGAGAGAAGAGGGTAGCTTTGCTTTGGCTCAAGCCAAAAGTATGTCATGTGAGATTGGCGTTGGTGGTCGTTACTGCACCCGGTGCTCTAAGTCAAAAGAATTTAGTTATTTTGTTAAAGGCTTGTGATTGGTGCAAGATCATGTTTGTAATCATGAATTTCGTGAATATGTCATGACTTAGTTTTTGTTATGAAAAGCTATAGTTGTGTCATGATCATTGATATTTTATATTTTGTATTCATCTTTCTTAGCAATATTTCCAACCAATTTTTGTTTGTTTTAAGCTCGATTTACATGAGTAAGTGACACAACCAAACGACATAAATTAGAAGATGGTACCCAAATAAACTTGGATTGTGTTCCTGGCCATTCTGCATTTTTTTTTTTTTTGAACGGCGATTTTTATTAGAAACTAGCAAGGAGCTAGAAAATTACAAAGAAATAATAGATGGGTTTTTAAACCAATCATCCCAACTAAACATAGTTTTACTTCTATAACGGCACCAATAATAAGAATTACAAATGATCTCGTCAAAGAACGTCGCCTTTGAAATAAACTTGTCTTGAAACATCTTTTTGTTACGAAAGTTCCATAGACTCCACCACATCACGAAAAATATACCTTCGAACATGTTTTTATTCTTCTTCGGCATTTTGACGTTATCAATCCATGTTTTCCAGTCGGCGTAAGAATCACAATCAGTAAAAGGAACATCCCACCATCGAGCAATTAGTTGTGACAGATTCTTAGCCATATCACACGTAAAAAACAAATGGTTTGTGTTCTCTATCCCAACTTCACAGTTAACGCACTCTAAAGACATAATATCGATCCCGCGTCTCGAGATATTAAATCTAGTTGGTAATGAATTCGTCATTACCTTCCACGCAAAAATATTTGCTTTGATGGGCACATAGCGAATCCAACTGGTCTTCATTTCACTTATCGGAAGAAGATGCTTATCGATTAGGTACCTGAATGAAGCAACCGAATACTCTCCAGAACTGTTCAAGGACCATATCCATTTATCCAAGGACTGGTTGAGAACCACTGGTTGAACCAGATTAAGCATCTCCTGAACTTGTGTTTCTTCAAGACCCCCTCTAGGATCTCTTCGAAAGGAGTAAGATAAACTAGGTTGAGCAAGCTTATTACCAACTGTTATCTGCTTGTTGTTTTCAAGAGCATAAGCTCTAGGGAATCTGTCTTTAAATTTGCCCCCTTCGCACCATCCATCTTCCCAGAATAACGTTGAAAGCCCATTGCCCATCTTCTTTTTCATGAACGACATCAGGTTAATTCCTTTTGATGCCAACACTTTAACCTCATTAATAATATTTGTCCAACAAGTAGTAACACCTTTTCTCGGAACCCCGTCGATATTTCCTCCATCACCGTGAATAGCTTTGACCACACGAGACCAAAGCGTAGGTTCATGGGCTAAAAACCTCCAAACCCATTTAAAAAGCAACCCTCTATTAAGGGCGTAAAGGCTAGCAATTCCAAGGCCTCCATTAGCTTTGGGAGCAAGAACCTTCTTCCATTGAACCCAAGACACTTTCTTACAAGAATTTGCGTGACCATTAAAGAATTTACTACGAATTGATTCTAGAATGCGAAGAATACCTGTGGGCACTTTGAACATCGACATATGGAATATAGGCATAGAACCAAGAACGGATTTGATTAATGTAAGCCTACCTCCAATTGATAACATCTTCATCTTCCATTTGGATAAACGAGTCTTGACTCGATCCACAATAGCGTCCCATGCTTGAAGATTATGCATAGCACCTCCCACATATGAGCCAAGGTATAAAAAAGGAGTTTTGAGAACCTGACATCCGAGCTTGACAGCTGCTCTAGACACTTTTTCAGCAGCCACTTCAATACCCATGATTTTGCTTTTCTTCATGTTGATTTTTAAACCTGAAACCTTGTGAAAACAATCAAGAACATGCATAAGAGAAGATATATTACGTTCGCTCCATTCGCCAACGAACACCACATCGTCCGCATAAAACATATGCGAAAGGTTGACCTCCCCGCCAACTTTAATACCTTGATACATTCCCGCTTCAACCACCCTTTGAAATGAAATATGGAGGGTTTCCATAACCAAGAGAAACAGGAAAGGAGATAACGGATCGCCTTGTTTCAAACCTTTTCCGAATTGAAACTCGTCGGTTGGACTACCATTGATAATGATAGATCCTTTGGACGAATGAAGACAGCAATGAATCCACTTCCTCCATTTTTCCCCAAATCCAAACTTACTAAGCACATCGTCAAGAAAATCCCACCTTACCGAATCATACGCTTTCTCAAAGTCAACCTTGAATAATAAACTCTGTTTTTTCTTTCTCTTACACCAAGATAAGACTTCATTTAAAATAAAAGGACCATCTAGAATTTGTCTATCTTTAATGAACGCCGATTGCACTTCGTTAATAATACCCCCCAAAACACCAACAAGACGGTTAGTCAAGATCTTTGCAATGATTTTATATATACAACCGATGAGGCTAATCGGTCTAAAATCCTTTACAAGATTTGCATCCGGAATTTTCGGAATTAGGGTGATAAAAGATGAGTTGCATCCTTTAGGCAAATCAGAATAGGTAAAAAAATACCTCACAGCTGCATACACATCTATATCAACAAGATACCAGAAATGTCTAAAGAAACCAAACGTGAAACCGTCAGGACCTGGAGCTTTATCAATCCCGCATTCCCAAACCGCCTTCTTGATTTCTATATTAGTTACATCTCTCTCCAAAATTGCTCGTTGTTCGATAGATATCTGATTAGGAAAATCCAAAAACAACGAAGCAGTAGACTTATCTGGTTTGCAGAAACGATTGGCAAAATGATCAAAGAATTCTTTTTTAACTTTATCTGGGCTATCAATCCAAATTCCATCAACCATAACCCCTCTTATACTTTGAATATTACGTCTCTTATTTATAATACCATGGAAGAAACCGGTATTCTCGTCCCCTTCTATCGCCCATTTAATTTTAGCCTTTTGAGCTTTTTCCATCGCATCTAAACTATCCAACTTTTGTAACTGTTGAATAATTTCCAAACGGGATCTGACCAGGACCTCGTCCCCTAGGCCACTATCAATCTTCGAGTCAATGTTTTCCAAAATCTTTTTAAGATGTATCTGATCCTTTTTTCTACACCCCATGTTACTTTTGTTCCAAGTGCGAATGTTCTTTTTGAGCATTCTAAGTTTATTCATCAAAATCAGCACCGCATTATTACCCATCCTTGGGCTATTCTTCCACGTGTTTTCAACCAAAGTACTAAAACCGTCCGTATCTAACCAGTGATGAAAAAAACGGAATGGAGTTGGACCATAATCGTATCGATTTTCCTTTAGAAGAATGGGTCTATGATCCGACAAGAATCTATCCAACGTGATAGCATTAATGTTCGGACACTCACTAAAAACGCTCTCCGACACCAAGAATCTATCTAGTTTGCTCATCTTAGTAGCGGACTTATGGCACCAAGTGAAATGACAACCTCCTAAATTAACTTCGACCAATCCCGAATCCGAAATGAAAGAGTTAAACCTTTGAGCACCATTCTGATTAAAGTGAGAACCGAATCTATCTGATTTAACACGGACCTCATTGAAGTCACCCATGATTATCACATTCCCGTTCCATTTACCAACCTCCTGACGTAAGAAACCCCAAAGAGACATTTTTTCTTTGCTTTCTTGGGGCGCATACACAGCAATAATCATTGTTTTCTTTCCCGATAATCGCCAATAACCCCGAATAATCACAAAGTAATCTGACACCGTAATACTACTTCTACAAAACGAGTTAGTATCCCAAACACAAAGGATGCCTCCCGAATTTCCAACCGCTTCACTATATACGTGATCAAAAACTAAATTACCCCAACATTGTTTAACACAAGACTCATCAATAGTTTCCATCTTTGTTTCTTGAATAGCTAAAAAATTAACCTTGTTCTTAATACAAAGTTCCTTGACCCAATCTTTTTTGGCCTTTTGGGCAAGACCTTGAATGTTTAACGACAAAAAATTCATCTATAACCTCCAACGAGAGTAGTGTTGGCGTATGTGTCCGGATGACTCATGGTGTCCGGACCATCCACCTTCCGGAAACAACAACCGAAGAGTAGAACCAAAGAATATTGTAGGCTCCCTCCTTTTACCCAAGAACCACCGATTATCCTACGGATAATCCTATTGGCCATTGTCACGCCGCCAACCCAATTTTCACGGGATAATGTCTCGCACGCGTTCTGACCCCTACTTACTAGTCTAGGCATAGCTCGGCCTGCTTGATCCCCAGGCATAACATGTAACGAGGTGTGGGTAGTATAAATACCCTCACCTCATTTATGATTTTCATCTACCTTGAACTACCAACATTTACTCTCATGTATTATCTTACCCCTCGCATCACTACATACGTACTCTCACGCCAGAGGTTGGTATTGGGATAAAACCCAATACGAGTCTAACATGCGTGTTTATTTGTGTAGGTACCTTGGAGCTCTATCCAAAAAGTAGTCCGAGGAACCTAACGTTGATTGGAGTCAAGTCTGCGGATTTTTCAACAAGTAGACATCAACTTGATACATTTGCTATAATGAATATGATTAAAGAGAGTTCTATATCATTGTTTCATGTTATGATAAATAGAAATAACATTACATTTGCAAGGATTTGGACAAATATTTACTCCTTCCGTCTCAAAATTATTGTCAGGAGACAAGAATTACAAATTTTAATAAAAGTGGGGTCATTTTTGTTTTCAATCACTCAAAAAGAATATTCCCCTATTATATTATCTAGTTTTTACTTAAAAAGAAAAATGGACAATTAATTTGAGACATCTCAAAATAGAAATGTGGACAATAATTTTAAGACGGAGGAAGTATAAGATAGAATATGTATACATGTCATGTCAACTATTTCAGAAAACAACAAGTTCATAAAACTTGTTTCGTTTCTTTAAGAAAGATGGTTTGTCCTATGCTTTAGCAAGTCGTAAAGGGGTAGGATAACCACACCCTCCCTAGGGAGGGTGTGTTGACTTTGACATGCTGCCGCCGCCTGTACTGTCTGTATTAAAATTTGTACATTTTGACTAAAGTAGGTGGACCTTCCCTATCAGGGAGGGTTAGTATAACACAACCCGTGGTAAAATACTTAAATGAGATACAAAATATAATATTTAAGAATAAGAAAAAGTGGGTAAACCTTTACCTTTTCAAAGATGGGTAGACGGTCCTTTAATTTGAACTTTTGAAGTACTCATATTCATATAGATCCAAAAAGGCAAGTACAAGGCTCGTTGACCACTCCGAGTATTTGTTTAATACATTTTTCTTAATTTATCATAATGTCATCTTCATGATACATTGTTTGCGAAAAAGTTTGTCTAACAAATGACTATAGATTAGGCCGTGGTCGTTAAACTCATCACCTTTATTACTCCTCTGCACATCGCAAAACCAATCACCTTTTACTAATTAGGATCACCATTAAACCTAACAAAAAAAAAAAAAAAAAAAAAAAAAAAAAAACTTTGTATCTACTTTGTACAAAAATGTCTCACAATATACTTTTTTAGGTATTAATTAAATTCAAAGTTTAAAAAAAAAAACGCATGTAATACACATTTATTTAATCATTTAAACCGATGTCCTGAATGTACGTGATGTTTGTTTAACTAACGTCTTTTCTTATAATCAACAAAGACGATTTTAGTAATCTTTGCTTTCAAAATAAATGTATATTTTCTTATATTCGATTAAAATAATTTTTTAGTAAGAGAGACATTTGTTCATTAACAATAATTTTTTTGTGATTTTCCGAAATTGTATGATATTACCAAAACAAACTTTTTTTTTTTTTTTTTTTTTTTTTTTTTTTTTTTTTTTGATAAAGTATAGTTTGTAGTGATGGTTTTCCATTTAACGGTATATGTGAGAGTGTAATCATAGACTTTTAAGAAAAATATATATGAATGATAGGTAAAATTTGATTAATAGCATACATAATTACATAGAAACCCCACACCTCATCTCGGCGAGATTGAATATATTTTGTCGTAAAAATACATAGAAAGCTATAACATGTCATATTTCTTTACATTTTTTATCGCAACTTGTTAATAATTTACTATATAATATGGTGATATTATAATCGTATTCAAAACCAAATAGATTTTTATCTTAACGGTACTCTTTAGATACTCTCCAATCAAATAGTCGTTGGTTTACATCTCATAACGATTATGTCGAGTTATGGAAAAGTCGTGTCCAACAGAAGAAAACTAGGTGTATTGCAAGTCAAAGTCATCAATTACTTGAACTAGTTTAAATATAAAGATTGTACTTATATAAACGAAGGACCATCTCTTGTCATTTTAGACGGCAATGTTTAATGAAAATGGAGAAGTGGTGGGTTATAAAAGAAAGTGACATGGTCCTCGAATAACATATTTAACGTTTACTTTCTTGTATTAGGACGGTAATGTGGAAAATAAGTGACTGTGATGTCAAATGGAGTCGTGATTTGGGAACGGCTGAACGTATCCATTGACAAGTAGTCTACAAATGCTTTTTGTGGTTTCTTTGTTTTATATAAACGAGGTGAGTAGCCCGCGCGTTACCGCGGGTGTTTTGCTAAAGAAGCATTATAAGTTACGTTTAGTAAGCCTTGCAAAATATACAAAAGATTAGTAGCCTGCTATACATAGCTGTTTTGACATATATTTGTGCAGGCTTACTGCAAATTAGATAATAAACTGATATAGCTAAATCTAGATCAGAAGATGATGTATAGTTTAATGTTGTAACAAATCATATACGTATTGACATCAGTTTTTTTTCCGACCAGGTTGTCCAAAAAATGTAGCAATACAAAGTATTCATTTAACAAATTGATATCATGACATATAGTAGCCAAAATACATTAGAAAACTTATCAATACTGAAACATTTGTAACTCCATTCAACTGTATACATCGTTGAACTTTTAAACTTTTCTTGCCTCATAGAAGCTTGCGGTGCCCCATTGCCTCGTAGAGCTCTTGTTTATGCCTTAATCGATAAACCCCATAACCATATATTGTGTATAATCCTTGTCTATATATTGCCCTCTTTAACGATTCCCTTTAACCTACGTTTTGACACCATACATGTCAAAGGTTCATCTGTATAAAAAATCCCAACATCAATTATATAACAGATTCCCTAAATATATATGAAGCTATATATACATAAGTGCGAAGGTTATAGTTATCATGTTTCAAAATATTTAAAGTTTCAACATCTATTACAAAAGACATATAAGCCAAAAGAGATAGGCTGCCATCTTTTTTCAAGGTCTATTAGCATAATCACTGCTTTTATTTTACGTTGTAAACTTCTTTGTTCCAGCGTCTTTGTTGATTTCTGTTTTAAATCCACTTTTTTTTTTAAAAAAAAAATATGTGTCTATAACAATCAAACAATTCTAATAAACTGCTCTAGCAACTAAGTTCAAGCATTCTAAAAACAATTAGATAGTATAATACTAAAGAAGTCTGTCCTTGACTATTTATAATCTTAAACAATATATTAAGGGAAAACGTACCAAATAACAGGGGGCATAGTACACACATGTCTTAATCCGACTCTCTTTTTAAGGCTAGGAAAAAGTTGTTTAATCACGTGCACCTCATTTATCAACGGCGTAACCAAATGATCAACACGAAATACATCTACAAATCCAACATACCTCGGATAGGCAGAAACGGCGTTTTATCTGATTCAGGAACTATAAGAGTGACATTCAAATATCTACTAAGCGCAACCATACCACATATCTGCATAGCAAACTGATGAGTGTTCAAACACTCATCATTTTTGTCGTATTTAAACTGCCAAAACACCCGAAAACGCTCAGAAATGCATCAAAATACTAAAAATATCCCAGGGATTGTATTTTATACGTTTCAGATGCAAAATGAGCAAAAACAATGAAAAACGAACAAAGTTTACACAATTGGCAGTTTTAGTCCCCCGACTTTCAAAAATTTACAAAACTAGTCCCTGAGCATATGTTTCGAAAGAAAAGTCAACCCAAGGCATTTAAAAGTCAAATATATTCAAAAACGATCCTTGGGTGACAAAGAAAAGTCAAATATATTTGAAAGAAAATTTCATGTTTGGTCCCTGTACTTTGCAAATGTGACAAAATCAGTCCCCGGGATTTTAATTTTGGAAAATGAACTTCAAAAGTCCTTATGGAATTACAACTTGGCAATATTGGTCCCTTGGGTTAAATTTGGAAATTTGGCAGAACTCACCCCTAAACTTTCAATAAATGACAATTTTGGTCCTTGTTGTTTTTCACTAAATTACAAACGGACCCTTTGTTATTTATATGATCCACTAACCAAAACCAAACCACTCCAAATTTAATACCCAGCCTACTCTTATCCCAAGCCCACCACAAGCCAAAGCCCACCCAACCTTTTTATTAATAAAATGGCCGGGTCAAACAAGATAGTCAACCCCCACCCCCCTTTCTTCCCCGCCTAAAACAGCCAGCCCCCAAACCCTGCAACTCCCAACATTTATGTCCCCTCCCCCACTCTCCAACCTTCCTACTAACCACCCTATACCTCAACCAAAGTCAACCCCCAACAATAATCATTACCTTTCCCCCCCCCCCTCCAACAGGGCATAAAATTGATCCTAGGACTGAGATGAAGGAAGTAGCAATTCTATGGATGGGATGTTTCCAAGGACAAGCAAAAAGCACACCAGACACACCAGACAAAGAGCAAAAAAGTGAAAAAAGAAAGAAGACACAGGCCTGGTTCATGTTTTTATTTTTTTTAGTATTTATAAGTATGTAAGTGTAAGCCAAGATAGCAGTTAGTCAAGTAGTAGTTTTATTTTATGTAATTTTCAATTTCAGTAACTAGTGTAACATGTAATCTTCTTCAGCAATCAATGAAAACATTTTTCAGTTCTTAAAATTCCAAGTTGTTATTTGTAGTCTCAAACTTTATTTTAAATTCTCAAAAACTTGTTCTTAGTTTGTGTTTATTGATTCCTCACATTAGTCCTCAGTAATCAAACAAGAAAACAAAACAAAAACAGAAAGTATAATAATAATAATAATAATAATAATAATAATAATAATAATAATAATAATAATAATAATAATAATAATAATAATAATAATAATAAAAAAACAGAAGAGAAAATGAAGGTGTTGGATTGCTGATGCAGAAAAGGGTAGCATGGAAGTTGACTTGGTTTAGAGCCCAGGGGGCATACAGGCTGTGTTCCTATAATCTTGGTTCTAGTTCTTTGTGGTCTGAGGCTTTGGTCAATGTGTAAGACTTCCTTATTTTTTTTATATACCTTGGATAATTAGTTTCAGTAGTGTAATGTAGTTTGTTTTTGCATGTTTTCAGCCTAGTTAATTTAGTTCTTTAGTTTATTTGATTGGATCCTTGGGTTGCTTTGTACAAATTTAATTAGTTTGCTGCTTAGGGGTGTTTGGGATAACTTGGTACCATATATTCCTTTGACTGCCAGGTGTTGAAACTAGTTTAAGCTTAACACACTAGGTAATATTAGGGTAATATTAACATAAAATCAGTAGGTTACTTATTAAAAAGTCAAATATTCCTTGTGATTACTTAACTGCTAGTCTGAGTAGGTTTCTGTGTTCCAAATCATCATTTCAAGCTGAGATAATGTTAACTTAGGTAATTTGAATTCCCATGTAAGCTAATTCATCAATTTCAGTAAGAAAATCCTTGCAAAAGTTCACTAACGTCAATTGAGTTCTAAATTGGAAAAGTCAAAAAGTTCAATTTGGTCAGAAAATCCAATTTTTGTGAGATTTTTATAGATTTTTGTGGGTGGTTTCAAGTTTTGAAAATTGTTGTGCTTAAACTCCACCACTTAGTCTGTTAAAACCTGCAATCATTACTTTTTTTAGAATTTTTTTGAAGCTTGTGCAAGCCTGTGTTTGGACCTGCAGGGCATGAAACATACCCTGCTCCCAGTTTGACCCATTTTCAAATTGGCCATAAATTGCTCACAACTTAAGCTTTGACCTTGATTCTGGTTATTTGGGGAGTTGATCAGATTGACTTGTTGGATCCATATCTGTTTTGCTAGTTTCTGCTTGCCTCATAGCTTATTGTCATCATTTCTTGTTGCCTTTGGCAACTGTTCCCACAAAAGCACATCAGAGAATGCATAGGTTGTTGAATGGTTGTTGAATGCTTAAAGCTTGTTGTTTTTAGCCTTTTTATGTCAATTTAGGATTGTGTAACTTAGTTAAGCATTTGGAATTAGCCTGTAACACCTTGTGCTCATTGCTTATTTGCCCACTCTTGTCACCTGAGCACCAGAACCAAATCTGAGAACTCAGTTGTGACCCAACCTTCCCAAGCTCCCCACTAGCTCATCTCTTGAGCTCATCCTTTGGTCTTGGACATTTTAAAATCCTACGCTTAAGTCTGTTCCTACGCATAAGATTGGATTCTACGCCTAAGATTGGATTCTACGCAAAAGATTGGTTTCTACGCAAAAGATTGGATTCTACGCATAAGATCCTACGCAGAAGTTGGACTCAGTACTTCCCTGACTTGGATAAGTTTGTGGAATACTTCGACTTGGGATATCTTTCAAGCTTGGATAAGTTTGAGAGATCTGTTTGGTTGAAAAACCTTACGCGTAACATTCTTACGCATAAACTTTAAGTTTACGCGTAAAATCAAAGCATACGCATAAACAATATTGTTTACGCATAACTTTAGATCTTACGCATAACTTAAAGGTTACGCATAACATCTTACGTGTAAGATTATTCAAGGTTTACGCGTAAGATCAAGCTTTACGCGTAAGAGTTTGACTTTTTGACAACCAAACTTCAAACGGCCATAACTTTTGAACCGTAACTCCGTTTTCGACGAATCAGCTATCAAAACAACCGTGAAACAGAGAAGAAGAACACGTTGAATCAATTTATTCATTCAACCCAAGTTTCGAGGCCTAAAAACGCTCCGGGAAGAAGTTATTGAGGTTTTAAGGTTTTAGATCAAATTTTTCACCATAAAAACTTGCATCAACTTACACTAAACACAACTCCTACTTCGTTGAAACGATCCGAGAATCAACTTTATCAATCTACACTTCATCAATGGCATCTCAGCAAGATATTCATGCAGCCGGTGAGGAAAACCGACCTCCAATGCTTGAAAAAGGTGGATATCTCCCATGGACAAGCCGCATGCTTCGTTACATCAAAACAAATCCTGGTGGTAAATTAATGATCAACTCCATTACAAATGGTCCATTTATTCCAAGACAAGTTCAAATTGAAGGCAATCCAAATACAACACCTCCTACTCAACCATTCGTGCGTGAACAAACAGAAGCAGATTACACAGATGAAGACAAGAAGCAGATCACCGCAGATGATATGGCAATGCAATTAATCCAACTTGGATTACCACGGGAGATCTTTGCTGCCGTCGACAGTTGTGAAACTACTTATGCTATGTGGGAACGTGTTAGAAGGATATGTCATGGAACAGAGATTGGACAACAAGACGTTGAGAACAAACTTCTTACTGAATGGGAGAATTTCACATCCACTAAAGGTGAACAGATTGAATCTTACTACACAAGGTTTTGCACTTTGATGAATGAGTTAATCAAAAACAAGTTGACACCTCGAACAATTGCAACAAACATCAAATTCATCAATAACCTTCCAGAAGAAAGGGGTCGTTATGTTACAATTGTCAATCAAACAAAGGATTTACATAAGGTGAACTATGATTAACTCTATGACTTTTTGAAGCAAAACCAAGCTGAGGCTAATGAAGTAAGGAAAGAAAGATTGGCAAAGAATCATGATCCTCTTGCATTAATTGCTACTACACCAACACCGCTACCAGTGAACACACAACAACCATCATCATCTTCCACTCACAACTACATGCAACCTTCATACATTCAACAAACAACACCGGTATACCAACAACAATTCTACCCACAGCAACAACAACATGTTATTCCACAACAGCAATACCAAAAATTCCAAGAACCAGAATTCACTGAAAGTGATGAAGCTACTGCAGCATTGACCCAAGCGTTTGCTTTTCTGTCAAAAGCATTCCAAGGACGTTATTCTACACCAACAAACAACAACCAAAGGATTTCATCGAACACTCGCAACAAGCAGATTGCTCAGCCGAGTTTCAATATGGGCAATGGAGGCCAAATGGTTGGAGTTTATGGGAATCAGCAAGGATATGCTACTGGATTTAATATGGGCAATCAGAATATGCAGACTGCAGGTCAGTATGCAGGGAATCAGCATGGGCAGTATGCAGGGAATCAGATGGGTCAGTTTGTTGGAAATCAGAGGGGTCAGAATGTTGGTAATCAGGCAATGGGTAATCAGAATAGAAATGTTGCAGCTCCAGTAGTTGGGAATTTGGGAAATGTGAATCAGGGTAATCAGGGTAATCCGGTAAAGTGTTTCAACTGTTAGGGTGTAGGTCATATGGCAAGGAACTGTCCTACTAAGCCGAACAAGAAAGACACAACGTATTTGCAGAAAGCATTACTGTTGGCACAAAAGAATGAGGCAGGGTTTCAGTTGAACGCAGAGGAGAATGATTTTATGGCTCTTATGGATGACATGAAAGATAGAGAGGATATCGATGCGAACTGCATATTTATGGCGAATCTTCAGGAAGCTAAGTATGACACGGATTCTAACACACTTCTTGTTTATGACACCAATGCACCATCTGAGGTATCAAACTTCAACACATGTCACAATAATAATATATTTGATATGTCTCCTCATGAGGAACAACATACTGAGAAGCTAGCACCCACTTATGATACATACTTGGACATGCCAAGTAGTAGCAATACTCCTTCAGCAACTCCAGATGTGAATCATAATGGAGGCTTCGTTTCACAGCATGCAGAGAATGATGAGGAAACACGTGCTTTATTTGAATCATTACTGAATAATTGTCGTATTGAAATTGAGAATGTGAAAAAGGTCAATCGCGATGTTAAGGCCGCGAATGTTAAATTGACCGCTGAGCTTGAGAGTTACAAAGAAAACGTTAAAGCTTTTGAATTTCATAACAAAAGATTGTCTGAATTTGAAACTGGTTATCAAAATTCCGTTTCAAGGGAAAAACAAGAGAAAATTGCAAAAATCGTCCTTGTGGTTTGGCCAAATTGCACGTTTGGTCCGTACTGTTCATTAAGTGCAAAAATCGTCCGGATTTGGCACTGTTACATGCAGTTTTGGTCCTTCGACTTAACTGACGTTAAAGGGACTTCGTCAGCAGTTACACTTCAGCCCTTTGGGGTAACCACCATTGCAAAACCCATCCTTTAACCAAAAATTTAACTTTGCCAAACCACAAGGACGATTTTTGCAATTTTCACAAAAAAAATCCATCGTTATTTTTTTAAACTTTTATTCAAAAAAAAATTTTCAAAACAAAAAATTTCTAAAAAATCTTTCGAAAAATATAATAATTCAAAAAATCTTTCGAAAAATATAATAATTCGAAAAATTTATAAAAATCCGAATTTTTTTTTTTAATTCAATTTTTTAAAAATAAATTTGAAAAAATTTATATAAATTCGAAAAAACTTATAAAAATTCAAAAAAACTTATGAAAATTCGAAATTTTTTTAAAAATTTTCTAAAAAACTTATAAAAATTCGAATTTTTTTTAAAAATTCCAAAAAACTTATAAAAGATTTTATAATTTTTTTGAATTCGATTTTTTTTTTAAATTTGAAATAATTTATAAAAATCCGAAAAATTATAAAAATTCGAAAAATATAAAAATCGAAAAAAATTCGAAAAATATAAAAATTCGAAAAAATTTATAAAAATCCGAAAAAATTTATAAAAATTCGAAAAAAACTTATAAAAAATCGAAAAAAAATTTCAAATTCAAAAAATTTTTTTCAAAAAAAATTTTTGAAAATATTTTTTCTTTCAAAAAAAAAATCCTCCGTTTTTTTTTGAAAGGATTTTTTGGAATTTTTTTTTTACAAAAAGCATTTTCAAACTTTTTTCAAAAAAGTTTTCGCGGCACATTGAAAAAAAAATTGGAAATTTTTTTTTTTTGAAATTTTTTTTTGGAAAATTTTCAAAAAAATTTTCATTTATTACAAAAAAATTTCATTTATTCCAAAAAAAAATTTCAAAAAAAAAATTCCAAATTTTTTTTTCAATGTGCCGCAAATACTATTTTGAAAAAATTTGAAAATTCTTTTTGTAAAAAAAAATTTCCAAAAAATCCTTTCAAAAAAAACGGAGGATTTTTTTTTTTGAAAAAAAAAATATTTTCAAAAATTTTTTTTGAAAAAAATTTTTTGAATTTTTTTTTTTGAATTTGAAAATTTTTTTCGATTTTTTAAGTTTTTTCGAATTTTTATAAATTTTTTCGGATTTTTATAAATTTTTTCGAATTTTTATATTTTTCAAATTTTTTTAATTTTTTTCGATTTTTATATTTTTCGAATTTTTATAATTTTTTCGGATTTTTATAAATTTTTTCGAATTTAAAAAAAAAATCGAATTCAAAAAAATTATAAAATCTTTTATAAGTTTTTTGGAATTTTTAAAAAAAATCGAATTTTTATAAGTTTTGTAGAATTTTTAAAAAAATTTCGAATTTTCATAAGTTTTTTTGAATTTTTATAAGTTTTTTTCGAATTTATATAAATTTTTTCAAAATTTTTTAAAAAAAATTGAATTTAAAAAAAATTTTGGATTTTTATAAATTTTTCGAATTATTATATTTTTCGAAAGATTTTTTTGAATTATTATATTTTTCGAAAGATTTTTTGGAAATTTTTTGTTTTGAAAATTTTTTTTTGAATAAAAGTTTAAAAAAATAACGATGGATTTTTTTTGTTTTTTTGAGAAAATTGCAAAAATCGTCCTTGTGGTTTGGCAAAGTTAAATTTTTGGTTAAAGGATGGGTTTTGCAATGGTGGTTACCCCAAAGGGCTGAAGTGTAACTGCTGACGAAGTCCCTTTAACGTCAGTTAAGTCGAAGGACCAAAACTGCATGTAGCAGTGCCAAATCCGGACGATTTTTGCACTTAATGAACAGTACGGACCAAACGTGCAATTTGGCCAAACCACAAGGACGATTTTTGCAATTTTCTCGAAAAACAATTTCAACTCAAGTTTGATACACTTGATGTTAATTCTTTCAAAAAGATAAAATCTTTAAACGCGGAAATTTCTGATTTACAAAACCAACTTTCTAAACAAAAATCAGCTTATACCAATCTTGAAAAAGAAAGGGACGAGCTAAAAAAGGACTTTGCAAAGAAAGAAGACAAACTTTTGGCCGAAATCGTAGAGTCAGAACACATGATTGCACATTTAGAAGAATTAGTGGTTAAGTCGGGTCAGTCAAGTCAAACAATGAAAATGATTTCAAATCAAACTAATCCGATTTACCATACGAAACATAAAGTGGCTCTTGGTAACAACACCCCCTGTAATCTCAAGAAAGCTCAGCATGAACAGAATGTTTTGTATAATGGTAATGTGATTTACACCAAACATGATCCTCCCGTCGTTCGGGATTCTGTGCAAACGATAGAACATGTCGAAGAGAGCATAAATAAAATGAAACAAAAGGATTTGAAACCCATTGATTACAAAAAATTGAACAAACTTTCGGGAATTACTTTTGTTTCACAAAAAGAACCATCTGTGTTTTCCATAAAATGACCATTCTCAAAAATGTTTTCTAAGAAAGTAATTGTTTCCAAATCTCTTTCAAAAATGAAACAAATGTCTTCTAACAACACTTTTAATACAATTGAGGCTAGAGACATTCTGGATGACGTTAAAAAGATAATTCAAGAACTTCAAAATATTGTTAATTCTAAAACTACAATCAGTATTAACAACTGGCATTCCAGTTTTCATATTGAGCAGAAAAAGGTTTTTGAAAACGAAATTACTATCCCACTGAATAACATCAGTGCGAGGGTAATCCATTTTGAACAAGCTTTCTTAAAAGAAACGGCCGACTTTGTCAAGGACCACAAATCCCTGGTAAACGAAGCTAATAAAACTCGTGCAAACATGAATGTTTTGGAAAACCTAAATGATTCTCTTTTCGAAGCTGTTATGACCACTGACATTATGTCCATCATTTTACAAACATATTCTGTTCAAGACGATGAACGACTAAGAGCTGAGACCTCCGCAATTGTTTCAAAATATGAAAATGCTCTTACAAAGCTTGAAAAAGAAAATGTGTCATATTTTAAACAACTTGATCGAAAAAAGGAAGAATGCAAGTATGATAAATTGTCGTATGAGCGTGCCTTAAAGAATATGAAAGAGCAAAATGATATTTTGAGGGCTCAGCTTGAAAGTCAAAAAGGAAAAGGTGAGGAAACTAAGTTTGCAAAACCATTGACTTCGGAAAAACCAAATGTTTCAAACACGGTTCAAAAACCAAAAATGTCAATTTCACGGTTTGCTCCAAAAGTCAATGAGAAAAAGGATTTGACAAAACCAGTCACTCCAACACCCTTGCCAAAGAAAAATGAAAATATTAAGATTGTTGATAAAGGAAAAGCGGTTGTCGAAACACCAAAAGTGATAGCACCTGGCCTTTTTAGGATTAGTCCCACTAGTGCGTCTGCCTCAACATCTAAGACAAATGACAAGTGCATAAAGGCTAATTCTAAAGAATCTAGGGATGCTAAAACGGACAACAATATAAATCCTAATGTGTGTGCCTTACCTTCTACAGGATTAGAAAGCACCTCTAGGAGCAGCAGACTAAAGCCTAGGAGCAATACAAGGAACAATAGAGTCTCGTCTGTCTCTAAGAGTAGTAGCAAGAATAAAGTTGAAGATGTAGAAGAACACCCTAGGAATTTATCGCTTTGTAATAAGAGACATGTTTCATCTGAATGTAATGTCGAAAGTACTGTTTCTAATGCATGTAATGACTCTGTTTGTTTAATATGCAAGAAATGTTTAATTAATGATGTTCATGATGAATGTGTTTCTAAGAATGTGAATGTTACGCCTAAACAGAAGTATGTTCCAAAGGGAACTAGTGCCAGATCTAGATCTATAGAAAGATTAGTTGCACGCTTTAGGTCTACCACTATTAGTCGTATGCATAGGAACTACCTTAAGTATTGTATGTGGATTCCGACGGGTAGAGAGTTCACTCTTCAGGACGGCAAATTAGAAATAGCTCAAGAAAAACAAGTAGCCACTGTCTATGAGTGTGATTTAGATTTTACTCCTAATGGAACCAAATTCAAAACGGTTTCCAAATACAAACTCTTCTGTTCTTGGCAGGTTATCGAAATATGTCTTTGGATCGTCGACTCGGGTTGCTCCAAGCACATGACCGGGAATTTAAAGCTGCTGATCAATTTCATCTGGAAATTCATGGGAACTGTACGCTTTGGTAATGATCACGTAGCAGCTATTCAGGGTTATGGAGATCTTCGGTTTGGGAATTTTTTAATCACTCGGGTTTACTACGTCGAAGGATTGGGACACAATTTGTTTTCAGTTGGGCAGTTTTGTGATGCTGATTTAGAAGTTGCATTCAGGAGAAACACGGTCTTTATTAGAAATTTGGTTGGTGATGATCTCTTAACTGGTAATCGTGGAACAAACTTGTATGCAATCGACATCAACCAAATGGCTTCTACATCACCAATTTGTCTTATGACAAGGGCAACCGAAACTAAGTCCTGGCTGTGGCATAGAAGATTATCCCATCTCAATTTCGACATGATCAACAAGTTAGCCAAAGACAACATCGTCACCGGACTTCCTAAGTTCAAATACACCAAGGAACACCTATGTCCATCATGCGAACAAGGAAAAAGTAAAAGAGCATCATATAAACCCAAAACCGTACCTAGTTCGGAAGCAAGGTTACATATGTTGCACATGGACTTATGTGGCCCAATGAGAGTTGAAAGCATTAATGGGAATAAGTATATTCTTTTTATTGTTGATGATTATTCAAGATATACTTGGGTAAAGTTTTTGAGATCAAAAGACGAAGCACCAGGCATCATCATCACCTTTCTGCAGCGTATTCAAGTTCTACTTCAAGCTCCAGTAAGGATTATAAGAACAGATAATGGCACATAATTCACAAATCAGGAGTTAAGAACTTACCTCGAAGATGTTGGAATTACACATCAAACACCAGTTGTTAGAACTCCACAGCAGAATGGGGTAGTTGAAAGAAGAAACCGAACTCTTGTGGAAGCTGCTCGCACAATGCTGATTTTTTTTAGTGCACCACTATTCTTATGGGCTGATGCTGTAGCCACTGCTTGCTTTACTCAAAACTGATCCCTAGTCCATCTGAGATTCAATAAAACCCCATATGAGCTAGTGAACAGCCGTAAACCTGACATCTCTTACCTTCACGTGTTTGGCGCTTTGTGCTATCCGACGAATGACAGAGAAGATCTAGGGAAGTTAAAAGCTAAGGGTGATATTGGAATCTTCATTGGATATTCATTGGAATCTTCATTGGATATCCAATGGCTTCTAATCAAAACGGATTAGGACCCGCACCAAACATGCAGACTTCTGGACACATCAGTTCAGGACTCGTGCCTCAAAGAGCTCAGTCAACAAACACGGACAAACCTTCAAAACAAGAACTGGAAAATTTCTTTGAGTTAATGTTTGATGAATATTATGGTGGAACTTCGACTAATGCATCTCAACAACATTCCGCTGCACCCGCTCAAAACCATCCACCACCACCACCACAAGATGCATCTACAACAATCGAAGCTGAAGCACCAACTACATCAACATCATCTACACCTACTCAAGCAACTCCAGTAATTGAAACTGAACTACCAATAGTTGATGAGCAAAATCAAAACACTAATTTTCAAGAAGAACCAACAAATAATTCAAACGATGTTGCGTTAGAAGAAGAAGTATTTGAAAACCCATTTGCAACAGACTCTGCTGAATCTTCTTCAAGGTTACAAGAACCATCTAACACACATATGTTTTACCCAAGGTACCCTTCTACGTTTCAATGGACAAAAGACCATCCAATAGAACATGTTATTGGTGAACCTTCAAAGCCAGTTCAGACAAGGAGACAACTTGCCACTGATCTCGAATTATGCATTTACATTTGCTCAATCAGCCTCAAAGAACCAAAGAACATTCGGGAAGCAATGGCAGAATACCCATGGATAGAAGCGATGCAGGATGAAATTCTTCAATACGATTTACATGATAGTTGGGAACTTGTTGAACGACCACTTGATAAACGTGTTCTTGATCTCAAGTGGTTGTGGAAGAACAAACTGGATGAGGAAATGACTGTTATTCGCAACAAAGCTCGTCTCGTGGCTAAAGGTTATCCACAAGAAGAAGGGATAGATTTCGAGGAATCATTCGCGCCTGTAGCTAGACTTGAAGCAGTCCGGATTTTCTTAGCCTATGCAGCTCACAAAAACATCACAGTCTATCAGATGGACATTAAGACAACTTTCTTGAATGGAACTCTGAAAGAAGAAGTATATGTGAGTCAGCCAGAGGGATTCATCGACAAAGATCATCCAGACTACGTCTACAAGCTTAAGAAAGCCATCTATGGTTTAAAACAAGCTCCAAGAGCGTGGTATGACGAACTATCATCTTTCTTGCTCAAAAACAATTTCACAAAAGGAACGGTTGATGACACCTTGTTTATCAAAAAATTCAAATATGACATTTTGATCGTTCAAATTTATGTGGACGACATAATTTTTGGATCAACCAATCCTAACCATTCAAAACATTTTGAAAATCTCATGAAAAGCAAATTTGAAATGTCCATGATGGGGGAACTAAAATTCTTTCTTGGTTTACAAATACATCAATCCCCTCGTGGTATTTTTATCAATCGAGCTAAATATACAATAGAGATTTTGAAAAAACATGGAATGGAAAATTGTGATTCTGTTGGTACTCTAATGGTCACTTCACCAAAAATTGATGCTCATTTGTTTGGGAAACCCATCGATCCGAAGAAATATCAGAGCATGATCGGTTCTCTCATGTACTTAACTGCTAGTCGACCTGATATTCAATTTGCTGTTTGTTTGTTAGCACGGTTTCAGGCAAAGCCTACCGAACTTCACCTCAAAGAGGTTAAAAGGATCTTTCGGTACCTACGAAGAACCATTAACATGGGACTTTGGTATCCGAAGGATTCGGGGTTTACTCTAACAGCCTTTTCAGATGCCGACCATGCAGGAGATCAAGTTACTGCAAAAAGTACATCAGGTGTAGCACAAATTTTGGGTGAAAAGCTAGTAAGCTGGTCGTCAAAGAAACAGGATTGTACTGCGCTATCAACCGCCGAAGCCGAGTATGTGTCTCTATATGCGTGTTGTGCCAAGTTCTTTGGATGCGGACACAGCTCACAGATTATGGCTTTACTTTTGACAGAATACCTATGTATTGTGACTCAAAAAGTGCCATAGCCATCTCGTGCAATCCCGTATATCACTCTAAGACGAAGCATATCAAAGTCCGCTACCATTTCATCAAAGAACACGTGGAAGAGGGTACTGTTGAATTATTTTTCATTAAGACTGATTACCAACTCGCCGATCTATTCACTAAAGCCCTTCCAAAAGAAAGGTTTGACTATTTAGTTCGACGAATTGGCATGTGAAGCCTAACTCCTCAGGAGCTAGAACGTCTTCTCGAATCTTCTTGAAAAATGTTTTCAAAATCGCTTCGCTGTAAATATTTTTGAAAAAACAAAATACAAAATTTGAAAAAAAAAATACAATATAAAATCAAAATTTCAAAAATAATCTTCTCACGACATGTCTCCCGTATAAATCAATATTCTGTACGTTTCTAGAAATGTCATTCAACAATGATACGGACATGTACAGATGCTTGAGCGGGAGTTCTTTAAAATGTTTTTCTAAAACATGTCGTTTCTCAAAAGTTTCTTCACTATGGATTTCGTATACTTCAGTACGAAACCCGGACCCGAATGTTGACTTCTGATTATTTTTAAATCAAGGACTCGTACGTTCAATGACGAAATCTTTTTCAAAAAGTTCGAGTCTAAACAAACGAAAATGATTTCAAGCATAAACTCGTTTTCAAACAAAATTCTTGAGCACTTTTTCAAGATTGTTCAAAAGATTTCTCAAAATCTCTCAAATTGAGTGCTCAAGATAACTCCCTCAAAATACTTAATTGATCTTAAAATGAGCTATTATTAAGGGGGAGTATAAAAACAAAAATGTTCCGAATTCATGCAAAATGAAATCTGTCTTTCTCTCCAAAAGCTTTTTCTTAAACAGTTGATATAAAAAATATCACGTTATGCTATTTTTGAGGGGGAGAAGACATGATTAAAATGTGATCAAAGATGTTTAAAGTTTGTGACTGAATCTCAAAAGAGCTCGACTCAGTAAGTACCAATGAATTGACGAAGCTTAAAATGTCAATAATCGAAAGGACTTGTCCTGAACGGATAATAATTTCAAGCTAGTCTAACTAGTGATGTAAGCGTGTCTCGAATAGGACTTGTCTGAGTAGAATGTACCGTATCGAGAGACTTTCTTTGGACTTGACCAGGACGGGTAATAACTTCAAGCTAGTCTAACTAGTGATATAAGCGTGTCTCGAATCGGTCATGTTCGCTGAAAGTGGATCAATTCAAAAAGTGCAAACTCCTCACGCATGTGCAAATTCCTTAAAAATTCATGAGCACATGTGAAGGGGGATTCCTTCAATAGAAATGCAAAACTCTCGAAGTGTCAACAATGTGTTTTATTATCATAAAACACTTTGAGAGATTTTCATAAATGGTTTCATGGCAATTATAGGATAGTCATGGAGTTATAAGGTGACTAAGGTTAGGAAAAACCGTCCTATGATCCGCCAGAGCCGGAGGGATCTACCCAAGGACAAATCCAATAGATTAGAATTAGAAGTCCTTAGGTATGATTGAAAAAAGGAGAAAATGAGAAAGGAGAAAGAAGGGGTTGAAGAATTAAAAAGAAAAGTTATGAAAAAGGGTGAAAAGAAATAGCCCTCCAAATGTTCAACCTTAGGGCAGACTTCATATGCTACTGGTTGTTACTAAGGTGACACCGGTATTGAAGACAAAGACGTCATGGACCCAGTGACGCACTGCACTAAACCTTCTTAACCATTCAAGTTCTCTTAAAAGAGCTTGTTTCATTCTCACGGGGAACCGGTGTAATCTATCGACCTGTCTCTTAGAGATGGTTGATATTGAAGTAGAAGACCTCTCCCTAATCTCCGCATAGGAAACCAAATGTGCACTTATCGAGTCTAGTGCCCCGAGATTCATCAAAAGATCTCATAGGAACACATGATATTTCTACACTGGTTGTTCATCATTAAGGACGCCAAATGTAAACTTTAGAGTCCTGCGCAGATCTTAGCAATCTGCCAGAACATTTATGAGAGGATTCACTTTTGTGATTCTCAGTGATTGAATGGAAATTCCTGCCAGGGTCAACATCAAGCAGCCCTGACAGCAGGTCACTTCGGTAATTCTTTATGGGTTACGCTTAGTGTTCGCGGTGGTTTCAAACGGTCTACAGTCGTGGAGTGATCCCCAGCGACTCACCCAGTCATTGAGCTACTAAGTAGGTCTTGTAAGCTCTCTCGAGAGTATCTGACATGGGAACGGCCTTGGTAAGGGTTAGAAGGAGTCTTCACACTATGCTGTTGACGATCTCTAATCCTTATCTGTAAGTACCGGATGCTTTATTGCTAACTATTTATATGCAGGGACACTTCATCTCCATGGCGACAGATTCCACATGCTCATACATACATCTGGAAGTTAAAGAAAGCTCCCTCAAAGATCTATACAACGCAATATTCAAATAAAGATTCTACGCCAAAAAGAAGAATCTACAAAGTATAAAGACTAAAGATCAAAGTGAATGAAAGGGAACTACATGCATATGAATATCAAAGTCCACAGATGTATGAGCATGTTGGAATGTCAAACAACCACCATAGACGCAGAAGTGACGAAAGGCAGATAACTCCACATCACAAAGGAACAAAGAACGATGAAAAATCAGTTATCAAAGATCACAAAGCATGAAGGAACAAAGACTAAAGACTATTCTACAATGACACACAAAGTTAAAGACAAAGAACACGGAAGACCCAATAACGTGGAGCATCATTCGAATGACCACCCCTTAGGGGGAGATTGTTAGCATTAAAAATATATATATAGAAGTGATGGTCATTCTCATATTATAACTTTGTGTCGTTTGTTAAGATTAGTAATGGTTTAGTCATTGGGCTTTGGACTTGGCAAGCTAATATGTTATGTGCTATGTTTCATAAGCCTTGTTATCTAATCATATAACCAAGTCCAAGCCCAAGTCCATTAGAAAGCCCATGAGGCCTTTCTCTCTAACTATATAAGACACTTACCTAGTCATTTGTAAGTGTGCTTGTGTGTGAAAGTGTGTGTGTTTTATTAATAAAAGCTCTCTTATTTCATCTCTTATTCTCTCATATCTAACGCCACATTCATAACATCAAGTCACCATCTTTACTTCATCTAGTGCTCATATTATTGTTAAAGTTGACATATCTAAGGTCCTACATTGTTCTTTGACCTCCCCTTTCGTAGACCACCAATTTCAGTATACCGTTTCAATGACCTGCACACAAAATTTATTTCAGATTAAGATTTTTCTTAAACCTTAGTTTACGGTTACCACTACTTATGGGAAACCTATCATAAACCCAAACCCCCCGCTTAAGTGTTGCAACCCCCGCGTTGCGGCGAGGTGTTTTGGTAAAGAAGCAGTTTACGTTGTGTTTAGTAAGTGTTGCAAACTGGAAATTGTGGCAGCAATATTTTAACACTGCAAGATTGCGATAGTGTTTTGCATACATTAGGTTTATGTGCATTTGCTGCACAAATGCTATACAAAAGTTCAGGTTATTTTGTATAACACATAAATTCCAATCAATCCCTAATTCCAAATATCCAATGTCAGTAGTTTACGAACCACAAAAAAGAAACCTGAATTTCAAAAAATCTGCTAAAATGTATAACCAAAAGTAAAATAAACTAAACCCCGAAATCGAAAAAAACATAATCTAAAATTTTAGTCTTTACACTTTTGTGCAAAGGATTTATACCTTCGTTTCAATTTAAATCAATAGACAGTCAGCTGATGACATCCTTAGGCACAAAAAACCCTACAAAACCACGATGATATTCATTCAAATCAATAATCGTAGCCCTAGATTTCAGAAACTCTAGGGACAAAATATGTTTGCAACTTACAAGTGTATGTTTTTGACCCTCTTCATTGGCAAAAAATCACAGTTGCTATTACAATGCTTATATCCCCAAATCCCTGCAACAGTTGTTGTGTTGCTGGCTTTGCATCCTCTGCATTCTAACGTTGCTTGTCAAGCATCTATACAAAATTAAGTTTACAATATTCACATGAGTTCAACAAATTGCTTCACAAATGAACAAAATTAATAACATCATGGTAAGCTTGTGGGGAAACCTTCGTACGTTGTGGTCGCGATCCAATTGCCATATTTTCTCAACTTGTTAAAGAACTTTATATTCTGCAAGCGGCAAGCCATTTGTTACTGATAGACTGCACAACTTCTTCCACTTTTGCAGCTAAAGATGGCGGTGCAAATAGACATCCTGTTGCGCAAAGACATCATGTTGTGCAAATAAATCTGAGATGCAAAAAAGAAATAGTGCAAACAATTTTAAAAGCAAAGACATCCTGTTGTGCAAACAAATTTGAGCTGCAAAAAGAAATAGTGCCATCAGATTCAACTTCTACTCACGTTGCAGCATTCACACGCAGCCCATGAACACACCCACCCCACATCCCCTGATCACACACCCTGAACACACCCACACCACTGACACACACGGTGAAACCTGAATATGTTGTGGACTGAATCAAATTGACTTTTAGGCAGCTTCGTCTCCCTCAAGATGAGTTGTATAAAAAATATTTAATGCAACTTACCTTGACCAAGAGTAACCTTAAACGGAGTCCCCCAATGACGATCCAAGACAAATCCTAATCAAAACAAATGGTCATTCTATTAATCATTTGATTGTAGCTAGCCATGGGGTAACTGTAAGTAACTATATCAAATAGTAAACAACTACTTTCACAGACATAAATCATGCATAATGCGAGCGACGAAGCCATTTCAGTATTAACATCTAGAAATCTTATGGTGTGTTTGTTTTAACTTCAAAGTTGTGACATTTAATCAACTATGCAACCTGTCCTTTTCCTATTAGTCAATTCAAAAGGATGTCTAGTAGCAGCAGCGGTCAATTGTGTAATTAGGCATGCAAACTTCTAGTTCGGTTCTAAGTCTTTGAGGATCCATCTCAACAGTTCTAAGTGGCCTATGAAATAGATGAGCTTATTCATAAGACATAAGTCTTACCTGACCTTGACTCCATATTTCCGGTAGCAAAAAACTCCTTCCATTGTTTCCGAGCCTTATCTGCAACTAAAGCAACTACATTCAAATTAGCATACGTTGAAGAAAAAAATCATATAAAAAAACAAAATGCAAGGGAGAATGGAGATTACTACCTTACAATTATCATAAAAAACAAATCTCACCTAAAAGATACCACCAATCCACAATTCTTTGACAGTTGAACCTGTGTGAGCATCCAAAACTGCCGGCTCCTCTTCAATCACCATACCACGATCAGTTGCAACGACTAATCCAAGAGCATAAGATCCTACCACATATATGTGATTCGCATTGATAATAAACCTCTTGGAGTAATGGTTTACATTCAAAAGGAGGCACTAAAAAATACCATGGGTTAAATATAAACACATATTCATGTACCTGAGTTTCCCGACAGGCGACATATATGTGGCAATCGATAAAAGCTCGGGTACATGAATAGCAACCGACAAAAGGTTAAACATGGCTACAAATATAAGGGCCGTTTTAACCTCAATGGCCATGTATGAACACTTGTTCCAGCATGAACCAAGCACACCCTGCAGAATCCAAAAAATCAGGTAAAGGCATTTTTTTTTTTTAATTCCAAAACATGCGAACAATGTAGCTCATGTTAAAAACAACAGAGATGGAAGAAGAATTGGAAGTTAGAAAAACTTATCAGTGTTCCGTTTATCTTAATGCTTCATCATAGCAAATCAACCATCTTTACCACCATGTCATGCACCAAGAACAGAAAAGAAAGAACAAAAATAAGTTATAAATACGAACTTAAAGCCTAAAAAAGGATCCTAAAATTAACTTAAAATGTTTACTAAATTATCTTGGTCAACATTTTTCAGCAAATAATTAAATTTTTATATTAATCGAACACTTTTTACACAATAAACAAATCCAAACAATATTTTCATGAACCTATGTCAAGCAACTTACAAAGACTTATTTGTACGGATAAGCATAAGCAGAATAAATTAGCAAGCCCAAAGGTTCACTTATTTCTAACAAAAATGGAGGAGTTCGAGACCAATAACATTAGTACATTACTATCGTAACAACCTTAGCCCAAAACTACCCATTTATGCAAACATTTTCGCATAAACTACTAAATTGTGCAACAAAAACCAAAGCGGCAAATCTTATACCTGAGAATGATATCGGAACCCATAAAACCGCCTCCCGACACACTACAGAGGTGCAACCGCCCCCTACTCACTTGCCACCACAGATTTAAACCCATTCGGCATCTTAACAGCCTCATCACCATGACTCATTCAAACAACCTGCACAAAATAAGTTTAACAATTAGCAGGAGCAATTTTTACAAACACAAAAAAAAACTACACCTCTTTTTTTATTGCTATTTATTTATGATGATTTTCTAAAAATTAAAAAAATAATAAAAAATAACTCCACAAACAAAAAATAAAATTCTTAGTGGTTAACTTTTACATTCATATTTTCAGTAATTTATAATCTACAAAAAAAAAAAAAAAAAAAAAAAAAAAAAAAAAAAAAAACCAAAGTTCATAAAAAAAAAACACAAAAACTATTTTTAAAAGATAGAATGAACAAAACCTCCAAATTATGAGAAACCCATAATCTAAAAATGAAGGTGAATTTTGTATACAAAATTTGGCACCTTTTTTGTATTTCTAGATTTATTTTCATAGAACTGATTCCCCATCTTCTTCATCATCGTGGTGAGCTAATCATCCGTGAGTGTGTGTATTCAGACATAGTGGTTTTGTGCGGTGGTTGTGGAAGGATCTGGATATGGGTCTCTTTTTTTGATCATATATGATTAGTGTGTGTGTGTGTGGAAGCTTCAAGAAACACAAAAACAACACAAAGTTATAATCTAAACACATACACTGTAGATGGTACTGTGCTTACACTCACAAACAACACTGTGGATATTTTGATTCCGGAGCGGGTCCGGTTAGCAGGACGGGTTTTTCTGGTTGCCGGTTTACAACCGCTGCTATGATAAATGAGAGAGGAAGTGAGATGGACCGGATGGGTACCAAAGCATATGTAGCGGGTTTGGGCTTAGCGACACAAAATGGACCCCTAAAGTCTATGATGAATAGTTCACGGGCTTTATACTTATTGTATAATTTGGTAGTTTTTCATTGTCTATTTATGTATTTTGAAGGTTTGGTATATTCACAATTATGTTTCTTCATAGAAAGTTATATTTTTTAAGAGGCGGATGTGATTTAATTTTTTTTTATGTAAACACTACAATAAAAACGAATGAGTTTATTATTATTATTATTATTATTATTATTATTATTATTATTATTATTATTATTATTATTATGTCTGAATGATATAAGTACAAATCAGTTTTATTCTTACGAAACATGAACGTGTTTGAACATTATACTAGCATTTGACACATAAAGTTAACATAGTTTAGCAACGTTGGAATAAAATGTCTTAAACAAAATATTCAAAAACATTGTGTCGCAATTTAATCTCGTAAAGTAGTCATATATTGTTGATGTATTGTACTCCCATGTGGTTGAACATCTTCATCATTTTACAAATTATCACTATCATTTACTTTAAAAAAAAAAAAAAAAAAAAAAAAAAAAAAAAAAGAAAAAAAATCTTAGTGTACTTATTAGTGTCAATTAACAATTTAAACAAATTTTTAACGAAAAAAATTAAATTCATGTTCAAATTGTAACTTAATTTCACAAACTAGTTATATATTACTATTGTTTAAAAAAACTCTTAAGTGTTTGAGCAACAACATTATTTTTTTGAACATTATTTATTTAGCAAAAAGAAAAGGGTAATCCTCTTTAATATACTATCAAATATTAAAAGAAAAGTCGAGATAAAATATCGCAGAAAATAAAGAAAAAAAAAAAAAGAAAACAAAGAAAAATAGATAAAGCAAATAGAAAGTAATAATAAAGTAAAAAAATTGAGGAGGCATTAGTCATTCAGACACATCTGAAGTTTCAGTCTCTGACCACGTCTGAAATAAATTAATTAATTAATAAAATTATGGGCTGAAATATCTGAACGTGTTTGAATGAGTTGATTAAATGACTGTTAAAAGTTTTTTTTTTTTTTTTTTTTTTTTTTTTTTTTTTTTTTTTATAGAACAAACATCACCTTATTCGAGAAAGTACTGTACATTGTTTAGGAGAGATATATTTGTCATTATTTCTAACTCTTGACCACCCTGAAATGCTATTAGTGAAATTTAAACCATATAAGTTTGTAGAAGATTTAGATGTCCTACAACTTGATCATTGTTGTTAGTGTAAATTTGTTTAGAACGACAATTTTAACTATTTTACAATAATTTACGCTACAAATCTATCTCACATATTTTAAGCAGGATTTGAACTCACAAACATTTAATTAGAGGTTCTCATCCTTTGGTATGATAACAAAAACACAAATATCATTTTCTTTTTTATAGAAAAATGTTAATCTGTACTTTATTATACCATAATAGTTTGATTAATATAATTGAAATGAAAATTAAACAATCACTATAATGGCGAATTCATGGGTGATAATTTCATATCATATCATAATTCATAACTAGCTAATCAGACATTCAGACAAGCTTATCAAAACACCCTTTTTTCTAATGAGTAAGTTGCTTTAATATATTGAGTGACAATAATTGGCAAAAAGTCAAATTAAGAAGAAAAAAACATTTTAAATAAGAAGCACACTCACGCTCCGACGTCTGACCTTATCAGTGCAATAATGTTGTATTTATTTTTTCAATTTTATCTATAAAATGTGTGTCATGGTCTTAGGGTAGTGGCAGCCATGCCGTTGGGCCAGCGGTTTGCCCCCAAACCGCCGGGAACACCGCCGCCACCCCAGCAGTTTGGGTGGGCGGTGTACTTCAGCGGCAAAATACCCTGCTGCGGTTTGGAGTTTGAAATGGTTTGAAATGTGAACGTTGGGGAAAAAACAAAAAAAAAATAGACGTTAGGGGGAGCGGCTTTGTAACAAAAAAAAAAAAAAAAAATCTATAAATACCAAACACAATACAAATAAACTACACTTATTCAAATACACACACCATACAAATTACTACTAAATCCTTTACATTTCACACAATGGTGTCATCATCTTCTTCATCCGATGAGTTATATTTTAAATTAAGAAGAAAAAAAACATTTTAAATAAGAAGCACACTCACGCTCCGACGTCTGACCTTATCAGTGCAATAATGTTGTATTTATTTTTTCAATTTTATCTATAAAATGTGTGTCATGGTCTTAGGGTAGTGGCAGCCATGCCGTTGGGCTAGCGGTTTGCCCCCAAACCGCCGGGGAACACCGCCGTCACCCCAGCGGTTTGGGTGGGCGGTGTACTTCAGCGGCAAAATACCCTGCTGCGGTTTGGAGTTTGAAATGGTTTGAAATGTGAACGTTGGGGAAAAAAAAAAATAGACGTTAGGGGGAGCGGCTTTGTAACAAAAAAAAAAAAAAAAAAAAAAAAAAAAAAAAAAAAAAAAAAAATTCTATAAATACCAAACACAATACAAATAAACTACACTTATTCAAATACACACACCATACAAATTACTACTAAATCTTTTACATTTCACACAATGGTGTCATCATCTTCTTCATCCGATGAGTTATATTCCCCCCCCCCCCCCACGACTTTTCAACAAAATCAATCCACGGGTAGTACTCTATCAACCTTTTTAGCCATGTACGATTCGATTGAGGACACGGCAACCTCTACCGAACCACGAGCGTCTGTCACCCGTTTTCGTGAAAAAGCTTTACAAAATCTAAAGGATGACTATTTCGTTGAACAACCAAAGTTTGCCCACCATATTTTTCGAGATAGGTTTCGTATGAATAAAAGGTTGTTTTTAAGAATTGTTGGTGATATTGAAGCGAGATTCGAATGGTTTCAAGAGGGCGTTGATGCGAGGGGGGCAAAAAGTTTCACGGCTTTACATAAATGCACATCGGCCATTCGGCAACTCGCAACGGGTGAACCTCCGGATAGATTTGATGATTATTTAAACATGGCACGAAGAACGTCAGGTTATAATTTTTTTTTATTTAATGTTGTCGTTATATTTTTTTTATTTAATGTTGTCGTTATATTTTTTTATTTAACGTTGTCGTTATATTTTTTATTAATGTTGTCGTTATATTTTTTTTATTAATGTTGTCGTTATATTAACAGGAGAATGCCTTGATCATTTTTGCAATGCGGTTATTGAATTATATGGTCGAGAGTTTTTACGTAGGCCGACATCTCATGACATTGCACGCTTATACGAGGTACATGAAGAACAACATCACATTCCTGGAATGCTTGGTAGCATTGATTGTACACATTTCGTTTGGCGAAATTGTCCTAGACATTTGAAAGGCCAATATAAGCGAGGTGATCACCAATACCCGACTATTATGCTTGAATCCATCGCTTCGTACGATTTGTGGATTTGGCATTCGTTTTTTGGTCCTCCTGGTGCAAACAACGATATCAATGTTTTGAATCAGTCTCCGTTGTATCTTACGGAGCGAAATGGAACGGCGCCAAACAATTCATTTTCTGTAAATGGACGTCTTTACAAACGTGGATATTATCTTACCGATGGAATCTATCCTACATATTCTACGTTTGTTAAAGCATATAAGCATCCCACTGATCCGAAGGAAAAGAGATTCAAGAAGTTACAAGAGTCTGCAAGAAAAGATATCGAGCGAGCTTTTGGTCGTCTTAAGGCAAAATGGATGATTCTCAGTCGTCCTCTCCGTCCTATGACGGTCGAAAAGATTCGACAAATCGTTAATACTTGTATCATATTGTGCAATATGATTTTAAAAGACGACGAGATGGCAATATCACCGGTTCATATAATGGATCCGCCGATCGCGCCAGTATATGACGATACTGTACTACCGGAGTTACTCGATGAACAAATCCATTATCGTCTCCAATATGATCTTACGGAGCACGTTGAGGCTCAAAACTTAGCATACCTCGATGACTAGTTATTTCTTTTCTTTTTTTTACGTATTATGTAATTTTCTATTAATTATTTTTTTTCTCCAAGTATTATGTATTTTTATTTTAATTATTAATGAAATATTATGTTTTTATTAAATTATTTATTTATGAAAAAAAAAATGGTGGTTTGGGAGGTATGAAAAAAGTATTGTTGCCACTAAAAAAAGGTTGGGAGGTATGGAAAAAGTGTGAGTGAGGTGGAATGATATTATTGGTTGGTTGGGAGGTATGAATTTTTTTTGGAGGTATGGTTGCCACCACCCTTATATGATGGTATATTATTATGGTATTAAAAGTTAGTAATTGGATAAGGGGGTTGGCAACACAAACAATCACTCCTCTTATGCCACATCACTCTTCCATTTTTTCCTTCACTCACTCACTTTTTGTTGGCGTCACACCCCTCACCCTTCACTCACTAATTTTTTTTTTTTTTTTTTTTTTTTTTTTTTTTTTTTTTTTTTTAATTCTATTAATAACCATGAATCAAATACCACTTTGATATCAATAATACCAGTCAAACTCACATTATATAACGCTCCCACCCTCATTTGTTCAAGTATTTTCCAACATGCTAAAACCCAAATCACACAACCCAACAATCAAAAGCCCATAAGCCCAAACAAAAACTCTAAAACACATCATATAACACACCCACCCTCATTTGTGCCTCATTTTTGTAGCAGCCAACAAACCTTAAAAAAAGAAAAAGAATATGCTGGCTGGACATGGGTTGCGATCAAGAACAAGGGACTTGTTCGCAAGAGGGTTTAGGGGGTTGGCTCCAACGGTCCAATTTAGTCCATTCCAACGTTCGTTTTTTGATTTTGCAACGGATACAAAGCTTCGGTAAGCTTCACCGCAAATGGATGCTCCCGTGCGGTAAGGAGGGGAGGGCGGCGGTGTTCCCGTGCGGTGGGGATGCCGCACCGTGCCTCCCCGCACCCATTGCCAACCCCCTAAGCATTTTAAAATAGACTTGTTTCTTGAAGTGGATATGGAGAGTAGGGCTGTAAACGAATCGGATAAATACGAACATAGCTTTATTCATGTTCGTTTATTTAATTTTAACCGCACAAATAAACAGACCCAGACGCTTAAACAGACAAATTTTTTTGTTCATGTTCGTTTATGTTCATATTCGCTTAAACGGACAATTAACGAACGCTAAAAAAGCATAAACATTCGAACATAAATGAAAATAGACAAACAAACATAAACGTTATTAAATTCTGCATAATATATTGTTTTATAAGTGTTATTCTGTTTAAACAACCCAATTTTAAAATTATAAAATTAAAATATATGATATACGGACATAAATAGATAAATGAACATTAACAAATATTAATGAATGCATAATCGGACGTTCACGAACATAAATGAACGAACATAAACGAACTATTTATCGAACGGTTTATGAAATGTTCAATGAACGTTTAGTTCGTTTACAACCATAATGGAGAGTGTTAAAACCCTGAAAAATGTGTTTGAAATAGGTTCTAGGAGGGTTTTTTTTTTTTTTTTTTTTTTTTTTTTTTTTTTTTTTTTTTTAAAAGGTTCTTGGAGTACTACTCTCTAGACAAGAAACAACGTTATCATTATTGTTCTAACTCATATGTAGTTGATAGCGCAATAAAAATTTTAGTCCTCTCAATCTGAAACAAAAGTTATGCGATGCCACTTTCAGTAGTTTAGATTTTTAATTTTGACACATTTTATGATATAATGACTATTGTCAAACAATGTTGCCTGTAAAAACATTTTTTTTTTTTACTCATTGTAACACTTAGACATAAAAACCCGTTTCATTAAATTTCCATGACAAATAAGGAATGTGTTAAAGCCCAGGTTTTTATTGACCCGATTCGAGTAGTCAACTTATAAGCAGGTTCGTCCCGTATATTTCAGAAGCACTGTACAATATTGAAAGTAAACCCTTTTCATCATTGTCCGCTTGTTCGTGTGGATTTTGAAGCTTGTGTACTTATTGTTAGAAGAGTGAATTGCAAGAATCGTCCTTGTGGTTTGCCTAAATTGCAGATTTCGTCTCTGAGTTTTCGAAAGTGCAGGCGGCCTCCCTGTGGGGAGTTTTTGGTTCTGTTTTGGTCCCTGACCATTGCAGAAATGGTCCCTGTGGTTTGCTCAAAATTACATGTTTAGTCCCTGGTTAGGACCAAAATGGAACCAAAAACTCCCCACAGGGAGGCTGCTTGCACTTTCAAAAACTCAGGGACGAAATATGCAATTTGGGCAAACCACATGGACGATTCTTGCAATTTACTCTTGTTAGAATTATATATCATGATATTCATAAATAATAAACACATAAAGCATCAAAGTACATGCGGAAGTGTAGGATCAAAATAACATATAATTAATTAACCAAATTAAAAGAATGCGTAACTTTTGATTCTAGTCAAACAAGAATCAATCTTCAATTCAATCACCAAGAACCCTAATTAGGGTTTATAATTGGGTTAAAGAATTACCCCTTACAATTTTGTAATTCAATCAAAGATACAATCAATAGTGTGATTGTACCACGTTCTTGTACATACGTACTATTAGCGATTCGATATGAATGCTAGTTCTTGATCACAATAGATTAACCAAACACTTTTGTTATGCTCAAGATCACTTGCAAATCCCTTTTCGTGGGGTTTCACTCATTGACCTAGGAACAAGAGAGGAGAAAAGAAGAAATTTGGTCTTCTATTGAAATCAAGTGTATCAAAAGATGAATACATGAGGATGTATTTATACCCTTATGGTAGATATCAAGTTTACTCTGAATTCCATGTGGGATACCCATATTCGGCCAATTACAAGCCCAAGAAAGGATTTCTAGAATCTTCTATTGGCTTGTTTCCTTCCATTCGTATCCCGTTGACATTTAACGACCGATAGTCAATTCCGATAAGTGATTAACGTTCGCTAGTCGTTTATTGTGAATTAAATAATTAAATATAACATTTTATATTAATTATTTAACATCGACTCTCATACGTAAAGTGTGCAATCCTGTAGTCTCTAGTTCGATCATAACACACATCTTATTATAAAGTATGGCGCTCTATTGAAATATTTGATGCATTAAATTTTATTATAAATTCTTTATACAAGGTTGATTTATTTTTGCCTAATGATCAAATTTTTTCACATCTATACTACATATAATAGGCAAACCACTCTCTTTCCAAAAATTTTAAATGTACAAAAAAATATGCAATGTTTACAACACTTTAAAGCAAGGATTTTTCATAAGTACAACAAACAAAGCATTATGTACAAGCAAAACAAGCATAATACGAAATTCAGACCATAAGCATAAAGTTGTACATTAAATACCATTAAAAACACCTCTAAACATAATATTACAACTATTAGAACATAATGTACAACCCCTATTTAATGCACTCAATTTTTATAATTACAACAAAGTAAGCATATTGTACAACAAAAATAAGCATAATATCATTTTCGGACCAAAATTCCATAATCGCATCATTAATGCTATTAAAAACACCCCTTCACCAAAAATTACAACCATTTAAGCACAATGTACAATAGCTGCAACCCTCCATTAAAACTCATCCATCTTTAAACCCAATTCACAATGCACAATGCATAATGTACATATTAAAAAAAACAAAACATGACATTAACTATTGGATTATACATTATACGAATTGAATCAATCTATTTTCTAACTAAGTTGGGTCGTTAAAGAGCTAAAATATCAAACAAAAATATTTTACTTGTTGATTGTAGGATGAAACCCTTAAGCGATTCTACGAAATTATGTACCATTGCTTGAAAGGTTGCATCTTGCAAAACCGAGAGCGATACATACAATACAATCGTAACGATTTAAAAAATATATATCGAATCAAATAGTAAGATAATATTGCCCAAACAAGTGATTTAATGGGAAAACTTGTAACGCTCGTAATACTAATCACCAAGTACTTGTAACATATGAATTGAAAAAAATATATTGATAACATTAAAATGTCAGTTATCTATATTGCTGTATAAATGTTTGTCTAACTTCTCATATAAACCATACAACAAGAACAAATCTCAACACATCAACTCCAAGATCTCAGATTTTGTAAACTTGTTTACAAATCTTTAACAGATTTTACAAGTTTTATTCAAAAACCCATCATAGATCCGAAACTAAAAGAACAACAAGATCTCAGATTTTTTTTTTTTTTTTTTTTTTTTTTTTTTTGTGTTTCACAAGATATTTCCAAACCAAAATAAATCTTAAACACACGAAAAAAAAATAACATCATAGATCTATGTGAAGTTTTGCTTCTTGTTAATATCCGAAACATGTAAAGAAAGAACAAAACCTCCGTTTCATTCTTTCCTTTCATTCGGTTCAAAATAAAACGAAACAAAAGCAAACAAAGTATACCTACCCGAGACCTCTATGAGGTCTTGAAGCCGCATTCGAACTGAAAATTCTAACATCTTTGTGCTTTTGTGTTTTCGTGGGTTTGAAAGCAACAAGAAAGGATTTTTTTTTCTTTTTTTTTGAAGATTGAAGTTGGTGTTTGTGTGGTGTGCGATCAAGAGCAGAAGAGAGAAGGAGATGGGGGCGCTGGTGATAGTTATGTGTGATTAGGGTTGTCACAAATGATTAGGATATGTATGGTTTTTGGATCGGATTGGATAGGATAGATCATGGACTGGGCTTTTGTAATTTTAGTGTTACTATCTTTTGAGATGGGCCGTTGGCACTAATGTTGGGTTGGATAGGTTATAATACAAGTAGCATTAATCCGATTATTGAAAAGTTGTTTTGTTTTAGCTAAAATATGGGTGTTACAATTTTTTGTTATTTCGGATTATTGTTAATTCTTGGTAGTATTTTGGCTAATAGTTATTTTTGAGGTACGTGTTATTGACAAAATCAGGATTAATCCATTATCAAGATTCACTTAACCAATAAAAGGCTACAAATCTTCTTTTTAATCTTCGAACCTTATAAAGAAATAACCAAAACAATTTTGTTTCAATTATTTCTTTCATTCGGTAAGACTTAAAACGGAAAATCAAAACTCAAAAATGATATACAAACGTCACCTACCCAACACCTCTTTTCCAAGATCTTGAAGCCACCTTTCAACAAAAAGAAATTAGAAACCGTGCATACTCATATCTGTGAGACGGTTTAAAGCAAATATAGTTTGCATTGTAAAGCTTAAACTTATTTTAATTTAATTATCATTCATTTGTACAATTATTGTTAGAAAAAACGTGTAACCAAATAATATTTGCTCGCCATAATATAGTCACAGGGTACCCGCCGCCGCATTGCACGGGTACCCTGCTAGTTACTACTAATGTTTGAAAGATAAAGGGTAATCCTTCAAATATAAAAAGTTGATGAATATGATCGGATTGAAATCTTAAGATTTCATTATCAAGATCGAAATCATATTAAAATCATACATTGCAAATATCTTACGTATCATTTTTTGTATTCTCGTTAGATTTTAAGATAAAGATCGAAATCTTAGATCAAAATTTTGTTCAACTAATCGGGTCCGATCGGGTCCAATCAAATTTTCAACATTGCAAATAAGCACTTAGAAAAAGCCATTGACCTACCATGTCGAAATTTTTAACTTTTAGAAGTCCACAATCCATTATCCAATCACACTACAAAATCATGACATTACTATTATCAACCATTAATATACTCAACTTTAAATTCAATTAAATGTTGTACTACAACCTACCATAATTAACAACAAAATCACAAATAGTAGTCTTCCCCTATAACATTTCTCACTTCTCATAAAACCAATCCTTCACACACACACACACAAACAAAAAAAACACACTTTTTTTCACTTCACATTTTTATAAGAAAAAACACAACAAAAAAGGGTCTTTTTTGATATTATTTATTTATATCATTTTTAATATCAAATATAGTAATCTTGGGATCAGATTTCAAGATTGTTGGTCTCTACCTTTTTCTTGATCTAAGATTACATAGTAATCCTAAATCTTTTATATTTTTATTTCATTTTTTGCAACACAAGATACATAAAAACATTATTTAATTTATATGAAACTTTTGGGTTTTGATGGCTCAATTATCTCAAAATGAAAGGTCTTCACAAAGAGGGTTTAGAGTTCAAGCTCCATTGGTGAGTTCTTTGACTTTTTTAGGTCAAAATCTTGATTGAATTAGTAATTTTTTTCGTGATTTTGATGATTGCATGTAAATTGGTTTGTGGGTTTTGTTTATGAGTGGTTTTTATAGATACCCAGATGAAAAAAATATGAAATTTTTAAGAAATTTTGATTGTGATTTTTTTGTTGCTAAAGATACTAAAATTATTAAAAAAGATGGAATTTTTAAAGAATGTTGATGTTATGCTTTAAGTTGTGATGTGGGTTTTGGCTAATTTGAACTAAATTGTGTGAATTTTTTGTTTTTATGGGAATTTGGGGATAATAAGTTAATGTTTAGTATGGTTTGTGTTTATGGTTTTTTGGCTGACTTAATTGAGTACTGCCCTAGTGTTTTTGGTTTATTGTGTTGTTTATGTATATGATTCATCAGCATTTTGTTTGATAAGTATTTAGGTTTTCTTGTTGACTTGTTGTAGACTGCGGCTAGTTTGTGATAGAAAAGGTCAAGAATTTGTCTTTGACGGCGTTATGTACTTGTTTAGGATCGATTTGTTTAGGCCAAGTATTTTTTTACGGATGTATGATTGTTGGTCTCACGTATTAGTCTTAAGGATTTAGGATGGAGTTAACAAAATCGGTAGTCCTGAAATCAGTGGTTTAGAGCACAATTTTGGGAAATTTAGGATTAGTTTTACTAATTTTGGGAGATTGGATAGTAACTGTGAAGCTTATTGCTGTATTTATATGAATTTTACAACATAAGTACTTAGGTAGATGGTATCTCATGATGTTCTTTGTTACTTTATCATCATGATGAACAGTTGCTGTCAGTTGTTGAAGCTTCTGTTTGCAGTGTTAGCTACATATACAACATCAACAGTTTATCATGATTTTTATTGTGTATGCGTTTATATCTATTTAAACCGCAAACATTGATAGTGTTGGAGTTATGGTGAATTCTTGCATCCTAACATGGGGAAATGATACAGGTTGAGTCGGTTTCATGCTACTGCAGAGTCGACGCAGGCTTAAAAACAGTTGCTGGGGCACGGAAATTCGTTCCTGGATCAAAACTTTGCATCCAGCCCGATATCAACCCACGCGCACACAAGTCGAAAAACAGTCGCAGAGAAAGAACCAGAGTCCAACCACCTCTTCTTTCCGGGCTCCCAGACGACCTAGCCATTGCTTGTCTAATCCGGGTCCCACGTGCCGAACACAACAAGCTTCGGTTAGTCTCCAAACGATGGTTCAGACTTTTGTCTGGTAACTACTTCTATTCCCTTAGAAAGAATTTAGGAATGGCAGAAGAATGGGTTTATGTTTTCAAACGAGACCGTGATGGAAGGATTTCCTGGCATGCTTTCGACCCGATTTACCAACTGTGGCAGCCGCTGCCGCCTGTCCCTGCAGAGTACGGTTACGCTCTCGGGTTTGGCTGTGCGGTTCTAAGCGGATGTCACCTTTATCTGTTTGGAGGTAAAGACCCTCATAAGGGTTCTATGAGACGGGTCATTTTTTACAGTGCCAGAACAAATAAATGGCATAAAGCTCCCGATATGCTTCGAAGACGGCATTTTTTTGGAGCTTGTGTGATCAACAATTGTCTTTATGTAGCAGGTGGTGAATGTGAGGGGATCCACCGGACTCTACGGTCTGCGGAAGTTTATGACCCGAATAAACACCGGTGGAACTTTATATCGGATATGAGTACAGCAATGGTGCCTTTTATAGGTGTGGTACATAACGGGAAATGGTTCTTAAAAGGACTTGGGGCCCACCGGGAGGTCTTGAGTGAAGCATATTGTCCCGAGTCTAACACATGGGCTTCTATAACGAATGGGATGATTGGTGGGTGGCGGAACCCGAGCATATCCATGAACGGGCAGCTTTTTGCTTTGGATTGTCGTGATGGATGCAAGATTAGGGCTTTTGACGAACAAACGAATTCCTGGAAAAGATTTATTGATAGTAAGGTTCATTTAGGGAGTTCACGTGCTTTGGAGGCTGCGGCTCTTGTTTCATTAAACGGGAGGCTGTGTATAATTAGAAATAATATGAGTATTAGTTTGGTTGATATCTCGAGCCCGAATAAAGAAGTAGAGAGTAATCCTCAGATTTGGGAGAACATTGCTGGTAAAGGTCAGATTAAGACAATGTTTACAAATTTATGGTCAAGTTTATCTGGTCGAAATAATCTCAAGAGCCATATTGTGCACTGTCAAGTCCTTCAAGCATGATGAACCATATTAACCATCATCTGGACTCAATCGCTTCCAGACTTGACATCTAAGGCTGATGTCAGTCCATGCGAAGATCGAGTCAGTGGCTGCAAATAAGAACAACAATGAGTGGGAGGTGAAGGAACTGAAGATGCTAAATGATGAATCGCCATGTGCAGGAAAGACGAAGGGCATGATGGTAATTGGCTAATTCAGCAATGGGGTAGGTCTTGTACAAAATTTTAATGTAAGAACCAAATGGTGAGAAAGCTTAAACTGATTTTGCGACTGTTTTGCCCATTTTGAGATCTGCATATTCTGGTTATGAATTGCTTTGTGCATAATTGAATTATGTTTTGATGATAAAAATTTAACTTTTTGAATCTCTTCATCATTTTTGTACATTCTGACCCGACTGACATAGCAGTCAACCTAATACACGACTATAATCAATATCTAAGATTATATTATCAGGCGCTTACCGTAGGATCAGATTTCGGTAGAAGTTTGCAGTTATAGGCTTATAGCATTACTAGTTAATGTTTTTTTTAACAAAATTACTACTAGTACTAGTTAATGTTGACAAGTACTTGTTTTTTCTTTGAAGACAATTATATGGTTTGATTTGGAATCTTGCCAAATTTCCTACCAACAAAAACCACTTTTCCACCAAATCTTTTTGATGCTATACGAAGACTCGATCAAAATTTGGTTTTCTTCAACTTTCACTCAACGGGACGAAAGGTGGCTTTTGCCTACCCCTGATAAGACCCACAGGCAAGGTGATATGTTATAATCTTATTTAGATGTTACTATATCACCAATCTGCTGTCTGCATCCACTGTATAATTTTACAATAAACTCACTTGAAAGTTAAACTAAATTAGTCTGATAATATAGAAAACACATGCATATTCAATTAGTTGGTGACCCTTGTCGTTAACACCAACCCAAGCCAATCCGACTTAGTTTTTCTATAAAAGACAAAATGGCAAATCGCAATCAAGATGCACAAAAGAGCCAAAGGCTAGAACCAACGCGTTTGAGACTGAAGCTAACCTATACTGAATTGGAGCACATGGACTAAGGTATCATCTTATGCTAAGTCACAAGAATCTTATATAGAGCCAAAGGCTAGAACCAACGCGTTTGAGACCGAAGCTAACCTATCCTGAATTGGAGCACATGGACTAAGGTATCATCTTATGCTAAGTCACAAGAATCTTATATATGCAGGCCGGTTTTAATAAATGATGACAGACTGCTCATCCTTTCGATCCATGAAGCTGTCAAAATTTTTGTGAGCTTGTCTGTTGAATAATGGTAAAAATAAAATTCTAGAAACAAAGGCACAGACTTTACTAGAAAACTGTTCAATTCAGAATTTAAAGAGCAATATGTAACGATAGTATAATATCCATGGAAGAAATAAAAGAACTGATAATCAGGTCAGAAAAGTAGGATGGTGATGATGCTACTTGATATACAAATTTGGGGACACAAACGTCGAAGTGTATCTTACTTGATCAGAGATACCCATGCTTACAAGTTTACGCCATTTGTCTTTCTTTTTGCTAAGCTGCTTCTTTTTCAGATCTACTTCATAAAGAGCTTTATATACCTTATCAAGCATCAACAATTTGTCATTCCTCATGAAGTGCAGTGGTGTCAGATCACGAATACCATACGGATCTACCTGATAAGTTACCACTTTATTCCAACACCCATCTTTAATCATCTTCCACAATTGGATACACAGTTCTTTAACACGTGTCCTCCCATTATAAATCATAATACAAAAATGAAGGCAGCCGCTTTGAACCATGATAGTCGCAAACTTATCAACCACAAACGGAGCTTCTATCTCTTTGAACTTTTCAGTGTTTGTGTCAAACTTTGTAACTGAATATTTTTTTCTGTAACTTTCAAAATAGAGATTTCCATTCAAACAAATACTTGGCGCACCACTAACTAAATTAAGGTTGCCTTGCAATGAATCGACTCTTCTCCATGAGTCAGATTTCAGTGAGTATATGTATACATTGAAGGTTAGCAAACGTACAAGTTTGTAGTCGTCTTCGCAAGAGCTGTAAAATAATCCAGATGTCGTTCCCCGGTATCTGTTGTAGCAAGACATGTGAGAATTGGGTTTAGATAATGTCTTATAATCCCTCGTCAAAGGATTCCATAAAATTAGATCAGAGTATTCATAATTAGTATGATTCTTAACAATGCCTACACATACTAGTCCATGAAAAGATGCTACAAACTCAATTCCTTTAGCTTTGGCATCAAATGATAGTGTAAAGCGGCTGGGAACTAAGCCACTACCAGGTGCTTCACAATCGAAGGTGCCAAACATGTGTGGTGATGTACCAGATACGAAGAGAAATTTGTAGTGGTTTTGATGGCGAGCTAAGTAAGGGTCATGCATCTTTTTGAACATATCAGACGATAGGAACGAGTACAATTGCTTTGAAACATACATGAAACGGGATATAGATATGGCTGGGAGCCTTGGTAGAATGTGGAACAATAATACGTCTTGTGGAAAGGAATTCGCCATTGTTCTTGAGGTTGTTGATTCGTCTTGTAGGTTATGGTTTATTTGATAATTATTAGAATACGTCTATCATACAAGACAACGGGCCTAAACTTAATACGGTCCGACGGGCCTTATTAAGCTATCGGGATAAAATTGGAATATAACTCCCGAACATTTGTCAGATGTGTCAATATCAATGGTGATTCATTTTTTCGATGACTTATTTCTTCGGACAGAAGAAGATTATGAAAAAACTTACTCGAAATCTCACTTATCAGATTCCATTGTGGAAGATATATTTTTTTCTGAAGAATAAGCTATCCCACTTAGAATCTCTGCTATATGTAAATGCAAATTATTCGTTATAACTTTATTATAACTGTACACATTGATTCGAATATTAAAACTTATGTTAAAACAATGTAAATGCAAATTTGTAATTTCACAAATCTATAGTAATGGTCATTGAGTTCTTAACTACACATATATATAATGATTATTCCATCTTTAAAATTAGTTTTGTAACTAAATATTTATGTAATTATCAGTACAATAATTAATCTTAAACTAAAATGATTAGAAAATTTGCATCTTATTATCTTATAAACGGCTTTACGAATGATCTTTCGTAACCATGTCTATACTCTATAGTATAAACATTAAACATGGTGTATTAATAAGTTTCACTTAATTTACGTGACAATTACTATGATTGGTGATTTTAATATATATATCTCATATCGAGTAACATCTCATATTTTTTTTTACTAAAGAGTTGCATAAATGTATGTTAATTTGCATAATATGATCAAGTATATTCATTCACTTTTACGTCATAAATAAATGACACATAAATCTTCTCTTTATAGCTGCAATTAGCAATTACCATTGTCAACAACCATCACCGACTTTTTCTTCTTTACTATATATCGGCGTCAATTAATCTTGCTTTATGTATTTTTTCTGCCGTCACCGAAGAATTACGCGGGTACCATGCTAGTATAGCTAAAATACAAATAAGAAAATAATTGTAGTTTTTGTTTAGGTTACCATTCTGTCCAATGTGGGTAGTCTGTGTTAACTAATGATTCCTTTTGCTGTTTTGCAGACTCACTTCCCCTGTACTTATTGACTAAGCATGTAACCACTTTGTATGTTGTGCGTTACTCACATAAGGTTCAAGGCGCTTTAACTGTCGATGCGTCGAGTTATTCGGTTCCCATCGTGAATCAGAATTAATTAACTAAACATCAAGTGCTCAAAATAGCATGCTGATCGGGAAAAATGAAACCTGGCTAAGACAAAGACGAGGCTTATCCCTGGTCCTTGCTTTCACATCAGGGCAGTCATGCAGAATGGATGATTGGCAACACACACCTTGAGATTAGTGAATCAGCTGTTATAGAATCAAGAACTAACAATTATGGATCAAATTGGTAAGATTCTTATAAAAACTCACTGCACAAGGGAAAACTAGAGAGTAGCATAAAAGATTTGATCTTATAAATAGAGGATATAAATTATAAAGTTCTGATTTTAAACACGCTGATAGACAAAGTAATAAAGACACAATACTTGCATCCAACCTCTAACCAAACCCATAATTTTACAATAAACAACTATGAAACTTCTTGGTGTCTTGGTAATTATCAGAAACATAATTTTACAATAAACTAAACTCAAAAAGTCACAATAAATTAGCCTGATAATATAGATTACACATGCATATTCAACTAGTAGGTGACCCTTGTCATAAACACCAAACCCAAGGCCAATTCGATTTAGTTTTTTTTACAAAAGACAAAATGACAAATCGCAGTCAAGATGCACAAAAGTGCCAAAGGCTAGAACCAACACGTTTGAGACTGAAGCTAACCTATCCCGAATTTGAGCACACTTATGTGGACTAAAGCATCATCTTGTGCCAAGTCTAAAAAACCTTATATATGCAGGCCGGTTATAATAAAATGATGATTGACTGCCTTTACTTTAGACCCATTTGTAAGTTTTAACAGATAAAAATTAATGAATACGTCCGGACTCGAACTCGAGACTTTGGGATTGCACACTTTATGTATGAGTTTCAATTCATTAATAATTATTGTTTTGGTGACGAATAATTATTAAATTCACGAAATAAGCACTTAACGGTACCTAACGACCGTTAGACGAAAGTTAAAGGACTAGAGATGAAATTGTAAGGCAATAAGGTTCCGGAATATCCCTTTGGATATGGTTGGCCGAAATTCCCACATCACACATGGATTGGGATTGCCTTTTGCTTCAAGTTTGAGATAGTATAAATGCATGTCCTCTTGTATTCATTCTTATCATCCATTGGTTCATTAGCAAGCCAATTCACTTTCTCATCTCTCTTTTCTTTGAGCTATAGACGATCCCTTGTGATCAACTAAGGCTCTCTAGTAGTGCTTGCTCGTGAATCAAGAACCTAGCTTTTCTAATTGAAACGCTAATAGTATGTGTGTTCGAGAATGAAGTGTTAGCATACTTTTGCTAATGTAGTGGTGATTGCCCATTCGACTAATTCATTAGTCGATTCCCAATTAAACCCAATTAGGGTTTATAGTTCTTGTTCATTGATTTCTTGTTCTTGCTAGAAATCACAAAGGTACGCATCATTTATATTCGGTTAATTTAATTACTTGTATTTGATCTATTTCCGCTGCGTACTCTTTGATGTTTATGTGTTTATATTATTGTTATGATTCACATATTCGAACAGTGGCATCAAGAGCCGTTAATACACTGTAATTAATTACCGAAACACATAAAATTGAATCATTATGATTACTACATGCTTGGTGTTCTTATGTTTTTTTTTTTTTTAATTTTTCATAAACCCTAGAATTTATTATTTTTTTTAATTGTCGAATTATATTTATTTTTATATAAATGTCGAAATTTTTTTTAATGAAAAGAAAATTAGGGTTTGTGAATTTTGTTATAAAACTTATAGAAACCCTAGGTTGCATGTAATATTTATGTGTAAATAAATGGATATTGGTGATGTGCCGTTTGGTTGCGTTCCTTAATTGACATGATTATATGATATAATATGTGCAATGTGGGCATTCATGACAAACCATGCATGTGTTGTCATGGATTATGATGTTTTGTGTAGATTTCATATTTCATGCTTATATTATACGATTTAATTATAATTGATACGTGTTTAGTAAATATTATGACTATAAAGATTACTAAAATTTAATTAATTATAAAATTAGGGAAGACCCTATTAAAATCGTGTAAAATCAATTGTGTGTTTCAAATTGATTTAATTTGCATGTCCATTATTGTTGTTGTTTGTTTATTTTATTTAATTACTTTTGTTTTATATGTTATGTGACATGATAGTAACAAAAGGGTAATTTCAAAAATAAAATATTAAACGGACTTAATAATAGTGAAATCTTGTTTTGAGCTTACAAATAAATCTTGAACTTTTGGTTGATTGATCGCGACTGTATTAAGTGGTTGGAAGGTGAGACTAATTTTGACAAACTATTAAAGTGTGTATAAGGATGGCTTCGCATTAAATTGTGGCCTTAGATAGCCTCCATTCTGGCTTAAAGCTCGCCTTTGAGTCAAAATTTAGTTTTACATAACAACCATGATAACTACGAAGCACTTAAGGCAAAGTTGTAAGTTTCTCAACGCCTCAATCAAAACTTTGGAGATTTAAGCTCGTAAAGAAACTAATGAGTAAATGTTTTTTACATGAAAACATATGTTACAAGATGAATGCATGACATCTTTGTACATATATATTTTGATTACACACATCAAATTTACTACCCTTAAATTTAAGTTATATGCCATCCAATGAAAAGGAAACACCTGAAATTGGGTCTACGTTAGGGCGTAACCTGGCTAGATTGCAATGGAAGGGCAAATTACATGATTTCATCACTAGCAGATCAACTGGTGTGGTGGAACTATGTAAGTTTGCTGTTTCTTAAGTTGGTTAACTTAATTGAGTTGATAGCGGGTTCTGATCACTCAAGGCATAAGATGGGGATAAAACATGCTTACATTGCAACTGCGGTTGGTAAATATGTAAATCCCATCCTTTCTAGGAATTGCAATTGAATATTGGCAATTGAGACACGTCTCGTACCTTATTGAATACCGTCATCACTAGCAGATCAACTAATGTGATGAACCCATGTCAATTTGGATCCTAGTTTTCAATGTAAAATTAAATGGTTATATGTTTATGAACCAATGGTATTTAATTTTCTTGAAATTTTATTATCGAAAGTACTAACTTTTGAATTTTTTTTTCTGTAGCAATGGCTACACCTGAAAACACTAATATGAGCAACATGAGTTCTGCGTTCAAGCAAATGATTGATCGAGACAAGTTGATTGGTGAAAATTTCAATGATTGGTTTTGATCCTTAAGAATCACCTTAAGGATGGCCAAAAGATATGATTATCTTGGTGAACCTCTACCTCAAAAACCTGATGATGATGCAACACAAGCACAGAAGGATGCATATGAAAAGCACAATGATGTGGCTTGTCTCATGTTGGCTGGGATGGATACTCAATTGCAGAAACAATTTGAGCATTATAGACCCATGGACATGATAAATGAACTCAGACAAATGTTTGAGAAACCACCTGCTGCAGAATTATATGACTTAATAGAATCTCTGCACAATTGTAAGCAGGAAGCAGGAAAATCCGTGAGTGCCCACGTATTGTCCATGAAACATTATTTGGACCAATTGGAGCGACTCGGTTGTGGATATCAGGAAAGCATATGCATTGGTCTCATCTTGCGATCCCTTAATCAGGATATGTATAGTGAGTTTGTATGCAACTACAATATGCATTGCAAGGGGAAGACAGTAAGTGAAGTTCATGCAATGCTTATTGATTATGAGAAAGGCCTGAATAACAAGGCACCTACACCTGCTATAATGGCGATACAAGGTGGTAGGATCACCAAGAAGAAACCCAATAAACCGCAACATGCGAATAACAAGGGTAAAAGCACTGGTAATGGAAAAGGCAAACAAGTTGCGACTCACCAACAGAAGCCTAAGAAGCAAAATCCTCCTCCAAAGAAGAAGGAAACTCCCAACAAGGATATGGATTCTTGTCACTATTGCAACACTCCTGGTCATTGGAAGCGGAACTATCCATTGCTACTAGAGGAGTTGCGCCTCAACAAGAGTAAAATGCCTGGTAACGTCGCAAGCACTTCAGGTATGTTTATGATTGAATTATTTTCTTTTCCTCGTAAGAATAATTCCTGGATATATGATACAAGATGTGGTACTCACATTTGTAATACGTCACAGGGACTTAGAGGAGCAAGGAAGCTGGCCTATGGAGAAAGATACTTGTAAGTAGGGAATGGCATACGTGCAGCAGTTGAAGCCATAGGGACTTTCGATTTAGTTTTACTTTCGGGAATGATACTAGTATTGAATAATTGTCATTATGCACCCTCTATTGTTAGGGGTGTTGTTTCAGTTTCTTTGTTATTGGATAATGGTTTTGTTCACACATTTATTAATAATGGAATTTCTGTTTCTTTGATGAGTGGGTAAATACTCGTCATTTTTACCTTTTCTGAGCTGCCAAAATATTTAAAAACACTCAATATTGAATCAAAATAGTGAAAATATCACAGGAATGTGTTTTATATGTTTCAAATGCAAAACAATCAAAAACAGATGAAAAACGTACAAAGTTTGCAAAATTGGCAGTTTCAGTCCCTCAACTTTCAAAAGTTGTCAAATCTAGTCCCTGGTTGTTCTAAAAACTTGAAAAAGTCACCAAAGGACCTTTTAAATCAAAAAGTTACATAATTAGTCCTTTGGTGCAAAGTTTCACAAAATGTCAAGTTTAGTCCCTGAAGTTTGGAAAATTGTCAAAAATGGTCCCTGGGATATTAAAACTTTGAGAAAAACATATTTTGTCCTTGTACTTCTCATATATGGCAGGATTGGTCCTTGGTGGAAAAGTTTGGTGAAATTACACATTTGGTCCCTGAAGTTTGAAAGTTTGGCATATTTAGTCCCTGAGAAATTTAAAATGGAAAAGTCAACTTTGGTCCTCATACTATTCATCACTTGGCAAAACACACCCTTATGGAAACTTTGGAAAGATGCCAAGTCACACCCCTAAACTTTTGGCAAAATTACAAAAATGGTCCTTGTGCAAAATATAACCAAACCGGACCCTTAATAATACTACTACTCCAATCCAATCCAATCCATAAACCAAAAGCCCACCTCCCTAATTTTGGCCCACTCCACAACCAGCCCAACACCCTTATAATAAAAACAGGGTCAAACGTTGACCCTTGGTCAACCAAGTCAAACAAACACTCTGTTCACGCTTCCCTCTCACACCCCTCCCCAACTTGCCTCTGCAACCATCACCTCACCAGCGTACCATCTTCATCCCATCTCCACCGCCCAATCCACTACACACCTCCCTTCACCTCAGCATTAAATGCTTCCACCCCCTTGCCTATAACAGTCCAAATCCCACACACCCAATTTTCCCGCCAAAATTGAGATCAAAGGCCAGGGATGACTCAGAAGATTCAAGGGCTGAGATTGAGTGGGAAATGATCAGAGAGGCAAAAGAAGCCATATTCCTCAAGTATAAATAGAAGAGAATGCAAGGAAGAAGCCAAGTAGTCAATTAAGTTTATTTTTATGTTGAATTAAATTAGAATCTCAAATTCAGTTGTAATTTTCATATTTCAAGCATTGTAGTAGCTGTCTTATTGTATTCTAAGTCTTTTTAAGTTATAAAAATCCAAGTTTCAGTTCTGTTTTTGTTATTGCAATTTACTCAGATTTCTGAATTCCTCAATAATACTAGTAGTTAATTGTATCAAGGTTCATGGACTTCTATAGGCTCACTTAGGTTCCCTTAAGCTTGTTAAAGCTTGTAGAGACCATAAAATTCAGTACTAGTAATAAAAATCAAAAATATAAAAATAGTCAACATAAGTCAACTGTGGTTTGTTTGAGATTGATTTCAGGTATCCAGAAGCAATGCAGGGCAATTGTGGAAGTGGATAAGCCTATCTAAAGATAGGCTTCTGTGGAAAACCCTTTGTTCATGCTAAGGGTAGTTTGTAAGTTTGGCTTATTTTGATTTTCCTCTAAAATGATAGCTTAAGGTCTGTTTATCTAGTCTATTCTGTTTGACTCATGCTTAATGTTCATCTGAGTAGGTTTAGTGTTGTGTAGTTTATTTGATCTCAGTTTATTATTGGAAGAATTGAATCTGTGTAGTTTTCCTTTCTAAATTAGTAAATAATTGTGAAACTAGGAATTTGCTGAGACTAGTTGATGTTTGTTGTTGATTTTAATCACTTAGGTGTTGCTTAGTGATAATTCATGCTTACTGAATGTTGATTGTGGTCTAAACCCTCACACTCTTTGAAAAACACAAACAGACAACAGATAAAAGGAGTGTTTGGATTAGCACTGTTATATGTGTGTTTATTGTTGAATTTCTGTTATTCTTGTATTAGTAGATTGCATCAGATCATATTGGGTCAAGAAAAGTCTAAAAATCAAGTTTTGAACACCACAAAGTCAAAATCAACTTCAATCACCCTCAACAGTTAACTGTTGAGGTTTTGGGACCTCAAATCCCTTACATTAGCTTAATCTTTGAAGTTTATTCTTAGAATAGCTTTTTTATAGCTTAAGTACTTGTTCTCAGTTCATAAAGAAGCATCAAAGTTGGAAAAAGTCAAAATTCCAAGTTTTCTCAAAAAGTCAAAAATGGTGCATCTCAGTTTTTCTTAAAATGACAAGAATTTTGTAGATTTTTGTACTTTGATTGAAGCTTTGAAAATTGTTGGGTGAATAATATACCAGTAGAACTCTTGATTCCTTGTGTTGTTTCATTTTTGTGAATTTATTTAGTGGACCTTTTTGCCCCTGAAACACACTTGCAGGGGGACTGACCTCCCCTGCATCAGCAAACCACCACAACACCATCACCTTTGGTGGTTGTTGTAGGCCACCTCAGTGGGTCCCAGTGGTCTAATTTGGGTTTTCCCAACCCCCCTCCTGGCAAGCTACAAACATTGACCATAAGTTTGACCATAGGCTTAGTGGACCCCACCTGGAATCAACCCTAGATTTTGTCCTATTTCTGTGTTGAGTTTAAGTATCAAAGTGCTTATTTTGGTTCTAATTAGCTTATCAGTGATTATAGTTTGTTGTTTCTAGCTTATATAAGTCCCTTGTGCTTAATTGAACCAAGTTTCATCATTGTGGACCCCACATATAATCATTTGAGCTTAATTTCCTACTTGGTCAAAGATAGTCAAACTTTTTGGTTAAGGGGGTGCACACAGCTTATTTTTAAGCTCTAATAAAAGTTGTTTCACAAAATTTTCCTATTTTCATCTTATTATTAGCTGTCAAAAAGAAAAACACCAAAAAAGCAAACATAAAATTAGTGATAGCTTCTATTTAATAGATTCTATCTTTTTCAATTTTCATTTCAGCTTATTTATAAGCACTTTTACATTTTTATAATTTTCTTAATTTCCTTTTACCTTTAAGTATTTAAAATAATTTTCTTAGATTTTTCCTAAACAGTTTACTAATTATTAGAATTAAAAGTAGTTTAATTAATTAAATAAGTAATATTAGTAATTAATTAGTTTTCTTAAATTTTAATTAATAACAGTAGGTTTTTATAATTTTCCTAGGTTTTATAAATTAGTTAAGACTTTTAGAAAATATATTTTTAATTTCTACTGTTTATTTTCTATTTTTCTTATTTAAATTAGATTTAAATTAATTAAAAGGTAAATAATTAGTAAAATAGTCTAAAAATAATTTTTAGAAGTTTTTTTTATAATTTTGTAGGATTCCTGTGATGGTTAATTAGTTTTATAAATTTTTCCATAATTTTCTAAGTCATTTAGGTATTATTAGTAATTTAAAATAGTTTAATTAGTTTAATTAGGTTAATTAGTTTTTAATTAATATAAAACTCATAAAAAGACAAAAATATTTATTTTTAATTTTTATACTTTCTTCAAGTTCATTTTAAGGTTTAGTAATTATTTTTGCAAATTTTTAGTTTAATTTGTAATCTTAATAATTTTTAGTTAATTTAAATTAGGTTTAAAGTACATATTAAATAGTTTTAATTAATTAAGTAATATTTAAATATTAAAATAATCATTTTTATAATTTCATTTTCATTTTAAATTTTCTTTTTAATTTTAAGTTTTCAAAAGTTCACTTGCACCCCCTGTAGTTTGTAATTTGCTAAAACCCACTTTTCTGTCCGTAACCTGATTCCAATTTGTGCATATATCTGTATATCTGTTATTGTGAATATTATATCATTGTGCAAATACCAAAATATCAGTAGCAAAATCAATTCTCAATCATCTTGGCTACTGACCTTAGTACCACTCATTCTCAAAAGCGTTTTCCAAAAACACCATTTCAATCTCGTTGGGACATAACGACCCGGGGACACACTATACTATCACCGGAGAATTGGAACGGAGCTGTCTTTGACTTATTGACCTTGGTCAATAATATCGGGACCAATCATTCTTTAAATAATATTTGTTACTTTAATGCAATTCCAATAAATGGTGTGTTTGAAATTGATATGGAAAATTCAATATCCAATAGAAATAATTCTATGTATAGCATTAGCAATAAGATAATCAAGTCTAGCTTGGATTCATCTTATCTTTGGCACTGTCTTCTTGCTCATATAGGCAAGGATCGCATGAAAAAGCTGCAACATGATGGGCTTTTGCAAAAGATCAATGATGAATCATTTGATAAATGTGAATCCTGCATATCTGGGAAGATGACAAGGAAACCTTTTTCACATCAAGTGGAAAGGGCAACATAACTACTTGGATTAATACATACCGATGTATGTGGTCCACTTAGACATGTATCAAAACGCGGTGCTAGCTACTTCATAACCTTTACGGATGATTATAGTCGTTATGGTTATGTTTATTTACTTAAACATAAACATGAAGTCTTTAATACCTTCAAGGTTTTCAAAAATGAAGTAGAATTACAACTCGGGAAGAAGATTAAGGCACTTCGATCCGATAGAGGCGGTGAATATATAAGCCAAGAGTTTAAAGATTATCTAGCTGAGTGTGGCATAGTCCAGCATCTCACGGCTCCTTATACTCAACAGCAAAATGGTGTATCTGAAAGGAGAAATCGTACTTTGCTTGACATGGTATGATCAATGTTTAATCTTACATCTCTACCCTTATCCTTTTGGGATTATGCCTTTGAAACTGCAATTCGCATATTGAATATGGTTCCAACAAAGAAGGTTGATAAGACTCCATATGAATTATGGACAGGAAAAGCTCCCAAATTTTCTTAATTAAAGGTCTGGGGTTGTGACGCGTTTGTTAAACGTGATTCACCAGATAAACTCCAACAGAGATCTGTTAAGTGTATCTTCGTAGGATACCCAAAGGAAACAATGGGTTACTACTTTTACTTTCCACCAGAGAATAAAGTCATTGTTGCTAGGTATTGAGATTTCTTTGAAAAGAATCTCATATCTCAAGAATTCAGTGGGAGAGTTTATGATCTAGAAGATGAAGATACATCATCTTTTGAAAACACTAGCTCACTTCCTGTGGAACCTGAAAGTTTAGGTCCTCCACCTGAAGTGGAAGTGGTACCCATTCGCAGATCTTCAAGACCTGTGATAGCACCCAAACGTCTATGTCTTAACGTAGAGTGTGAGGAAACTATACTAGGGGATCTTGATGAACCTACTAGTTATAAGGCTGCCATGAATGGTCCTGAAAAGGAGAAATGGCAGAGTGCTATGAATGGGGAAATGCAGTCCATGAAAGACAACGAAGTCTGGGAAGAAGTAGACCTACCTCCAAATGCTAAGGTAGTTGGAAGTAAATGGCTCTACAAGAAGAAAACATACATGGATGGCATTGTATACACCTATAAGGCTCGTTTGGTAGCTAAAGGCTATACTCAAACATTTGGTGTTGACTACGAGGAGACCTTTTCTCCTGTAGTTGACATTAGAGCTATTAGGATTCTCTTAGCTATAACTGCCTACTATGACTATGAGATATGGCAAATGGATGTCAAAACTGCCTTCTTGAATGGTCGCCTAGATGAAGACATCTATATGGCGCAGCCTGGGGGGTTTGTGAATCCAGAATTTTCAAACCGTGTATGCAAATTTCAAAGATCCATTTATAGATTGAAGCAAGCATCACGTCAATGGAATAAAAGATTTGATGCTGAAATCAAAAGTTTTGGATTTACTCAGAATCTTGATGAGCCATGTGTATACCAGAAAGCTAGTGGGAGTAATGTTACTTTCCGTATCCTATATGTCGATGACATATTAATATTAGGAAATCACATACCAAGTTTAAAGGAAGTTAAAGCTTACCTTGGTAAATGTTTTTCTATGAAGGATTTAGGAGAAGCAGCATACATCCTTGGAATTAAGATCTACAGAGATAGATCAAAGCGGTTGATTGGATTAAGTCAGAGTGCTTACACTGATAAAATATTGAAGAGATTTAATATGCAAAATTCGAAGAAAGGATATTTGCCAATGCAAGTGGAACATGGATTAAGTAGCAAACTATGTGCCTCAACACCTGAAGAGGTTGCACTCATGAAGAAAGTTTCATATGCTTTAGCAGTAGGATCTATCATGTATGCAGTTAGATGCACAAGACCAGATGCGGCGTTTGCACAAAATATGACCAGTCGTTATCAACAGAATCCAGGTGGGAAGCACTGGCACGCTGTTAAAAGCATTCTTAAGTATTTAAGGAATACTAAAGATATGTTTCTAGTGTATGGGGAAATCCAGAAGCAGAACTTGAAGTTACAGGTTACTGTAATGCGTCCTTTGAAACTGATAAAGATGGTACGAAGTCTCAGACGGGTTATGTCTTTGTTATTAATGGAGGAGTAGTTGATTGGAAGAGCAAGAAGCAGACAACAATTGCGATGTCTGTTACAGAAGCTGAGTATATTGTTGTATCGAAAGCTGCGATGGAAGCTGTTTGGATTAGGAAATTCATTTCGGGGCTTGGTATTATGCCGTTAATTGAATTACCTATTAATATGTATTGTGACAACTCTGCTGCAGTTACATTCGCCAATGAACCTGGAGTGATGAAGAGCGCCAGACATTTTCCTAGAAGATATCACTATGTTCGAGAACAAGTCGATATAGGTGAAATCAATTTACTCAAAATTCACACAGATAACAATCTAGCTGATCCTTTACGAAGGCTTTATCTAAGGAAAAGCTTACTCAACATGCTAATGGCATTGGACTTCGTTTAGCTAGTAGTTTCATGTAGATATGTGGTTAGTATTTGGATAAAGGATATTGTAAACAATAATTGTTCAAATGAAATGAAGTATTTTGTTATGTTTATTTCCATTTATAAATATTGTATCCTATATTTGCATGTTTAATCCATGAATAACTTAAAGTTATTCTAAATAGTCCGTTGTCAATTAATGATATGGGAGTATCATTAAACTAAGACAAATCTGAGTTTTAGTATAATATATTTAAAATATATTGATGCGTGGACATGCCAAATTCACATGATATTCAATAAATGAAAAATTGGATATAGGACAAAATCCCAATTACATGATTATACTTATGGATGTTGTCATTATAGTAAATCATGAATATTTATCCTCAGACTTGAGATACCAGGTAACTACTGTGGATGTAGCTCATTTTCTGTGAGATAGTCTAACGCTATCCGTAACTGGTAGTTATAAGGATTATTTTCAGAGGTGATGCGAAGTTCATAGGTTATGCTTGTAGTCAATACAGGATTTGGTTCCTTCAAATTTGTTTTGAAGTTTAATACTGTTTGGCCACTCGTAGGATTAACAAGATGTTTGCATGGCCATGCCCAAGGTCCATCTGGAATGCGTTCAGATGAATTGGTAATCTTGCTTGATCATAAATAACGAGAAACAATAGTTAATTATGGAATGACTTCGATCCATATCCATATTAACATAGTATTAGAATCAAAAGGATAAGTATGATGATGAATCATCAAATGTGGTTTTTTCCAGGAAACCATACTCGTGATCGTTCTGGAGACATTGACGTGTTAAGCTAGACTAACCATTGTCATTATTACATTAATGTATATCCGAGTGGGAGCTGTAAGTTTTAACGGATAAAAATTAATGAATATGTCCAGACTCGAACTCGAAACTTCGGGATTGCACACTTTACGTATGAGTTTCAATTAATTAATAATTATTGTTTTGGTGACGAATAATTATTAAATTCACGAAATAAGCACTTAACGGTACCTAACGACCGTTAGACGAAAGTTAAAGGACTAGAGATGAAAAGGTAAGGCAAGAAGGTTCCGGAATATCCCTTTGGATATGGTTGGCCGAAATTCCCACATCCCACATGGATTGGGATTGCCTTTTGCTTCAAGTTTGAGATAGTATAAATACATGGCCTCTTGTATTCATTCTTATCATTCCTTGGTTCATTAGCAAGCCAACTCACTTTCTCATATCTCTTTTCTTTGAGCTATAGATGATCCCTTGTGATCAACTAAGGCTCTCTAGTAGTGCTTGCTCGTGAATCAAGAACCTAGCTTTTTTAATTGAAACGCTAATAGTACGTGTGTTCGAGAACGAAGTGTTAGCATACTTTTGCTAACGTAATGGTGATTGCCCATTCGACTAACTCATTAGTTGATTCCCAATTAAACCCAATTAGGGTTTATAGTTCTTGTTCATTGATTTCTTGTTCTTGCTAGAAATCACAAAGGTACGCATATTTTATATTCGGTTAATTTAATTACTTGTATTTCATCTATTTCCGCTGCGTACTCTTTGATGTTTATGTATGTATATTATTGTTATGATTCACATATTCCAACACCATTAAGCTGTCAAAAAAGTATTTGAGCTTTTCTGTCTAATATACAAATAATTATAAAAAACGGTAAAGAAAAAAAAAATAGGGCAGACTTAATTATAGAACTTTTTAATCCATTATATTAACTGAATGCTAAGTCATATGTTGATTTTTTAGTATAACCTATAGAAGAATATATGTCGATAGTATTATAACCCCGGAAGAAATAAAAGAACTGATAATCAGGTCAGAAAAGTAGGATGGTGATCGATGCTACTTGATATACAGATTTGGGGACACAAACGTCTCAGTGTATCTTACTTTATCAGAGATACCAATGCTTAAGACTTTAAGCCACTTTTCTTCTTTCCCTTCACTATGCTGCATCTTTTTCAGATCTACTTCATAAAGAGCTCTATGAATATCAACAATTTTCCATTCCTCATTAAGTGCAGTGGCCTCAGATAGCTGATACCATACGGATCTACCTGATATGTTACCACATTATTCCAACACCCATCTTTAATCATCTTCCACAATTGGATACACGGCTCTTTAACACCTGTCCTCCCATTATAAATCATCATAATACAAAAATGAAGGCAGCCGCTTTGAATCATGATAGTCGCAAAGTCATCAACCACAAACGAGCTTCTATCTCTTCGAACTTTTCAGTTTTTGTGTCAAACGTTGTAACTGAATATTTTTTTCTGTAACTTTCAAAATAGAGATTTCCATTCAACCAAATACTTGGCGAACCACTAACTAAATTAAGGTTGCCTTGCAATGAATAGACTCTTCTCCATGAGTCGGATTTCAATGAGTATATGAATACATTCTGGCTTATTACACGTACAAGTTTGTAGTCGTCTTCGCAAGAGCTGTAAAACAATGCAGATGTTCTCCAATATCTGTTGTAGACTTCCTTGTAATAATTGGTTTTAGATAATGTCTTATAATCACTCGTCAAAGGATTCCATAAAATTAAATCAGAGTATAAACAAAGATGAGTAGGATTCATTACAATGCCTACACATAGTCCATGAAAAGATGTTACAAACTCAATTCTTTTAGCTTCAGCGTCAAATGGTAGTCTAAAGCGGCTGGGAACTAAACCACTATCAGATGCTTCACAATCAAAGGTGCCAAACATGTGTGATGATGTATCAGATACGACGAGAAGTTTGTTGTGGTTTTGATGGCGGTCTAAGTAAAGGTTATGCATCTTTTTGAACATATGGGACGATAGGAATGAGTGCAATTGCGTTGAAACACACATGAAACGGAATATAGATTTGATTGGGAGCCTTGGTAGAATGTGGAATAATAATACGTCTTGCGGAAAGGAAATCGCCATCGTCCTTTGAGTTTGTTGATTCGTCTTGTAGGTTTTGGTTTATTTTATAGAGTACTTACTAGTTATAATGCCCGCGCACGCGCGAGTTTTTAAAAATTTTTTGAACCATATATTTTTATTTATTAAAAAACAAATAATTTAATCTTTATTTTGTTTAATTTAAGATGTTTAATTATACTTTTTTATTATTAAAGATAATTATTTAAAAAATTTTAATCCTATTATTAAAGATATCTATATTTTAATCCTATTATTAAAGATATCTATATTTTTTGTATTTATCTTCTATTTGTGTTATGGATAAAAATAAAATGTTACGAAAATATTTTTTTTTAAATAAAATTATTACTAAATAAGGTATGAATGCATTTTTTTGAAATGGAAAATTTCCAATAGAGGTTTTGTTTTATTATATAAAAGATATCATTAGCATCCCTGTATCATACAAGACAACGGGCTTAAATTTAGTACGGGCCGACGGCCTTATTAAGCTAGTGGGATAAAGTAGAAGATATAATTTCATATTTATTCGATCTAAACCTTAAATTGTCATATTTATTCAAGAGAAAATTACCAAAATAGAACAATCATCTTACGACTTATTACTTTCCAGACTTAAAATTTCCAAAAGTCCAAAATAGACCAAGGGCGACTTATTTTTGGGGCAACTCGTGTCTACGTTTGACATGTATCCTTAAACAATCGAATAAAGATTAATCCACCTACAATAATTGGACACTTGTTGGCTTGTGCTTCCGTTATACAAGTTGCCTAGTCACCCAGTCTATTTTAGACTTTTAAAAATTTTAGGTCCGGAAAGTGATAAGTCGTAGGGTGACTGGTCTGTTTTAGTAAGTTTCCCTTATTCAATTTACAAGTGAAGTTTGAAAAAAATATGAAACTTTGATATTGAGAAAATATGAAATTACCCCAAAGTAGAATATATCCCACTTACAATCTATGCTATATATAAATAGAAATGCAAAATATTCATTAGAACTATCAATTATTTGTAATTATACACATTAATTTGAAAATTAAAACTTAAATTAAAATAATATAAATGCAAATTTGTAATTACACAAGTCTATAGTTATGGTCATTGAGTTCTTAACTACGCGTATATATAATGATTATTCAATCTTTAAGATTCGGTTTTATAACAAAATATTTGTATAATTATTAGTACAATAATTTTAAACTAAAATGAGTAGAAAATTTGCAAGTTATTATCTCATAGACAGTTTTACGGACTATCTTACGTAGCCATGTCTATAGTATAAACATTAAACATGATATAGCAATAAGTTTCACGTAATTTATGAGACACAATTACTAATTGGTGTATTTAATATATATTTCATATAGAATAACATCTCATATATATATTTTTTTAATTAAAAAATTGCATAAATCTATTTTGATGACGAGTTGCATAATATAATCAAGTATATTCATTCATTTTTACTATAAATAAACGATAAATGAATCTTCTCTTTATAGCTATAATCAACAATTACAACTGCCAACAATCACCACCACTGATTTTTTCTTTTTTACTATTATTATATATCGGCGTCAAATATTCTTTGCTTTATGTATTCTTCTGCTGTCAAAGCAGCATTGTGCGGAACTGCGGATATCATGCTAGTATAACTAATATGATTCCTTTTGTTGTTTTGCACACTGGTTGCCCTGTACTTATTGACTAAGCATGTAACCACTTTGTATGTGCGCGTCAAATATTCTTTGCTTTATGTATTCTTTTGAGCAACAAATTTCACGCGTGAGGTTTGTTGGCAAAAAAAAAAAAGGTAGCACATGAGGGAGGAAACCAAGGGAACGAACGGTGAGGTTCTCACCTCATATAGAAATGTGCAATGTGAGCCTCCCAAAACCAAGTATCCATTGCATATTAAAATAAAAAGTCACAACTTCATAATTTATCTATAACTACCCTTAACTTCTACATTTTTAAACATAACTTCTCATTTTATATACTTTCATACTCTCAATACTATTTTACTTCTCAGTTTACTACCAAAACGTCTCTTAATACCATTTTACTTCTCATCAATATTGATCAGTTGACTCAAGAACAACACAAATGGGTCGAGTTGCAAAGGCAGGTGATCAAGGAAAAGTGGAGTTTACCAATCTAGTTTACGTCTTTAATTATTTATGTAATTTTACATTTTTTATTACGTACGTTTTCGTTTTTAATTATCTATGTAACATTTTTATTAATTTTATTAGTTTTTAGTTTTTAATAAATAAAAAAAATGGGTTGAAAGGTGAGGTGGTGTGAGTTATTAGGAGTAAAAGTGAGATGAGTGACGAGAGTGAGAAAGCTGATGCGTCGTTAAGATAGAAGGTGAAGTGGTGTGTCTACAAAGAGTAGTCTAAGATTACTAGTAGTAGTCGAAGGTGCAAGGTGCTTTAACTGTTGATGCGTCGAGTTATTCAGTTCCCATCGTCAATCAGGATTAATTAACTAAACAAGTGCTACGGTGATCGGGGAAAATGAAACCTGGATAAGACAAAGATGAGGCTTATCCCTGGTCCTTGCTTTCATATCAGGGCAGTCACGCAGAATGGATGATTGGCAACACACTTTGACTGGCCAGAACTATACAACAATCGTCACGAATCGAATATATCATCAAGTACATCCATTTCAATTTTGGACGCAACTTATTAATTTTGAACAATGACGATAATAGACGACTCACATTACTAAAGATCGTTCAGAAGTTGCTAATACAAGAGAACAAGATAGTAACCACATAGTGGAAAGCTAATACGATATCTGACACAATATTATACACTTCTTAGTACAGGTTCCGAAATTTCAAAAGGTACTCATACAGAGGCTCAACGAGACTTAACTATTTGCCCAGCCCAGTGGCTTCTGATCTTAGAAACACAGGATACAAATATACTTCTTATTATCCAGGCGGTGCGTCTACTCCGTGATCAGCATTTCAACCTCATCAACAGCCATGGGAAGCTGCAATAGCACAAAATAGAGAGCATCAGTAATGAATAGAATGTGAAACATAAGGGTCGCTGAGCTTTTTAGTTATCAGCATGCTAAAAAAACAGAGGGAAGAGAACAAAGGGGCTCTGCTGCGGTAAACACGTATGGAAAAACGAAGGATATGCTACTATTTTAACCAACGACTTTGGTGTATCAACCACAATAGGTTCACGAAGGAACAATGGAACAGATGTGACAACTTAAGCATATAGTGAATCACATACAGATTGACCCACAATGGCAGGATGAAAGTCGTCACTGAACAAGAGCCAAAAAATATAGCAAATAGAATTACTCTTGAAGGTAATTCGATGTAAGGTACCAAAGAAGTTGAGGATATTAAAAAATAAATAAAATAAAATAAAATAATTCAAGGTGCCAGAAAAAAGATTAGTAACAAGACAAAGCTTGCCCCCAACCCCTCCAAAATCCCATTTTAAACAAAAAGTGATGACCGTAAAATTGGTAAAATGGGCTAAGAAGATGGAGACAAAACACAGTGAATTTTGTGTGTGTCTTAGTTGTTATCTAAAACAAAAATATAACATGGTCCTTTGATATAAAAGAATATTATGTTTGCTAAGTAAGTTAATTTCATGAAACCAAATTGTTTTGTCAATGTAGGACGAAATACTACTCTTACACTGCCATTGTCAAACAAGAGGAACCTCATCTAATATATTGAGACAAGATACACAAATTGACAAAGGAGAGGCCGTAGCATATGATTTAGTGCACTCATTACAGAACACCAATAACCCTTGTTTCGGACAAGTATCCTATTTTATAATGTGAGGGATTCCTACTCTGAGACTGCTTGTTCGTGCGTGCCATTAAATCCAGACAACAAAGAGAGAATAATACGAGAAAACTGACCAGCAAAAATTATCTAACAAAGACAATAAACTTCTCACAGATCTCTGATTTTATAACAGGTCCAAAATACTTGCCCGCCATCCCAAAAAAGATGCCAGTTAGGTAGTTAGGTCTAAAGGTGTAGCCACTAGCCAATAGGTCGTTAAACTTGGGCCAAATTCTCAAATAGAGACAAGACTCATTATCCTATCATTATCCAAAACTAAATACCCAAATTCCAACCTTCCGTTCACCCCTTCTGCGGCCACACCAATCTCCCCAACCCACAACTTTCAGTATTCAAATGTATGTGACAAGAGACTAATTCCATAGACCTACTCAGCAAACGGTCGAATAACAATGCTAATACACACCTAAAATGTCAGATTCTTTTTTAACTGTCTATGGCAGTGTTTGGCGACACGCTATTTGGGCCGTTTAGCTTTCAGTATTTATACCTCACTAAGGGTCGGAAACAGTCACGGGGATACCTAGGTTAGGCCACGTACATCTTAGTCAAAGACTCACCCTCACCAAGTAACCTAAATAACAAAAACCTCATCCGCTTTAGCTTTTGGATTTTGTTTACACACACATCTTCGAAAAGCTAAGCGGCTAGCTATTACATCATTCTACGGCAGTTTATAATTACAGTCACAACTACGTTAAGCAACAAAAAAACCAACTAACTAACAGAATTCCAATTCAAACAAACTCAACAAAACCCATACCTTCAAACCACCACGAAAACCAAAACCGCCACAAAGCGCGTTATCCGTACAAGACCTCACAGTCTCAAACTGATCAATATCAAGCTTCTTATTAATAATCCCAACACTAAAGTAAATACTATCACTACTGGGCAAGTCAACTTTAATCTCATCCACATTAAACCAAAACAAAAACCTCTTCACTTGAATCCCACTCAAATCCGTTATCGACCCCACGTTTATTTTCCCAGTTATCTTACTATCATAGTATACCAGATAGTCAAACTGTATGTAACAGGGCTGTTCAAGCTCAACGGTGAATGAGCCGTCGTCTGGTGAGAAAGTGTAGGATTTGACGGAGTTTGGGAGGAGGCCGATGGGGAGGGAGTATTGGCGGAGGATGTCGTAGACGGTGGGGGTGTCGCCGTGAACGGCCGTGGCGGTGGTGGTGAGGATGAGGATGGTAGTTAGGGTTATTAGGGTTAGGGTTTTGGATTTGATCGACATTGTTGTGTGTGTGAAATGGAGAGTGTGTTTGTGATGGATTTATGGAAATGATTTGGTGTGGTGTTGACTAGTGGACGGTGTGTTAGGTGGTGTTGACTTTGTTTGGTTGTGAATTGTGATGTCATGGCTTATCTAATTCAATAATTTAGAAAATAGTTTTTGAAAAAAAAAAACAACCAAACCCGACTTAACTAAAAAATTACTCACGAATTTAATGATTAAAAAAAAAAAAAAGATATCACGAGCTATTTGTATTTGTTACTCTTTTTTTTACAACAACCCTTTGACCAAGTTCTATCTATTTATACTTTACAATTATAAAGGATTCGTGATTTCCTATAAAAAGAAATTTTATAATTTTAAGACAAAAAATATTACTAAAAAAAGAAGAGATTTTCTAATATGTGTCACCATGGCACTTGTTTAAAAGCATTAAAACAACTAGATTATTCCCTAAAATATAATTATTTCTAAATAAAATAAAGTTAATTATGGTAGTTAGAAGAGAATTACGAAGTTATTAATGTTATCTAATATTTAAACATGGTAATTTAAGTTTATTAATTATATTTAACAAGTGCCATGGTGGCACAAGTTAGGAAAAGCCTAAAAAGAAAATTAAAAACTTAAGGTGTGTTTATTTCATTAAGATGTTTCACATCTGACTACCTCATCTTACTAGTAAGAGGTGGCTATAATATCTGAAACTGAATGAAAAATTGTTGTTTGTTTTTCTATAATTGTCTAAATAATTTTTTTTAAGTGTATATTAAACTATTGCAATACGATTAATAAGTAGATAGAAACAAAACATTTTTATCATAAATTTAACACAATTTTAAATCCTTAAATAAATTATCTTAATACATATCCAAAAATTAATATAATTTGTGTCGCGATTTGATCTCGTAAGATAATCATTTATTGTTGATCCGCGTCACCCCTGTCAACAAGCGTGTTACGGTTATCACTTCAATTTATCGATTTCACAAAAACTAGCTCGTTTCTAATTTAACGAACCCAAAAAATTCAATCCAAAGCTATTTATAGTCCAAATTATAATACCAAAATTCATATGAGCTCACAAAACAAATTTACAAGTTATAGCTTGAAAATTTCAGCTCAAAAATTATAAACCCCTAAAATGTGTGTTGGCCTAACCACAAACCCACCAACCTAAAAAATTAAGCAACCTATAAGCTAACCCTAAACCTAAGAATTTATATATGCACATAAACCTACGCCACTCTTATTTTTTCGGTCACCAAAACAACATACAATCTTTCTTTATTTTCTCTTGTTACCAACGAAAAAACTAAAAGAAGCCTTCCATTTCTTCTATCAATCGAAGCTTAAATAAGAAAACCCATAGCCCTTTTGAATCTTGTTGTTTGTGGTGTTTTTCTTTGTTGTATTTCAAGCACAGGTAGGTGTTTATATTTAAACTTGTTTATATTTATAGATCAATGAGGGATTTATATAAATCTTTAAAGATCTTTTACTAAAATTAAAACCCGAGATCTTTTATTTATTTTTGTTCTTTTTAGCTTTTGTTTGATATTGTGGAGTTGGATACATATGGGTAAGAGATGGTAAGACATAATCACCAAGTCTGACCGAGTAAGATATGCACCATTTGACCGCGTCTGACTCTCGAGAAAAAAACAAACAACCAAAACGTCTGATCACACGTTAGATGTGGTTCAGATGTTTTGGCAAAAACAAACACACCCTTAATGCAAAATTTGAAAATTTATGTCTCATTTAAACCATATAGTAACCCCCTCCAATAATGATATATTTTACTAGAATTGTTTATATATATATATTAAAAAAAAAAAAAAAAAAAAAAAAAAAAACCTCATTAGCTTATAACTATCAATTTAATGCTAAAATTTGAAAAATAAAAGTGCTAACTATTTACACTATTAATAATTTAGACGCCATACTTTTGAAAAACATATATCCACTACGTTATAAAGTATTTGGAACATGTTAAATAAGGATTGTTTAAAATAAAAACATTTGCTTACCACAAAAATAGTCACTAGATACCCGCCGGCACATTGCGCGGTTACCCTTCTAGTCAATTTAAAATGATGAATTCACCTTATTTTGAAAATCACCATCTATGTGTTTTGTGTGTGTTAAGAACTCATATGGCCAAGCATACAAACACCAGTTTAGACGTCTTTGTTTTAAACATGGGATTGCTTAACTTGTATCATGACTCATAAGGGCATATGTTACTTAAAGGGCTTTTAATAAACATGATTACATTTTAAGGAAGTCAAGCTCAGCCAAAATGAGATGCTTTATCTATATTCAAAGGGCTCCCAAATTAAACTATCTTTTTGGGTTGGACACTTGGACTTGGGCATTAAGGTCTGATCAGTTTGTCCATCTACGTAGATCATTTACTTGTGATATGCAAAGGACACTGGTTTAAAACGACCATCTTTTCATCAAAAAAAAAAAACGACCATCTTAAAGAACCCTTTATCTTAAAATTTTAGTGTACTAAAAATATTTGGGCATTGTTTGGTGGCTTAATGAAAGAATTGCTAGAAAGACCGAGTAACTTTTCATGTAAAAGAGACCAACTACTCTAAACAATCACTAATAGTGCCATGTAATAATTTAAGACGGAAAATAAACAAGACACAAAAATAAAATTTTAAAAATTTAATAATATACGTAAACAGATTATCTTTGAAGCATAGCAGCTTTTAATTTAATAAAAATCCTTCATACAATCATACCATAGAGAATAACGTAAGACTGAGTGTAATAAGAAGATTCAAAGATCGCATTCACTACCGTCACATCAGCAAAATTTCAGTTTTTTTATCTTTACAACCAGCTTCACTACAACTTAACGTAAGAAGACAATTAACTTCACCACACTTAAGCACATATAAATCTCTCCAAAATAAATAAATAAAAATACACTGAACGACTCCGTCGTCCACAGGCCCAAGTTTCTGTCAAATATATTACACGTTGATTATGGTTATGAATGAATACAATAAATGAGGTTAATGAGATGAAAGAGTTATTTAAAGTATTTACAAACAAATCAAACTTATGGAGTATCGGATAATTTTGTCAACTAAGTAATTAGTTTACCTTTTATACCATCACCAATCACAGTATAAAAGGGATCATACAAATAACTGTTAGACAGTTAGTCTTTGGGTTTGTAGGCCCATATGTAGTTAGGCCTGTATGTATTGTAGCCTATATATATTGTCATATGTACAGAATTTATGGATTCAATACATTCGGTTCACTAAAACTTACATGGAATCGATTGTATTAAATCCATAAATTTTGTACATGTGACAAAAAATATATGCTACAATACATAAAGGCCTAACTACATATGAGCCTACAAACCCAAAGACTAACCGTCTAACAATAAACTTCTAAGCAAAACATCCACCAAAGCACCCACAACTCATATATGACAATGGGCTCAAGGCTATTAGTTCTATGGCTAGCCATAGTTATAGTGCTGGTAGGTTTGTCGAAAGGAGACCTTGAGAAAGACAGACAACAGTGTGGACAAAAGCTCCTCGAGTTAGCCACTTGCCTTCCTTATGTGAGTGGTCAAGCTAAGGGTCCGCCAACCCCGGGTTGTTGTAATGCGCTCAAACCAAGGGTCAGCCACCCCTAGGTTGTTTAGACGCGTTGTGTGTGACCTCCGTAGCAATGAAGATGCATTTTCATGCCCACAAGACTCGGTCTTGAAGGCCCTAGAGGGCTTTATTACAGGTGATCTTATAATCTTAAACTTAAATAACAAATTTCTATAAACAACCACATGCAGACGTTTTTATATTGCAAACTCTAAACACAAAAACAAAACATAAATATAATTCAGACGGAAAAAAATACAATACACAAAACCAAAATTTAAAAGTTATAATATGAGTATGCTTATTATTCTTTGAGGATATTTAATTCTTTAAATTAAGGAATCTTCATCCTCACTGAATAACACAATACTTAAAGAGCTAGGTATCGTGACTCAAGTTACTTTGTCATCTCAGGGTCACTTTAACATCTCATATTTAACACACACATATTAAAATAACCCCTCCCTCATTGCTTGAGTCATTTCTATCTTTTGGGACTCCCAATTTATTTTTAAAATTTTCAAACAAACTAATTTTTCATTTATTAAATTAAATACAAATAACATTTTTTTTTAAAAAAAAGTTACAAAATAAAAATTCAAATTAAACTCATATTAGCCCAATCCAAACCCTCTATCAACAACCCATTCTACTCTTTAGTTTGATAACTTAAAAAAGCTAGGTACCAACTTTTTTCCCAATCCAAACAACAAACTTAGTTTGATAAGTTGTTAAAAAAATAATTAAAAAAAAATAAAAATAATCAAATGCCATCTTCCTCACCAAAACACACACACACACACACACAATCACTTTCAACCCACACACAGAATCAAGACACACACACACACATAAAAAATCACAATAAAAAAAAAGAAAAGAAAAACAAAAGGAAAAAAGGTTTTCTCACGCACGCCAGTTATATGGCTCAAGCGATGGTGCAAGGGGGGTTACGGTGGCTTGAAGGTGGCAGTGCCAAAGGGTGTGACACATCAGATTGGCAGGGCTGAAACGTTAGGGTACCCAACGCTCTGATCTCTAACTGAAATAACCGGTACACACATCATAATATTAGCCGGCATATTTTCTTTCCAAGAACCCATGTGGGATTAACACCAATATTTATTCATTTTCTATAATAAATACATATTTTCCTGCGTTAACTTTTGTTTACGGGTTGGAATACAACCACGTTTACTAATACGATGACTCAAAATCGGAATATACTAGCTAACACTTTAGAACAATTACATTTAGCATATATATCACCACACAAAAACTAAAAGGGTAACATGAAAACATACCAATAACATTAAACTCTACAATATCATAAACATGTATACCAATATGGTAATATGGGTAATTGTTTTGTCCCGTGCCAACAATGGGTAGCAGTGTTGGTGGTGAAGGCAAGTACACGAATGTAGGAAGTTATGGACCACCATGGTTGCCATACGACGATATATAAGCTCGTGGTGTATATGACTTTGGCGTAGGTGGAGTGATAGCTGTTGATGATTCAAGATAGTAAAAGTAAGGTTGTGGTGGAACATGGTGAGCTAAAGGCAGAGATTGTGGTGGTTTGAACGTGACAATGGGTGGAGATGGTGAACAAGTGCATAATGAACTTGTGAAGTCATTTGTAGTTGATGCGACTCTAGTGAAATAAGGAGTTTTAAGTAGATTTTCAACTCGGGAACTGATATAGACTAAAAAGGAGATAACACAAATTGGACCTCCGGATTCACATGAATACCAGGAACAATTCTTCCAATTATTGTTGATTCAACGAATATTGATAATCAGGGGGTTTCTAATTGAGAAATGAGAGAAAATCAAAATTTCATATATCTTGGAACTGATCTGCCAAGATTACAATACACTTATTAAATAGACCTTTGAAATTCGAAATGGGCCTAAAAAGACAAAGGGGCTGAGCACTAGCCCACAAACAAATTCCAACAAAACTAGGAAAAAACATAAAAAATGCAAATAACTTATAAAATAGAGCATTTTTGGGCCCGAAAATTTCGTAAACCAACGAAGTCATTTACCACAAAGTTCTCCTCATTCCAAGCTTCGATTTGACTGGTCATAGACTTGAAACAGATCCCTGTAGCCAAAGTTAAGTTGATTTTAGTAAACTCAATTTTTTCACACGATCTTGGGCCTCCAGATTAGAGTTGGCAAAATGGGCGGGAACGGGCCATGGTCCAAATGGCTCGGGCCCAAACGGGCACGGCTTAAAAGGGCACGAGCCAAACGGGCTCATTGATGAGTGTGTAAATACTCATCATTTTTATCGTATCTGAACTGCCAAAACATCCAAAAACACTCAGAAATGCATCAAAATACAGAAATTATCCCAAATGTGTGTTTTATATGTTTAAATGCAAAATGTTTAAAAACAAATGAAAAACGAACAAAGTTTGCATAATTGACAATTTCAGTCCCTCAAGTTTCATAAATTGACAAAACTAGTCCCTGAAGGTTTAAAATAAAAGAAAAGTCAACCCAAGGTTTTGAAAAGTAAAAAATTATCAAAACAAGTCCTTGGGTGAAAAGTTTGAGAAAATTACACATTTGGTCCCTGTACTTTCCAAAATGGCAAAAATAGTCCCCGGGAATTTTTAAAAAACGGAAAATTACATCAAAGGTCCTTGTGGAAGTTTTATTATGACAAAATGGGTCTTTGTACTACTTTGGCAGGTTCAGTCCTTGATAAATGAGCAAAGTACAAAATTGGTCCTTGGGCTTAATCCACTACAAAACCAAACGGATCCTTCTTTATTATTACTCCAATATTACACTCCCTAAATCCAAATCAAACCCAAACAAAACAATACCCAAGCCCACTCCCTAAAAAAACCCAGCCCATCCCCCAAGCCCACCATATCCACCAAACCGTTTCAAATAATAACATCAGGTCAACTCTGACCTTTGACCACTCCATCCACCTCCCCCGTGACCCTGCAAACACCAACACCATCATCACCCCTAATACCTGCCTTCACCTCTGCAATACTCAACCCCCTTGCCACACCAAACAAATGCTACACTCCAAATAACACCCCCTGGCATCAAATATCCAAGAAAAAGCCAAAAAGGATTTGGCGGCAAAAAGTTTTAAACGGCCAAGATTCAATCTAATCATCCAATGGCCAAGATAGCAGCTGGGAAAGGTCCAAGAGGCACTCAGAAACCCTAATTTCTGGGTATGAAAGAAGAGGAATACCTAGAGCAGTGTGTGTAGCTTTTTAGTTTAATTTAACTTATGTCAAAATTATGTTTCAATGTTGTTAGTTTAAATTAGTATAAGTAATGTATTCTCAGTTGTAATTTTGAAGTTTCTCAATCAATGAAATTCAAGTTTTAAGTTAATGTTCAAGTTTGTTAAATTTCCTGCATTTTCAAAATTATATAAAAAAAGAAACCAGTATTGCTTATAGTTGTTTCTCTGGACCTATCTAGGCTCATATAAGTTCCCAGAAGCTTATCAAAGCTTATAGAAACTTTAAAATTCAGTTAGTAATGAAAAAAATCAAAAATATAAATTTGGTCAATAAAAGTCAACTGTGGTGAGTTTGGATTGGTTCCTGGTTTTCAGAGACAATGCAGGGCAAGACTGGGTGGTGCTGAGCCTATCTAAAGATAGGCTACTTTGGAAAACCCTTTGTTCATGCTAAGGGTAGCTTGTAAGCTTAATTTTTATTTTTAGTCAATTTATTTGAATTATCTTGATATTACTATAGAAGTGTTCTTACATTGTTTATCTTTGTATTATTAGGTCCAATTGATGTATGATAGTTGGTTTATTTCTTAATTTAGTCAGTTTGTTCAATAGTTTATGTGGTAGCTTATTTCTTAAATCTCACAGTTAAAATGACTTAATTGTGATTTCCTGTGTTTTGTTGTTATTTTTGATATATAGGTATCCAGTCTAGCTTATTGCAGTTATAATTGTGTTTGTGGTCCATTTTCATGATCTATAGTGACATTGTCTTTTGAAAATACCATTTTTTAGTTTGAACAGTGGTGTTTGGATCAAGGCTTTAATCTGTCTTTAAACTGTTTCTAGGAACTTGCATCTGTCTACTCAGCTTACATTAGATGTCAATAGGTTAGGAATATCAAAATATTCAAAGGTTTTTCAGTAAAAAGTCAAAATGAGCTTCTAACCCCCCTCATTGAACCACTGTTAGGAAATGTAATGGTTAATCCATTACAGTAGGTCCCAATCTTGTTAAGTTTGCCCAAAAGAGCATCATTCCAGCTTATAATAACAATTTAGAGCAGCTAGGGTAGATCAAAGTTAGTGAAAGTCAAAATTGCATATTCATAGAAAAGTCAAATTGCACACTGCCTTAGTTTTTCATAAAATAGAGAGAATTTTAAATTGCTCCTGTGTGAATTTGAGTAGCTGTAATTGTGGGTTTTGAATGAATGGTAGTTTGTGATTCTTGGACTATTTTTAGTATAATTTTTAGATTTTTTTAGAGCTTTTCTCCTGGTTCAAAGTTGATTGATTAGCTTATACATGCCCTGCTCACCCAGTGGTGTCCTAGCAGCCATGTTCATAAGCTATCTGTGAGCTTCTCAGTGAGTCTAGTTGTGAGTCCTTTGGTTTTTTGAGAAGCTTACCTACCATACTTCAAGGTTCAAGGCTTTTATTGCAATTTCCAACTCAGTTAATAAGCCTGCAATACCCTTTTAACTTGTCCCATTTGGCTGTGTGCTCTGAGAACTCAGTGCATTTAAGCTTTTTGGCAAGCCCTCACTGGGCTTATTAGTGGGCCCCATTGTAGGAGTTTTGGAGTTTTGGAAAGCCTACCACCTCTGCTAGCTACTTCAGTTCTCACCTTGTGCTTATCAGCTTATGTCATAAGCTTAATTAGTCATTGAAGTTGACTGCAGGTCTGCTTGTGTGGACAGTGATTTGGTTTTGCTTATTGTGATTTGTCATCTTATTTCTTGTGATTTTCCTTTGTTTTTGCTTATTCTAAGGATAAGTCACTTACTTCCATCATATTTTAGCTTCTGTGTTATCTGTGTAGCTTGTTTCAAGCTTTTTGAAGCTTATTCAAGCTTAAAGCTCACTGTTGAGCTTATTTGCTTGCACAGGGCTTATTATTGAGCTTAAGCAAAAGTCCCTTTACAAAAGTTTGTTATTTTAAGTAGTAAATCAGTTCTGTAAAAGAAAATTTTGAAAAATCAAAAAATAAGTTAAGTGATAGCTTCTATTTAAACCCTTTTGGCTTATTTTCTGCTTATTCATAAGCATTTCTCATTTTTAAATTTTTCTTAGGTTTCTTATAACTTAAAATAATTTTAGGAATTTTTCGAGATTTTTCTTATTTGATTTAGTACTTTTTATAATTTAGTTTAATTTAAATTAATTAAATAATTAGTTTTAATTAATAATAAATAATTAAAAAGTAGAAAAAATAGGTTTTCTATTTTAAAATTAGTTTTATAATATTTTAGATTTTTCTAAATTTAATTTTCATTTTTCTAGTTAATTTTCATAATTAATTAATAATTAGTATAATTTAATTAATTAAAAAAGTAATTAATAATCAGTAATTAATTAATAGTAATTAATTAAATAGTTGTAAAAATAATTTTAATTTTCCAAAAATTTTCTTATAACATTAGGATTGTAAAAATATCATTTTCACATTCGTAGGACTTTATTTGCTCACGTTTCACTTTTTATTTCGCGCATTCGCGTTTATTTTAAATTCAAACGCGCGTTTTAGGTTTAACTCACGTTTTTAGGATATATGTTCATCAGTAATTGTTAATATAGTATTTCTAAGCTGTTCTCAATCATAATCTCGTAGTATAATCACTCAAATCAAATTCCTGATCCTCCTGTTAAATCACCCGATCACTTTAAACGTTTTTAAATACAATTGCTTACCTCGCTGGGACATAACGACCCGGGAATACACTGTACTCCTTGGTTAGTTGGTTTTAGATGTTTGACTTGGTTGACCATCACCTGTTCAACTTAGTTAACCGTTTAGGACCAATCACTCATGCTATACGAATCGCTTTAGAAAATACCCAAAATGACGAAATAAATTTCTCAAATGTAACATCACATTTATATTTAAAAATTAAATATACTATATCTATAAGTTTTCCTTTAAAAAATTGTAATGTTCTCTAATTGAGTGAAAATATCTGCCCGTTAATGCCCATCTAACTTTTAAATGGGCCATACATGCCCATTTTAAAAAAAGAAAGAAATGGCTAAATGTGCCTAAATCTTTTACAAATTTGCTTGAATTAGCCATTTTTTATTTTGGCTACAAATTGCCACTTTTACTTCATATACATAATGGCCCGTTCCTCAACGCTTGAGCCCAAAGTTGTCAAAATCGCGCCTAAGGCGCTAGCCTTGGGGCTTTTTTTGACTCGAGTCGCACAACATGCATGACTCCCCAAAAGCGCGCGCGCCTTGGCGCTTTTTGCGCCTTGAGGGTTTTTTTTTTTTTTTTTTTTTTTTTTTTTTTATTATTATTATTATTTTTTAAAGATATAATACATGGGCCTTTTTAAATCATAGGTGAGTATTTATATGATTTGTAAATTTGAATTGATTTTATATTTATTTTATTGATTGAAATTTTCTTTAATAAGTTATTTTGTTTCATTAAGTATTTTTTTACGACATATTATCATGAAAATGTAGCATTGTGCATTGAATATTAATATATTGCTTGCTTGATATTTTGGTTAAATGTGAGCTTTGTTAGATGTAAGCTACAAGTGTAGGACACAAACATATTTAGTCTGATATGGATTTTAATTTCTATATAGGTCATCGTGCCAAAGAGTTGATCCGTTTTAGAAGTGACAACCGATCCATTTTAATATTTATAATGGCAATATGTGTTATGCATTAAGTATTTTAATGTTATTTTGTATTATTTAAGCTACATAAATGGTCACATATGTTATAAAAAACTTAATGCTTTTAGTGCGCCTCGCATTCATGAATCCCGCGCCTTGGAATGCGCCTCGACTCGAGGCTCTTTGGCCCCCTTTGCGCCTTAGTGCGTGATTGAGCCCGAACCGTCAGATTATTATTGACCAAGGTCAACAAGTCAAAGACAGCCTAGAATCAATACTCCGATGATAGTGTAGTGTTTTCCCGGGTCGTTAAAGTCCCAGCGAGATTGAAATGGTGTCGTTTGAAATCGTTTTTGAGAAAGTGGCACTGAGGACAGTAGCCAGATGATGTGGAGTTGAAATTGCTACTGTTATTATGGTATTTGTACACAGGTATAATATTCACAAAAATCAGATAACAGATATATGCACGTATTCACAATTCAAATTTACGCAATCGGACTGAAAAAGTGGGATTTTGGTATTTAACAACTACAGGGGGTGCTTTTGACACTTTTTCAAACTTAAAATTAAAAATGAAAATGAAATTATAGAAATGATTAAAATACTATTTAGATATTATTTAATTAATTAAACTATTTAAAATCTAAATTAAAATCTAATTTAAATTAACTAATAATTATAACTAATACAAATTAAACTAAAATTTTGCAAAAATATTTTCTAAACCTAAATTAGAACTTGAAGAAAGTATAAAAAATAAAAATAAATGTTTTTGTCTTTTTGTGAGTTTTTTATAAATTGAAAACTATTTAACTTAATTAAACTAAGTAAACTACTTTTAATTAATATTAATACTAAAGTAACTTAGAAAATTACAAGAAAATTTATAAAATTACTTAACCATCACAGGAATCCTAAAAAATTATAAAAACTCTAAAAATTATGTTTTAAGATTAAACTACTAATTATTTACCTTTTAATTAACTTAAGTCTATTTTAAACAAATAAAATAAGAAAAATAGAAAATGAACAGTAGAATCTCAAAATATATTTTATAAAAACCTATTATACTATATTAAAGCTAGGAAAAATATAAAAACTAAGTTTTACCTTATAAAAACTAAATAAGCTATTTAATACTTAATATTAGTTAATAACTAAGAAAACTAAAATTAAATCTAATAAACACTAAATGACAAAATAAAAATCTGAAAAAATTATCAAAATTACTTTACTATATAAGGTATTTAATAAAAATATAAAAACATTAGGTACTTAATTAAAATATAAAAATGAAAATTAAAATTAACTTGAATTAAATAGAAACTATCACTTATTTTAACTTTGGATTTTTTTGGATTTTTCTTTTACAGACCTGTTTTACTAAAGAAAATTAAGAACTTTTGTGAAAACACTTTTCAAGATAGCTTATAAATAAGCTATAAGCACCCCCTTGGCTTATCAGTTGACTTGTGTTGACTGTTTGGTCAAATAAGGTCAAATGGCTTTGGGTGGGGTCCACAATGGTAAAATTGAATTTCAACAAGCTTAATAATCACAAATAAGCCAGAAACAACAATACTTGATCTCAAATAAGCTGAATAAGCCAAATAAACACTTTTGCACAATCCAAAAGAACTCAGAACTGGGGACAAACTTTTGAGCCTAAACTAAGTGGGGTCCACTGGGTCTTAGGTCAAACAAGTAGTCAATCTCTAATCCCTGGTAGGAGGGGGGTTGAGAAAACCAGCTTATGGGGTGTGGGACCCACTGTGGTGGTCACACAACGACCTCAAAGTTGATGTTGTGGGTGAGTCTGCTGATGTGCAGGGCACAACCTTGCCCTGCAGCTTAGTTTGGGGGTCTGTGGGGCCCAGGGTAATTTTGCTAAAAATGGAATGATGGTAGAATCTCAAAGATGAGCTGGTAGGAAACTAAACCTCAAAATCTCACAGTCCCAAATAAATCACAAAATTCAGAAATTTTCAAGCAAGTTTGGTGAAAACTGAGAACAAGTAATTTTGACTTTTTTGATTGATGCCTATAGTTGACTAATATGAACTTTAATCCTAATTTTCTACTTGATTATGATGTTTTAAGATCATTTAAGCTCAAATTACCCTAAACCACTCAAATGTGATTGGAAATGGGGACTGAGCCACACTTTAACCAATCAGAGAGGGTGTAAGAGAGCAGTTTCTAAGATTCTGACTATTTAATGAACACAGCTGGTGTTTGCTTGCTAATCTGAGCTAATGTGACATTAAGAAACATAAGTGAGCAACAATTAATGACCAGAACCAAGTTAAACACTCAGAAACACACAAATCCAAACACTACTTAATGTGACAGATTATCTAGGAAATGATGCAATCTACCTCTAATATCCAACCTAATGATCTAGATAACTATTCTAATGCTAATAGAAACTGAAATGAACAATTAAATGTACTAGTGATCAACAGATAACAAAAGAGAGTGAAAACTGAATAGCAAACTTACAACTGCCTTCCAAGCAAACTTCCAAAGTGCCAAAGACCACAAAACCAATTCCTAATGAACCTCCACAGGTTCTCTAACCCAGGGACATCCAAATTGCTCCCTGCTCCAACTTAGTGACCATGATTTCAATCTTTTTCATTTTTTTTCTATATTTTTTCTATTTTTTTTGTGTTTTTGAGTTTATGATACTAAACTGATTTTAAAGTTTCTAAAAGCTTTCAATAAGCTTTCTGGGAGCCTATATGAATCTAGAAGTCCATAGTACTCACTAAAAACAACAATTGAACTAACAAACTTTTTGGAAATTTAAGATAAAAATGCATAAGTTGAAACAGTTGAAGAAACTTGAAATTGATTATTCAAAAAGAGTTACAATACATGAAAAGAGATTAAAACACTGCTTAAAAGCTTTAAGTTATACTAAGAATTTGAAATTGCATTTAAACGACATACAATAAACTAAATTAACTAACTATTTCTTCCTTGTGCTTCCTCTTCTATTTATAGCTTCATATTAGGGTTCCCAGATGCCCTCTGATCAAATCCCACCTTTTTCTTCAAGCTTTGGTCCACTCTCAGGCCTCCACGTATTTTTGGCGGGAAAAGCATCATTTGCAATTAGGCTCTGATACACGCAATTGGGGGGGGGGCAGCATTAATTGTGGTGTGAAAGGGTAGGTATAGGGAGGTGGTGGCATTAATTGTGGGGGGTCATGGCTTGTGATTGGTGGAGAAGGGAGGCTGAGCAAGTGGTGGTGTTGAGGAGGGAAAGGAGACGGGTCAACTGAGGTTTGACCGTAGGTTATTTAAAACGGTTTTTGTTGTGGGATGGGGTGGGCTAAGTGGTGGACTGGTGGTATCTTTGGCCCAAAATAAAAATTGGGAGTGGGCTAGGCTTAGGGATTGGACTAGTGGTAGTATTAGTTTAGGTATTGGATCCGGTTTGGTTTTATTTACACAAGGACTATTTTTGTAATTTCTGATTTTATGAAGGGTTAAACTTGGCAACTTTTCAAAATATTCATAAGGGTTAAAAATGCCAATGGTGAATAGTGTGAGGGTTCCAAATGATTTTTTTCCAATTTTACCCTTCCAGGGACTATTTCTGCCAAACCTTGTAATTCCAGGGACCAATCATGAAACTTTTCCAAAATTCCCATCCAAGGACCATTCTTGCCAAATATGAGTAACACAAGGACCAAAATTTATTTTCTCAAAGATTTTCATATCCCAGGGACCATTTTTGACAATTTTCAAAGTTCAGGGACTAAACTTGACTTTTTGTGAAACTTTACACCAAAGGACTATTTATGTAACTTTTTGATTTATAAGGACCTTTGGTGACTTTTTCAAGTTTTTAGAATGACCAGGGACTAGATTTGATAACTTTTAAAAGTTGGGGGACTGAAACTGCCAATTATGCAAACTTTGTGCGTTTTGCATCTGTTTTTGGTATTTTTGCATTTGAGACATGTAAAACACTTTCCTGGGATATTTTCACTATTTTGATTCATTATTGAGTGTTTTTGGATGTTTTGGCAGCTCAGAAATGGTAAAAATGATGAGTATTTACACACTCATCAATCCCCCACACTAAAACATTGCTAGTCCCTAGCAATCTTTTGAGAAAAAACCTGATGGATTTGAAATTCTCTTTACCAAAAGCCATCACTTCTGGAGTAGCCAGGTGTAAGAACTGTGGCACACCTGATAACCGTGTGATTTTGAGCAAACCACCAGCTGTCAACGGATTTGATTAGTCTTTACCAAAAGCCGTTTGCTTCTGGATTAGCCAGCATCTTGATGGACTAAGTCAACATCTTGGTGAGCTGATTACCAATTATGGATTTTCCACTGCCTTTACCACAAGCCATAATCTTGTGGGCTAGCCAGCTCATTTGCTTATGAGGATGCGGGGGAGCTGAGGAACCATACAATTTTTGGCAAATTGCCGGCCATCAACGGGTTTGAGATGTCTTTACCAAGAGCCGTTTGCTCCTGGACTAGCCAATCCCTTTGTCATTTAGACTTTGGCGGACTGATAACCATAAAAATTTTGAAATAAAGTGAAAAATTTTGAAAAATTTAGGCCTAAAAATGGGGGTACTTAGAAAGTTTTGTGATAAAATTCGTAAGAATTTCCCCCCCCCTACACTAGAACTGAATATTGTCCTCAATATTCAAAGTCCCGGCTATTATGCCGAATCTCTGAACGGAAAAAGCTAATATTCGATGCTAACTGTGGAAATATGGATTTTATTTTTCACTTTATTTATCTGTACATACAATCACATTTTTTTTTTTTTTTTTGGAGAACATATTTACTTTTCAACAGGTGGGGGACGGCCACTCCCCCATACTAGGGTGGTAGAAAGTAGAAAGAAGTCAGAAATACGGGTGAAAACCCATATATGCTGCTAATTTTTGTTCACCGAGTCACTAGCTTGACTCGATCCCCGAATTCATTGGTCCATGGGGAAAGTTTGGAGATCCGGGACAACCATAGGTGGTATGTCCTCTCCAAAATAATGTTTCAATCTATGACCATTCACTTTGAAGTTGGGACCTTCGGGTTGAGATAATTCAACAGTCCCGTATGGGTATACTTTAGCAATAGTGAATGGTCCAGTCCATCGGGTTTTTAATTTCCCCGAGAAGATCTTTAATCTTGAGTTGAAAAGAAGGACTCTGTCACCGACGTTGAAAATGCGGTTCTTAATCTTAGAGTCGTGAATCTTCTTTGTCTTTTCTTTGTAGATCAAAGAGTTCTCGTAGGCTTGATCACGAAGTTCATTTAATTCATTTATTTGAACCTTACGATGATCACCCGCTTTATGAAGGTCGTAGTTAGCATGTTTCAAGGCCCAGTAGGCTTTGTGCTCAAGCTCGATCGGTAAATGACACGCCTTCCCGTATACAAGCTTGTATGGAGTACACCCGATGGGTGTTTTGTAAGCTGTACGGAAGGCCCAGAGTGCATCATCTAGTTTATCCGACCAGGAAGCACGGTTTTCACCTACTGTCCTCTCAAGAATCCGTTTAATACCACGGTTGGAAACCTCCACCTGCCTACTTGTTTGTGGGTGATACGCGGTAGAAAGACGATGAGTAACACCCTACTTAAGCATGACTTTTGCAAATTGATCATTGCAAAAGTGAGTACCGCGATCACTAATGATGGCACGTGGAGTTCCAAAACGAGCAAAGAGGGATTTCAAGAATTTCACAACAACTCGGGCGTCGTTAGTGGGTAAGGCCTTAGCCTCAACCCATTTTGACAAGTAGTCAACAGCCACGAGTATGTATTTGTTTCCATGAGAAGATGGGAATGGCCCCATAAAGTCAATGCCCCAGACGTCAAAGATTTCACAAACTTGAATAGCATTTTGTGGCATTTCGTTCTTTTGTGAAATATTCCCGTGACGCTGACAAGCATCACAGGCTTTGACTAATTTGTGGGCATCCTTATAGATTGTGGGCCAATAGAAACCGGAATCAAACACCTTTTTGGCGGTGTAGTTAGGACTATGGTGGCCCCCTGTGGGTCCAGCATGGCAAGCCTTGAGAATATCAATGGCTTCCTGTCCATATACACATCGCCTGATGACTTGATCGGCACAGATTTTGAAGAGATAGGGGTCGTCCCAGAAGTAATGTTTAACGTCTTTGAAGAATTTTCTCTTCTGTTGGGACGTCAACCCCTTCACGATGAAGTTACCCGCATGGTAATTTGCAAAGTCGGCAAACCATGGGGTAGTAGAGTCACCACGAAAAGCAACCGCATTGAGTGTCTCGAGAGGAAATGTTTCATTTATTTCCTTTTTCTCGGACACATCCTGATGAGGGTTTTCTAATCGTGAGAGATGATCAGCAGCAAGGTTCTCGGCTCCTTTTTTATCACGGATAATGATATCAAATTCCTGAAGGAGGAGAACCCAACGGAGAAGCCTTGGCTTTGCATCTTGTTTTGCAAATAGGTATTTCAAAGCCGAGTGATCTGTGTACACTACGCATTTAGTCAAGATTAAATATGACCGGAATTTCTCGAAGGCATACACCACAGCTAGGAGTTCTTTTTCAGTGGTGGTGTAATGACCTTGAGCCTCAGTCATAGTTTTGCTTGCGTAGTGTATGGGCTGAAAGTATTTTGCTTTTCGTTGCCCCAAGACCGCACCTATGGCAAAATCACTAGCATCGCACATAAGCTCAAAAGGTTGGTCCCAATCGGGGGCAACAAGAATCGGTGCCTCGGTAAGCTTTTTCTTTAGTGTTTCAAAAGCTTCGATGCACTCAGGAGAGAAGATGAAAGGAGCATCCTTCTCGAGGAGATGGGTCATAGGCCGGGCAATCTTAGAAAAATCTTGGATAAACCTACGGTAGAAGCCGGCATGACCCAAAAAGCTCCTAACACCTTTTACGGTGGTGGGATGAGGTAATTTGGCAATGACATCGATTTTAGCTCTGTCAACCTCAATCCTGTCTTTTGAAATTTTATGGCCGAGGACAATGCCCTCCTTGACCATAAAGTGGCTCTTCTCCCAGTTAAGACTTAGATTCGTTTCTTTGCAACGTTTAAGCATCTGTTCCAAGTGGGAGAGGCAAGTCTGGAATGAATCCCCAATGACTGAAAAGTCATCCATGAATACCTCCATGGTTTTCCCGATCATGTCGGAAAATATAGACATCATGCACCTTTGGAACGTGCCTGGTGCATTACATAAGCCGAAAGGCATACGTCTGTAAGCAAAAGTTCCGTAGGGGTATGTGAAGGTAGTCTTCTCTTGATCCTGGGGATCAATGGGGATTTGGAAGTAACCCGAGAAGCCATCGAGGAAGCAGTAGTATTCATTCCCCGCAAGTCTTTCGAGCATTTGGTCCATAAAAGGGAGAGGAAAATGGTCTTTACGGGTGGCTTCATTTAACTTTCGATAGTCAATACATACACGCCAACCCGTGACCAAACGAGTTGGAATCAACTCGTTATCCTCATTGGTGACAACGGTAATGCCACCCTTTTTGGGAACACAATGAATTGGGCTAACCCAAGGACTGTCAGATATAGGATAAATCAATCCCGCATCAAGAAGTTTAAGAACTTCTTGTTTGATAACTTCGTGGATTTTGGGATTTACCCTTCTCTGATGTTGCACAGCTGGCTTAAAGTCATCCTCCATCAAGATTTTATGAGTACAAAAGTTCGGGCTTATGCCCTTAATGTCGGAGAGTTTCCAAGCAATTGCTTGCTTGTTTGACTTAAGAACCTTTAGGAGTGCAGCCTTTTCCTCATCTTTTAAGTTTTTGGCAATAATGACGGGTAATTTATTATCACCCTCCAGAAATGCATATTCTAGATGAGGAGGCAAGTCCTTGAGCTCAACCTCGGGAAAGTCTTCAGTTATTTCAACATTTTTGACTTCCGCTTTATGAAGTATTTGTGGAGACGGAGAGGGTGAAGGATCGTCATTTAACAATCTTTCAAGGAGAAGAATATCCCCCTCCGGATCAAGATAGTTTTCATCAACCCCACTTGGGATTGAGCTATCTTGAGCAAGAAAAGCCTCGACCTCTTCCAGAAGGAAGTCACTTCCCTCAAACGGAGTGAGGGAAGGGGAAGGGTCGGAAATGATAGGGTCAGTAGAAAGACTGCCACTGGATGAGAAACCAAGAACCTCTTGAGAATACTCCTCAGACGCAACATCGATGATATCAATTCGGTTAACCGTTTCAGCGTCATAGTTGGAGGAGTATCTTGAAGTCTGATCAAGATTGAATGTGATGGCTTCGCCACCAACACGTAGAGTGATTTCTTCTTCGAATACATCAATTAAAGCATGACCCGTTCTTAAGAACCCCCTCCCGAGAATGAGAGGGACTCGTGGGTCAGCATCGAAATCAACAATCACGAAATCTGCCGGAAAATGGAACTTTCCTACTTTCACGAAGATATCTTCGGCAATGCCGAGAGGACGGGATATGGTACGGTCTGCAAGCTCGAGTGTCATGCAAGTCGGAGTGAGAGTAGGTAGAGAAAGTCTTTTCCAGACTGTGTAAGGCATCAGGTTAATGCTTGTGCCAAGATCGGCCAAGGCAAAGCATTCAACCATCCTCGGGAAAATACAAGGAATGAGAAATTTCCCGGGATCTCCAAGCTTTTCGGGAAGCTTTTTCAAGAGCACTGCTGAGCAATGCTCATTAAGAGAAGTTTTTGCCATCTCACAGAGTTTTTCTTTGTTGCTTATCAGATTTTTGATTGTCGAAGCAAACTTAGGCATGAGAAGAAGAGCGTCCGCGAAGCTAATATCGAAATGCAATTCTTGGAAAATTTGATAAAATTTTTCCATCTGATGATTAGCTCTTTCGCGGTTCTTTTGATCATTCACACGTGAAGGATATGGAATTGAAGGCTTAGGATCATTCTTTGGGATTTCATCAGAACTCATAGGAGGATCAAATACAACTTTCGGCTTACGAGCCGGGACCGGGACAACTTGAGGGTGGACGTTGTTGATACCTCCGTGATTAGTAGGAAGTACCGCGTCCGTAGTAACCTCAGGCTCCCGTTCCGCTACCTTAGGAGGAGAAGAGGTAGAGGGAATCGTGGGTCCATTGTATAATACACCACTTTGGGTAGTGATCGCCTTGACATCGCCCCTCGGGTTAGCGATCGTGTTGCTTGGTAGTGTACCCGAGCCCGAGGGTCGATCATTTAAAGACTTCTGAAGATCAGAGATCGTCCTGATCAATAACCGATTCGTTTCCTCTTGTGCTTTCATGAATTGTTTAATCTCAGCATCGGAGGAAGACGAGGGTGGAACAACGTTTTGATTTTGAACAGGGGGATTTTGAACACGGTTGTTTTGAAAATTCCCTTGATTTTGATTGTTGTTACCCTGAAAATTGTTTCTCTGATTGAAATTACCCTGATTGTAATTTCCTTGATTTTGGTTTCTTTGAAAATTTCCTTGAAAACCTTGGTTTTGATTTCCATTTTGAAAATTGTTTTGATTAAACTAGCCTTGATTTTGGTTCGGGTTTTGGAAATTTGAGTTTTGACCTTGGTTAAAATTCTGATTCGAGTTACGGTTTTGATTTTGGTTAAAACCGGGAGGTCCGAGAAAATTGTTGGAACGATAGCTTAAGAGATTACGGTCCCCTTGCGGTTGGTAAGAATTACCCCCCGTGTTGTAGGAACCGGTAGCAGCATAAACGTTCTCTTGAGGAAAGTCAGCAGTAGCTGGACACTCGGAATACAGATGTGGGCCCCCACAAGTTTCACAACTTCGGGTCACGGCTTTTACTTGTTGATTTTGAACCTGATGTTGCATCGTTTGGTTCATTCTCAACACAGCCGTAGAAATATCATCCATCTTTTTGGTAAGAGCAATTATTTCAGGAGATGATGATGAAGGAGTAACTGAATGACATGACTCATCCCTCTCCGCAGAGGAATCCCAAAAGTTATGGTGGGCAGTCATGTTCTCAATCAAATCATAGCACTCTTCGGGACGCCTTTTCATAAAGGTCCCACCAGCAGCAGCATTGAGAATGTCTCGGTGCCTCAATGTCAGACCATTATAGAAGGTATCTATGATGGTAACTTGCAACATATTGTGGTTAGGGCACCGATCAATAGCTAGCTTATAACGTTCCCAAGCCTCAAAAAGAGACTCATCGGGACGTTGCCGGAAGTTGCTGATATCATTTCGTAATTTGGTAACCATGGATGGTGGAAAATATTTTGCTAGAAACTTGGTTACCATTTCATCAAAGGTACGAATAGAATTTCTTGGGAGTCGGTCAAACCATGCAGTAGCATGATGAGTGAGAGAATAGGGGAATAGGTACAGGCGGAGGGCATCATCGGTAACACCATGCTGTTTCATGCTTTGGGTGACTGTGAGATATTTGTCAAGATGCTTATTGGCATCGTCACCCGGTAATCCGTGAAATTGACACGAATTCTGGACTTGTTGGATCATGTGGTGCTTGAGGCCAAAGTCCGCAGCCCCAATAGTGAGTGGTGCAATAGGTCTACCCCGCCCTTGCATGGTAGGCTGGCACAACTCCTCCATCGTTCAGAGATCGGGAGCTGGCACATCCCTAGGAGGGTCAGGGGGTGGCAAAAGTGGTGGTGGTGGCCCAGCGGCCATTTCGGTTTTTGGTTCTTGTGTATCAAAACGTAGCTCGGGTACGTTTTTCTGATTTTTACGTTTTGTTTGTGACCGAGTGCGCATGCACTAAAAACAATTTTTCAACTCAAGTTCGAGGCAAAACCACAGTGAACTTAAACCAGAAATCACAAGTGAATGGCTTCTTTGAAAAAGGTACACCACTCACAGGGATATAAAGGCAAGTTTTAATCTTAAGTTTGGGAACTTATTATGGGTTTATTAATTAATTTTTGAAAAACTGCTTTAGGCTTATGGGTGTGTGTGCAGAAAACTTGGGAAATATTTTTGGAACTGATTCGTTAACCGAAATCGTCCCTTTAAGATTACTCGCAGGCTGGCGGGAGGAAAGAATGGATTCCTCTTCAGTTCGCAATTTAATGTCAGAACTTACCTTAAACCAACTATTTCAGGTTGTAATTTTAAAGAACACGAAGTAATTTAACTTCACAGTTTGTTTTTTATTGTTTTTAAAATTTTTTTTTGGTGTTTTCAACACTTCAAGAGAAGTGTTAATGAACTTTTCTGATATGATTATATTTTTTTTAAAAACTTTTTACAAATTTGTGTGAAATTTGTACAGGGAGGGTTTTGAAATCCACTAAACTTAAAACGATTTTTTAAAACACGCAACAACCTCCCCGGCAGCGGCGCCAAATTTTGATTGAGCCCGAACCGTCAGATTATTATTGACCAAGGTAAACAAGTCAAAGACAGCCTAGAATCAATACTCCGGTGATAGTGTAGTGTTTTCCCGGGTCGTTAAAGTCCCAGCGAGATTGAAATGGTGTCGTTTGAAATCGTTTTTGAGAAAGTGGCACTGAGGACAGTAGCCAGATGATGTGGAGTTGAAATTGCTACTGTTATTATGGTATTTGTACACAGGTATAATATTCACAAAAATCAGATAACAGATATATGCAGGTATTCACAATTCAAATTTACGCAATCGGACTGAAAAAGTGGGATTTTGGTATTTAACAACTACAGGGGGTGCTTTTGACACTTTTTCAAACTTAAAATTAAAAATGAAAATGAAATTATAGAAATGATTAAAATACTATTTAGATATTATTTAATTAATTAAACTATTTAAAATCTAAATTAAAATCTAATTTAAATTAACTAACAATTATAACTAATACAAATTAAACTAAAATTTTGCAAAAATATTTTCTAAACCTAAATTAGAACTTGAAGAAAGTATAAAAAATAAAAATAAATGTTTTTGTCTTTTTGTGAGTTTTTTATAAATTGAAAACTATTTAACTTAATTAAACTAAGTAAACTACTTTTAATTAATATTAATACTAAAGTAACTTAGAAAATTACAAGAAAATTTATAAAATTACTTAACCATCACAGGAATCCTAAAAAATTATAAAAACTCTAAAAATTATGTTTTAAGATTAAACTACTAATTATTTACCTTTTAATTAACTTAAGTCTATTTTAAACAAATAAAATAAGAAAAATAGAAAATGAACAGCAGAATCTCAAAATATATTTTCTAAAAACCTATTATACTATATTAAAGCTAGGAAAAATATAAAAACTAAGTTTTACCTTATAAAAACTAAATAAGCTATTTAATACTTAATATTAGTTAATAACTAAGAAAACTAAAATTAAATCTAATAAACACTAAATGACAAAATAAAAATCTGAAAAAATTATCAAAATTACTTTACTATATAAGGTATTTAATAAAAATATAAAAACATTAGGTACTTAATTAAAATCTAAAAATGAAAATTAAAATTAACTTGAATTAAATAGAAACTATCACTTATTTTAACTTTGGATTTTTTTGGATTTTTCTTTTACAGACCTGTTTTACTAAAGAAAATTAAGAACTTTTGTGAAAACACTTTTCAAGATAGCTTATAAATAAGCTATAAGCACCCCCTTGGCTTATCAGTTGACTTATGTTGACTGTTTGGTCAAATAAGGTCAAATGGCTTTGGGTGGGGTCCACAATGGTAAAATTGAATTTCAACAAGCTTAATAATCACAAATAAGCCAGAAACAACAATACTTGATCTCAAATAAGCTGAATAAGCCAAATAAACACTTTTGCACAATCCAAAAGAACTCAGAACTGGGGACAAACTTTTGAGCCTAAACTAAGTGGGGTCCACTGGGTCTTAGGTCAAACAAGTAGTCAATCTCTAATCCCTGGTAGGAGGGGGGTTGAGAAAACCAGCTTATGGGGTGTGGGACCCACTGTGGTGGTCACACAACGACCTCAAAGTTGATGTTGTGGGTGAGTCTGCTGATGTGCAGGGCACAACCTTGCCCTGCAGCTTAGTTTGGGGGTCTGTGGGGCCCAGGGTAATTTTGCTAAAAATGGAATGATGGTAGAATCTCAAAGATGAGCTGGTAGGAAACTAAACCTCAAAATCTCACAGTCCCAAATAAATCACAAAATTCAGAAATTTTCAAGCAAGTTTGGTGAAAACTGAGAACAAGTAATTTTGACTTTTTTGATTGATGCCTATAGTTGACTAATATGAACTTTAATCCTAATTTTCTACTTGATTATGATGTTTTAAGATCATTTAAGCTCAAATTACCCTAAACCACTCAAATGTGATTGGAAATGGGGACTGAGCCACACTTTAACCAATCAGAGAGGGTGTAAGAGAGCAGTTTCTAAGATTCTGACTATTTAATGAACACAGCTGGTGTTTGCTTGCTAATCTGAGCTAATGTGACATTAAGAAACATAAGTGAGCAACAATTAATGACCAGAACCAAGTTAAACACTCAGAAACACACAAATCCAAACACTACTTAATGTGACAGATTATCTAGGAAATGATGCAATCTACCTCTAATATCCAACCTAATGATCTAGATAACTATTCTAATGCTAATATGTTAGGAATACAAATATTCCTGTAAAAGTCTCGGTCACCTAATGATTGTAATAGCATTAAGTTAGCTCGTAGTTAGTTTGTTTATTAGTTAATTAGTATTAGATTAAGTAACACCGTGGAAGAAGGAACGGGTCTTTACCCACTGTATACCTGATCCACAGCCCGGGTGTGGGTGTTTTATTAGTTATCTTGTAGGGACTATATATATCCCTCTCCACATGTGGAGAGGGTGAGCCTTTCATTTTTAATCTAATTTTTCTTTCTTCTTTTATCTCAAGGTTCCAAACTCTCTCTCTCTCTAGTTCTTGAATCTAACACAAACATGGATATCATCTACCATGAATTAAGGCCACCCGAATCTAGATGTTCATATTCTACAATTGGTATCAAGAGCCATGGTTTCATCCTAGGATTGTTGGTGCTCTAATTTGTAGCTTGGTTTAGTTGGTTCGAATTTTTTTTTTTGATGAACACACCTCGAATTGATTATTGGTTGTGGTGATTTTGATGATTTGGTGGTATTGTTGTGTTTTGAGGTGTTGTAGTACTTAACTTTTCACTTGGGTAGGTTGAATTAGTTGATTAGTTTGATGTTTGATGTGATTTAGTGCAAGTTTCTTGGTTGAGATTAGCTTGTTTCTTGGTTGAGGTTAGCTTGTTCTTGGTTGAGGTTAACTCTAAAACAGGAAAAAGACGAAAAAGGACGTAAGTGACTGTTTTGTCTCTATTCTGCGGTTAGCTTTGGTCAACTGCGGTTATCTTTGGTCAACTGCGGTTAGCTTTGGTCAACTGCGGTTATCTTTGGTCAACTGCGGTTATCTTTGGTCAACTGCGGTTATCTTTGGTCAACTGCGGTTATCTTTGGTCAACTGCGGTTAGCTTTGGTCAACTGCGGTTAGCTTTGGTCAACTGCGGTTAGCTTTGGTCAACTGCGGTTAGCTTTGGTCAACTGCGGTTAGCTTTGGTCAACTGCGGTTATCTTTGGTCAACTGCGGTTAGCTTTGGTCAACTGCGGTTAGCTTTGGTCAACTGCGGTTAGCTTTGGTCAACTGCGGTTTGCTCATCAGTTTGACCAAAGTTGACTTTTTACGTCAAAACTTCAAACGGTCATAACTTTTGAACCGTAACTCCGTTTTCAGCGAATAAGCTGTCAAAACGTCCGGAACAGGTTGAATATTGTGAGGTTTCACCACGAAGTCGTGAAATGAATTTTTCGAGGCCCAAATCACCTCCGGAGTGAAGTTTTTGAGGTTTTAAGTTTTCAGACCAAAAATTTCACCGTAAAAACTTGCATCAACCGAATCAAGATCACAACTAAACAACATATAACCTTGTCAAAACAAACAATCATCACTCTTAACATAAAATCACATTCAAGAATCCAGTTATCAGGATTGAGTATAAATTTTGGGCAACGACTTTGTTTGAGCTTCAAGAATCCAGGATTGAATATTAATCTGGTTGTGATATTCTCGAGTTTAGTGGATATAATTTCGGGGTATATATTTATGTCGACGTGATTACAGAGTTTTTAAGCTTGTCAGCATTGTGGATGCCTATGATTTGAGTGAGCCTGCAATTTAATTTTTGCGACTTGAGTCACAGTTGACAACTTGCGATTTGATTAATTGCGGTTCGTCAAATTGTGTTTTGATTTTTTGCGACTTGACTGATTGCGATTTGACCAATTGCGATTTGACGTTGCGAGTTAATACTTGCGATTTGACGTATTGCAATTTGGTTGTCTGCAATTTGACTTGTTGCGATTTTTCAAACTGCGACTTGACTTGCTGCAATTTGATCAAGTTGATACTTGACTTTGTTGACTTAAGTTTTGAAGATTAGTATTGCAACTCACCCTTTAGATGTTCTTGTTAATTTCGCGGTTACTCTTGATGTTTTTAGAAAATCCCGCGAAAGATTCGATAGGCTGGACTTGGTTTTTGACATATTAAAACTTACGGGATCTGACTATTATCTTCGGGATAAGTTTGTGCTTCGAGAACAGCAGGAATTGGGAAATTACGGTGACTTGGTTGGTGTGTTAATTCACGGGCTGGCATACTTAGTGTCACAAACATCTTGGGGTGGATGGACGCACGATGTTTGGTGACCCTTGCTCGAGTGTATTTAAGGTGATTAGACTTGGATGTTCAAGAAGTGGATATATACAATTAAGGATGGAAGGTTGGGTATATGTCACTACCTATATTTAAAGGAGTTACGTTGTTGTGCTCAATATAGGTTCTAAATCACGATTTTAATGCAAGTATAAGTCTCTAACTTGTCCTTTATCATGCTTCATCAAGAGATTGTTGTTTCTCAAGCTTCTAATGGGATTGTAGTACAAGAACTTCTCAAGAGATGGTCAGACTTAAAGACAGGAGGTGATTTGTTTAGAGACGTGCTTTAACCCTTTACTCACTCTATAGTTAAGCACATTTCATCCAGTGGTCTAGCATATTCCGAACTACTATGAATCATTAATCTGCTAAATCATTGATGAGGAGTCCAGCAAGGTATTACTACAAGCATGTCTTTATCACCATCTTCTCTGCAGTAGGTTTATGTGTCTCCTTCCATGTATCTGATTTGCGCATGACAAACTCACGACTATCACAGACTTTCAGTTCTTTGGCAAAAAGGTCATTGCATGTCCTTTTTGAGGGGGAGAATTTGCGCAAGTTTCCTAGCGATTCCGTCTCCTGTAGTGTGAATCTTTGCAGTTCCGGTTTCAACAATTCAGGATTCAGTGGATCAGTCTCTAGAGGTTTGCTCACTCTTTAGCGACTATCTCTAAATTATTGGCAAGTTACTAAGTGATGAGATTCGTGTGATTGGTTAATCATTTTGCAATTAGTGAATTGTTGTAACTTAAGTCGTTTCGATTAATCAAATTGTTATCTGACGTTGTGAGTTAATCCTTACGACTTGACTAATATCAATTTGATATATTGTAACTTGACTTGTCACGACATGACACTTAGTGCGAATTGTGACTCATCCGGTATCTCTCTCTAAGTTTAACTTGTTGAAGATATCTTCCGGTTTCTTTTGTTGACTTTAGTAAAATCCCTAGAAAGAAACATTTCTCGGTTTAAGTCACATAAGTTGTAAAATCCCGTTTGAAGATATTGAGATGTCAACTGTTTCGGATGACATTCAAGCAGCTGGTTCAGACAGCTATGTTTGATTGGTCTGACTATGAGTCTTGGGCACTCCTAAGAATTTGCGCATGTTTCTTCTCACTTTGATTGCTCAACCGCACAAAATGATCACGAAGCTAATTTGGTATCCCTTGCTTGAGGGTGAAGTTGGATTTCACGAAAGAGTATACCTATTTTATCTTGAAATCGGGGATGGTTGGATGCAGGATTTCAATGATAACTTGCTCGCGCATAAGATGTAAGTTGAAGACTTGGGTTATCTAGTTTCCAGAAGTCGGGGTGGATGGTTGAAGACCTGGTTAACTATCACTTAAAGGGGTTACGTTATTGTACTCAGTGTCACACGTAGATGACGTTGTGGATAATCGCAAGAGGTGATGATTGTCTCATACTTTGTCAAGATAGTATTGAGTACTTAGAGATTAGCTTGGTGCACAAGTTCTCTACACCGTTCTTTCAACAACAATGCAAGCTTAGGTAACAAATTTGAGTAATTCTACTTCATTTTCATGATTGGTATATCGGGTTCCTTCATCATGTGGTCACAATTGTTTGTGTTCGAGGTTGGTTAGTTGGACAAAGACTTTAAAATTGTGATGTGATCTGTAATTCTCACATGATATTCGTAACCCAAACTGATGTTTGCCATAACCAAATCAGTCATGCCACATTCTACATGTTACTGTCTCACGGTTTCTTCTTGGTTTTGTAAAATCCCGCGAAAGAACTTATTTCTCGGTTTAAACTATAGATTTGTAAAATCCCGTGATGATGGGCTATGAGCTCTTGACCATGGTCGGGTTAAAACCATTATCAAAGTTCAGCCATAACATCACAAATGGCTGGATTGAGGCATTGAATTGACAAGATGTGACTACGGGGTTAGTTCAGTATTATTTATTTGAGGCTGAAGTGAAATTTCACGGGTGCGTGTACTTAGTATCTGAAGATATCGGGGAGGTTGGATGAAGATTCTTCGAGATCCTTGTTCGAGCTTTCAATACAACGACAAGGACTTGGATATCTAGTTATTTTTTTTTTCTTTCTCTCTATTGCAAAATAACTATCACTTTAAGGAGTCACGTTGTAGTGCTCAGTGTCACACGAAGTTGTGGATATCCAAGAGGTGATGTACATCTTATACTTGATGGTTGGTTGGTTGAAGAGTATAGATTACTTAGGGATTCGATGTTGCACGAAGTCTCTACACCGCTCTTTGTCTCGCATTAGTACAAGTTTAAGTCACAAATTCGGGTCATATTACTTCGGTCTCAAGTTCATCATATTGGGTTTCTCTCCATCAGTAGTCACGACATATATCCGACAAAATGATAATGGGGTTGGTAACGAGTTAGCAAGAGAGTAGAAGAAAAGAGAGAGATGACGTCTGAACACACCAGTTCAGGCCTCGTGCTTCAGCGACTATGACGTTTGGACACAACGGTTCAAGCCTCGTTCTTCAACATTATGGCGTCTGCTGATAACACTTCAGGCCCCGTTCATCAAAGAAAAGAAAGGTGTACGATTCAGTGCGCCTTATCTTCAAAAGAAGAGGAATCTTCTTATTTATGGCCATTCTCATCAACAAGTTCATGCTCTTTCCGTGCTTATTCTGTTTTCAAGTGGATCGGGGCATATTGGAGTATTCTATTATTCACTTATTCAACCAAAACTTGCATTCGACAGGCATATGCAATTTTTGAGGGGGGGAAAGGGTGAATAAACAACATGTCAGTCCTCAAAGAACCGTCAAGTGGAGCTTCCTACCGTTGATGGTATTCATATTCACTAGTTCAATCATCAAAAATTGCAGTTGCCTGGCATATGCAATTTTTGAGGGGGGGAAAGGGTGAATATTAATCTACATGTTGGATGATGATTGAGAAATGGTCATACGACTCCTGAATACGTCAGTTCAGGAGTCGTGCAAACCATGGTTCTCCAACACTACATCTTCCTCTCTATTAAGGTGTTGAAGAACATGGTCATGGTATGCATGGTTCTCCAACACTACTTCTTCCTCTCTATCAAGGTGTTGAAGAACATGGTCATGGAATGCTAATCGACATCGTCTCACGGGCTGATTCATTCAGTAACAAAGGGTTTCTAGTCAATGCTTCATGTATACGTCATCAGGCTACATGTACACATAATGATGATGATTCCGATTAATCGTAACCATCATGGGGGAGAGAGAATGTGTACATCAAGGACGCACAACAGGTCTACGTGATCAGGGCTTAATATCCAAGGATGGATACATTCTATAGATGATCAGTGGTTCAACTTGTTACTTTGGTGTTATACTAAAGACTGAAGAAGGTCGAGTCGTCAGTCTATTCTTTATTCTCGGATGGGTGTTATCGTCTCATGTGTGCGCTGCGGGCTGATGGGTTATATGTAAAGTTACTGGAAGGCATTTGGTGAGATGAAGATGGTTGGTATTCTGTTCCTCCATATTGGGCAATCTTGAAGTAGGTCGTGTCTACAGTCTTCTCTACATTCTCCGTTATGTGATTAGAAGACTAAAGACGGCATGTATTTGGTTATCAAATGACCTCTTCATATTATGGGTGTTCGTCCAAAGTCTTCCTTCTATTATGGGTGTTCATCAGAAAGGTTGTCAGTCTGGGGGAGAGCACTAATTAGGGGAGAGTGAAAAGTCTGAGTTAATCCCTAATTAGATGTTCTCATATTGCTCTTCAGCAAGTTGATTCTCACAGGATATATTTGAGCTTATTTTGTTCCTCTCACAAGATTTCAAGTATATGGGCGTAATATGTGTTGCTGATTCTGAGGTGTCAAAACCAACAAGGGGGAAGGAGACATACATCGAAACGCACAACGAGTACACGTGATGAGCTTTACACTTCTACTTAATTGAAGTTATTCCGGAAAGACAAATGTCATGACCGCAGAGGAAATCAGTGTTTTAACTCGTTCTTTTGGTGTATTATTCCAACTACGTAGGGGAAGAGATGTAAGAAACAGTTTCTGATGACAAAAGATGTACACAATTGATTGTGTGTGTACTTCGGGTTTCTGAGCTTCATATAATGAGACTGGTTGCATCATTTCAACTACTTGGGGGGAAGTGGTCTCTGGATACTTTTTGGTACGCATTACCTCAGCCTTCAATAGGAAGAATGTTGAGAAGAACTATTCAAGCGTGAGATGATACGTTGCTGATCTATCAAAGCTTCACAATGAGAAGGCTCAAGTTCAAACGACTATTCAGGAGCCTCGAAAGCTTTGGTGGAGAAGGTTTAAGAGATGTTGACTACTGACTTCTACAACATGCAGACCGATATCCTCTTTTCGGTATTGAGGTCAACATCTTCTTAAACTGCATAATATCCTTTGTACATATCTTATACCAATACGTAAATAGAAAAATATAATACCTACAAAAAAAAAAAAAAAAAAAAAAAAAAAAAAAAAAAAAAAACATAAAAATCTGAAAAATCATAAAAAAAAAAAAAAATAAATAAAAAAAATAAAATAAAATAATACAAAAATATTCTTCTCACGACATGTCTCTTGTGTAATCAATATTATGTACGTTTCTAGAAATGTCATTCAATAATGACACGGAATCATACATATGCTTGAGCAAGAGTTTTTCGGTTTCAAATAAAGTCTTTTTCTAAAACATGTCGTTCCTCAAAATATTCTTCAAAAATATGGCCTGCAGTCATTTCAGGCTGCAACCCGGACTTCAAAAATATGGTTTGCTATTACTTCAGATAGCAACCCGGTTTTCAAAATTAAGGAAAACACGTCGTCAAAAAGACGGTTGTTCCTAACAAAGGGTGCCGTTCATCCGAGCGTGAATTACTTTATATCCATGCACCCTCGATTTAATGTACGCTTCAGTGCATTATGTCTTGATAAAGAAGAGAAATCTTCTTTTTATCGCCAAATACTTTCCCTTCTATGATTTTTCCGGGAAGTATTTGTGCAAAACTTGGTGGTACCATGAGATTTTGATTGAAAATCAATTTGAACTCAAAGTTTGATACAATTTTCACTCAATCAATGACGTTACTAGTTTATGAAAATATTTATGCTTTAACATCCGTCATTGATTGAGGGGGAGAGTGATTTCTCAAAATTTTATGTATCATCAAAACTCCCCACACTTTGTACAAAACAAAAGCAACAAAACGATTTGTGATGGTTATGTGTCAGAATAAGTAAATTTTCAAAGAGTTCTTGTCAAAACTTCGAATCTTTTGCAAACTCTTCAAATCTGACACATCACAACCTCCCTCACAGTTTGAGGGGGAGCAAGAAAAAGTTCCTTTTTATCAGAAAATATTAAAATTGACCGCATTTCTCTCCCAAAACGCTTTCTAAATTATTTAAATCAATTAAGATCAAAAATCTCGAAAGATTTGAAATTTTTGATCGGGGGAGAGAATGTGATTTAAATATGCAATCTGATATCAAATGTGATCTTTTCGACTCAATAATATGCTCCCACATATGTGCTAAACACTTTCGAATATCGATGCACATATTGAGGGGGAGCGAAAGGCGTTTGTGGAAGTTATACCAAAGACCGACCATTTATCTTTACGCATGGAGTTATAAGGTTGGTTAAGGTTAGGTATAAGTTCCCATGATCCACCAGAACCGGAAGGATCTTCCCAGGGACAATCCATAGATAGATTAGAAGTCCTTAGGAATGATTGAAAAAAGGAGTAATGTGAGAAAGGGAAGAGTGCGGACTGAGATAGAGCTAGGACTGGAACAAACCCAACAAGGTTCTCGTAATGAAGTCTCGGTAAGCACTGAAGGGGTTGAAGAATGAAAAAGAAATGAAATGAGAAAGGGTGAAAAGAAATAGCCCTCCATATATTCAACCTTAGGGCAGAAACCGGGTTCAATTCAAAATCTATTGACGGTTACTAAGGTAACGCCGGTATTGAAGACAAGACGTCATGGACCCAGTGACGCACTGCACCAAAACTTCCCAACCACTCAAGTTCTCTTAAAAGAGCTTATTTCATTCTCACGGGGAACCCTGTGCAATGTATCGACCGCTCATTGCGAGCTATGTTGATACCTAAAACAGGAGACGCCTCCCCAGTCTCCAGGAGCGGATCAAAACGCACTATTGAGTCTAGAGCCATGAGATCATCCATGAATCTCGTTAGGACACATTCCAAATATGCTTATTGTTTCACATAATGTGGAAAATAAGATAAAATATTTAGAGTCCTACGCATTATCCTTGTGGTATTGCCAGAACATCCGAGTGATATGAAAACATTCACAATGAAGATGGAAATCCTTCTAGAGCGAACATCACTCAAGCTCTTGGTAGGTGACATGTGAGATCTATCTTGGATCAATGATCAAGTGACAACTGGAAAGCAACAATGGTGCGATTCAACATTGAATCAAACTTGTTCCAGGATATGGATTGACGGATACTTTTGCTAAAACCTTTCAATGTGCTCACAAACTAACTTTTCTAGCACATTGATTGTGTAATATCTTTCAAACAAAAGTATTTTTGATAGAAATGTGATTCAAAGTATAAAACTCTCGTCGTGTCTCAAAAATGTTTATCATAGGACACGCGAGTGATTTCTATAAATCAATTTCTCATTAATCCGTGAATATCAATTCACCGATTCACTCTATCGTGCTGTCTGCTTTGAGACGTTCCGGTATGAGAACATGCTTAGTATGAAGATTCCAAAGTGGATTCTTTGGAAAATTCATTACTACAAGCTGGAAATTCCTGTCAAGGAGAGTCTTCTTTAAAAGAGACTCTACCTGATCACAGGTCGGTTTTCACAAAACCGGAGGGTAGTCTGTCCTCGCAGAACGAATGACAAAGCCATATTTGTTCTCCATCTTTATTGCTAACTGTTTCATTTCAGGGACATATATAAAGATGGCGTTGATGGCTCCAGTTTCCAGCTGAATCGGGTCAATCCATACCTCATGCTCACACATCCTCCACACTATCAATGAAGATGAGAGGCTTGCTACAGCAAATGTTGAGAGACTACCAACAACGTTTCCGCAACTCTGATGAAAAAGTCTCCTGATCCACAACTCTAAAGTCAAGTCCCGTGATCTAGAAGGGTGTGAGCATGATGGTCCTTAAGTCACTACATCACATGAAAGCAATACGACTATGGATGAGCTTGGAGATTTACTTTAGCCGATGATCTCAAAGGAAGCTCAAAGATCACATATCTTAAAGGAACTCTTATCACAAGTTCGCTTGCTTGAAGTACAAAGTGTGAAGTAAAGTGAAGAATCAGACCCTACGAGCTACAAAGACTAAAGAATGCTTAAAGACCAAAGAGCTTAATTTCAAAGGTGACCTCGCTTAGGGGGAGATTGTTAGGAATACAAATATTCCTGTAAAAGTCTCGGTCACCTAATGATTGTAATAGCATTAAGTTAGCTCGTAGTTAGTTTGTTTATTAGTTAATTAGTATTAGATTAAGTAACACCGTGGAAGAAGGAACGGGTCTTTACCCACTGTATACCTGATCCACAGCCCGGGTGTGGGTGTTTTATTAGTTATCTTGTAGGGACTATATATATCCCTCTCCACATGTGGAGAGGGTGAGCCTTTCATTTTTAATCTAATTTTTCTTTCTTCTTTTATCTCAAGGTTCCAAACTCTCTCTCTCTCTCTCTAGTTCTTGAATCTAACACAAACATGGATATCATCTACCATGAATTAAGGCCACCCGAATCTAGATGTTCATATTCTACATAATAGAAACTGAAATGAACAATTAAATGTACTAGTGATCAACAGATAACAAAAGAGAGTGAAAACTGAATAGCAAACTTACAACTGCCTTCCAAGCAAACTTCCAAAGTGCCAAAGACCACAAAACCAATTCCTAATGAACCTCCACAGGTTCTCTAACCCAGGGACATCCAAATTGCTCCCTGCTCCAGCTTAGTGACCATGATTTCAATCTTTTTGATTTTTTTTCTATATTTTTTCTATTTTTTTTTTGTGTTTTTGAGTTTATGATACTAAACTGATTTTAAAGTTTCTAAAAGCTTTCAATAAGCTTTCTGGGAGCCTATATGAATCTAGAAGTCCATAGTACTCACTAAAAACAACAATTGAACTAACAAACTTTTTGGAAATTTAAGATAAAAATGCATAAGTTGAAACAGTTGAAGAAACTTGAAATTGATTATTCAAAAAGAGTTACAATACATGAAAAGAGATTAAAACACTGCTTAAAAGCTTTAAGTTATACTAAGAATTTGAAATTGCATTTAAACGACATACAATAAACTAAATTAACTAACTATTTCTTCCTTGTGCTTCCTCTTCTATTTATAGCTTCATATTAGGGTTCCCAGATGCCCTCTGATCAAATCCCACCTTTTTCTTCAAGCTTTGGTCCACTCTCAGGCCTCCACGTATTTTTGGCGGGAAAAGCATCATTTGCAATTAGGCTCTGATACACGCAATGGGGGGGGGGGGGCAGCATTAATTGTGGTGTGAAAGGGTAGGTATAGGGAGGTGGTGGCATTAATTGTAGGGGGTCATGGCTTGTGATTGGTGGAGAAGGGAGGCTGAGCAAGTGGTGGTGTTGAGGAGGGAAAGGAGACGGGTCAACTGAGGTTTGACCGTAGGTTATTTAAAACGGTTTTTGTTGTGGGATGGGGTGGGCTAAGTGGTGGACTGGTGGTATCTTGGGCCCAAAATAAAAATGGGGAGTGGGCTAGGCTTAGGGATTGGACTAGTGGTAGTATTAGTTTAGGTATTGGATCCGGTATGGTTTTATTTACACAAGGACTATTTTTGTAATTTCTGATTTTATGAAGGGTTAAACTTGGCAACTTTTCAAAATATTCATAAGGGTTAAAAATGCCAATGGTGAATAGTGTGAGGGTTCCAAATGATTTTTTTCCAATTTTACCCTTCCAGGGACTATTTCTGCCAAACCTTGTAATTCCAGGGACCAATCATGAAACTTTTCCAAAATTCCCATCCAAGGACCATTCTTGCCAAATATGAGTAACACAAGGACCAAAATTTATTTTCTCAAAGATTTTCATATCCCAGGGACCATTTTTGACAATTTTCAAAGTTCAGGGACTAAACTTGACTTTTTGTGAAACTTTTCACCAAAGGACTATTTATGTAACTTTTTGATTTATAAGGACCTTTGGTGACTTTTTCAAGTTTTTAGAATGACCAGGGACTAGATTTGATAACTTTTAAAAGTTGGGGGACTGAAACTGCCAATTATGCAAACTTTGTGCGTTTTTCATCTGTTTTTGGTATTTTTGCATTTGAGACATGTAAAACACTTTCCTGGGATATTTTCATTATTTTGATTCATTATTGAGTGTTTTTGGATGTTTTGGCAGCTCAGAAATGGTAAAAATAATGAGTATTTACACACTCATCAGTGCGCCTTGAGCCTTTTAGAACACTGCAGTTGAGCCTGCATCAGGAACACATAATGCATACAAATTGATAAAGGGAACCCATGTACATATAAAGGGAAGTTCATAAAGAAAACATACAAATTGATAGACGGGTTGATGTACAAGTTATGTAACTTATCCTCGGTTCATTTAGAAATTTAATTGCTTAGATCATGGTTGTCAAAATCGCGATCCTGATCGAAGGATCGTACGATCCTACACACAAAAAACGATCAGGATCTTAACAAGATCGTAATTCAATTAGGATCGTATCAGGATTGTAGGATCGCGACTAGAATCGTAGGATTTTTTAGGATCGGACCCTATTATTAAATTTTTTTCTCTTCTTTCTATTTTTTTTCTATTTTTTTTTCTATTTTTTTTCTTTTTCTATATTAACTTATTAAGCATAAGCTCATATTTTATAGCCCAAATGACTAAGAAGTTTTCATGAAAGCTATTATTTTGGTGTTGTTAATTGACATAGTTTAGACGTGTCTTTTTGGGTTTATTGTTAGACCCGTTTTTTTGAGTACTTGGACCCCACCCTAGATGAAATGGACTAAGGGCCATACACGATTGGTTAGTCAACGAATGTTGCGTAATTGTCAAACCCAAAAGTCAAAGTGATGGTCAACGAATATATTAGATAGTTATGAAAGTATTATGTGGCCCGATTAGAAGAAAATATAATCAAGGGGCCTAAGTGGTCTTAGACCATAAGTATTGTGATATGTAGTGTGGCTAAAGTTGAAGGAATAAGACTTGAAGGGCCATTCTTGCCAATGGCTCAAACTTGTGTAAGTATATATATGTGTCTATCCATAAGTTTCTAGACAACTCTATCATCTTCAGGAGTGTCTTGGATGTGTCGGTTTAGGGAAAAAAAGGAGGGAAGAAATAGCTTGTTGATAAAGGGTTTGATTAGTAGATGATTCCATATCAAGAGATAAGCCTTTCAATGATCTCCCCAAGTAAGTAACCTCTGCATTCTTGATTATGTTGAAGTTAAGGTTTATAATTGAAGTGGGTTTTCATCGTATGATCAAAATATGATCATATGATGATATAGGAAGGATGATGAGTAAGTTATGGTGGGTTTTATATAAACTCTTGTTTATGTTATTGATTGTTATGTTACTAGGTTCTGGTAAATGATGAAGGATCATGATCATGGTAAGTAATTCGGTTAATATATGTTTAATATGGATATTTGCATATTATGTGATTATGAGTTTAGGTGTTATGATTGTAAGTGTTTGGATTGGAGATTGAGACATAATAGTAGACTTGGTTATTTAGGAGACTTGAGTGATATATTATGATTATGGAATGGCTAAGGTATGGTTGATGTTATTATGTGTTCAAGGCTAAATGGCTATGTGGTTATAGTATGTAATGGTTGCTATGGTTTTGATACAAGATTAGAATTATGATGTATTGGACTAGTGTAAAGTACTCATATTACTTATATGTTGATTGAAGTCTTAATCATGTATTAACTTAGTTACTTACTAAGCGAAAGCTTATTGTTTAGTTGTTTAACCTTTTTGTAGGTTCTTGTGATTGTGGATGGCTTGTAATGAAGAGTAAGGTTTGACTATATGGAAGGCTAGAAGGTAGCTTATGTTTAGGAGCTTAGGTAGAATATCGAGCTCAATGTCGACGTTGTACCCCCGTTGGGCTTTTAATGGTTTGTATGTATGTTGCCAAGTGTCAAGGTTCATCTTAGGGTCGTTAAAGTGTTTTAGTTGTCAAATGGTATGTTATTGCTATGGTTAAAGTGTATGTGTTAAGGTTAAAAGGGGTGTTTGGCTTAGTGTCTATTTATACCCATTTTGGGGTTCGACGGGTCAAATGGTTATGGAAATAATCTATTATGTTATGTTAATGAATTCTGTAAGTTTTTGTGATATGTCGAGTTATAGAAGTCGGTTTTCTGGAATTAAAGTAAAGTATAAAGATATGTTTATTTTGAAATTGTTGCTGCAGGTATCATATGGCCATATGAGATACTCCCTCCATCCCAATTTATTTGTCCAGTTTTGACTTTTTGAGTCTTTGTTTGTCAACTTTGACCGTAAATATTTTTATTTGTGTTATATAATATTTGATGAAAATTATACAAATTAAAAATACACTTAAAACTCAATCTATTCATTTATTTTGCATCAAATATTAAATAACACAAACAAACATAATTAAGGTCAAAGTTGACAAAGTAATACTTTGAAAATCAAAAGTGGACATAAATTGGGACGGAGATAGTATTTAATATGGTCATATGCTTGAGTTAGTGGTTTGTAAAGTTTTTGATGAGACCATACATCTATATGAAATATTTCATATAGCCATACGGTCAGTTTTTCAGATTTCATCAATTTTCGGAAAATCATATCTTTTAAACCTTAAGTAGTTACGAGTCACGCCACCTAAAGTTTCGAAGGTAATTGAGTCTAGTTTCATCGAAAAATAGTCTCATGGTCTGAATGTTTATAGACTTTTGTAAATGGTTAAAAGAGTAACAGAATATTCGTAAAGTCAAGCGTTTCCACGCAAAAAGTTTTAATTCTTGGTCAAAGCGGGCACGGGGTGTAACAACTTGGTATCAGAGCTTCGGATTAAGTGAATTAGGTTTCCTTTAGGTTTACTAGTCTTAAACCACTCATAGAAGCGTTGAGCGTAAGAGTTAGTAATGCGGAAAGTAATTGTTAAGTATGAGATGAATTATGCTTTATGCTAGATGAGCTAATGTATGATAGAGTTATAGTAATGGAATGCGAGTCTGAATGCTAAGTGGTATTAGAGATGGGTTAGTAAGTGAATTGAAAGTTGTATGATACCTTAGTTATAAGGTAGAATAGTGGTTGCCGCTAACTAGAATGTTGATGCTTATACATATATTGAATGTGCATTATGGTATATGAGCCATAGACTATATGTTTTGATTTTGATTATGAATGTTAGAACACTTTGTGGATAAGTGTTGAATGTTAATTGTTTATGTGAAGCTAAGTGTATGGTAGTAGTTATTTGTATGTCTAAGCTTTATGTGATGTAAGTCCACGGTGGACTCAATGTGTTTAAGTGTTGTGGTCACCGTACACCTTGGATAGTGTCGGTGGATATTATGTGATTATGTGAACTTGTGTAGTAGTAACGATAATGGAAGGTGAATAGATATGATCTATGGTATGAATACTTATTGAGTGAATATGTTTGATGATAGAAGTTGTAAGAAGCATGGACTATTTCCAATATAATGTATAGCTGCCATATACATGTGATGACCTAGTTGTGGTCGAATAGTTAAAAGAAAACATTGATATGTGAAAAAGTTAAAAAGTATGGTAAGTGTTTGATAAAGAATAGATGTTTAAGAAGTTTGAGATAAGTAAGAAATGATTAGTGAAGAATGAATTTTACACGCTTAATTAAAATGAGAAAAGTTAAAGTGTATAGTTAAGATGTGAAGAGATCATGTTATATATAAAACATGATAAGTAAAATGTGTTAGTAAGTAAATGTTTTAACGTGATAAGTAGAAGTGATAAATGAGATATAGTTTGCAATAAAAGTCATAAGTGATATGAAGCGCGCTCGAAAGAATTGTAAAATATGAATCGAATCATGTTAAAATATTGAAATATGTAAGTTGATAAGATTTACAATTTATGTGCATGAAAGAATTGAGTAGGCCAATGTGATGATGGCATATAGTGAAAGTGTGAGTCAACTTGGGGTTGACGGATAAATGATAGATTGCATTGTGGAATGCAAGTTTAATAAAATTGACAAGTGTTATGTAGAAACTTGTCTAGATGAAAGTAAACATGGTAGCGAATGTTAAAATTGCTTAAGGTAAGGAGAAATGTCGAAATGATAGAGTGTACTTAATGATAAAAGTACATGAAAAATAAAACGAGTAAAGATGTTAAAGTAAGTGATTGGAGCTAAACAGTCAACCTAAATTGACCAGTGAATGGTCAACAAAGTCAAAATACCTAGACCAATGCTCCGTGGAATATAGGGTTTCCCCGGGTCGTTATGTCCCGACAAGGTGTAAATTGTAACTGAGCGTACTTTGTGATCGGGTGATTATTCACAGAAAAGTTTGGTTATGAGAATTATTTGGAAATGATTAACAGATATAGCTTAGGAAAGCTATGTGATTAATTACTGGAACATAGATTGAGAAGAAATTACTTAAAACCTAAAAACCGTACGTTTGCTGAAAACGTAAACAAACGTACGTGAAATAAAAGTGAATGAGGTGATCTGAAAAGGCTACTGGTATGAAAATGGTATTTTTACAAACCTAATGGTTAAAGAAAATTTTTGGAAATTTAAAATTAATTTTTACACTATTTTTATAATTACTATTAATTAAATACTAATTCCCTAATTACTTTTTAATTAATTAAATTAACCTAAGTTACAAATAAATATGAAATTAACCTAGAAAAATGAAATTTAAACTTAGAAAAATCTAAAACACTATAAAACTAATTTTAGAAATGAAAATATATTTTTAAGACTTTTTAATTAATTATTACTAATTATTAACTAATTATTAATTACTTTTAAACTATCCTAACTTCTAATTAATTATTAAATTACACTAGAAAATTGAAAATAAAATTTGGAAAAATCAAAAATAACTAAAAACTAATTTTAAAATTTAATTTATATTTTTCTGATTTTCTAATTAATTATTAACTATTTAATAATTATTATAACCTAATTTAAATTAAGAAAAATACTAAATGATGCAAGAAAAATCTGAAAAAATTACAGAAATTATTTTTATATACCAGAAGCCTAGGAAAAATATAAAAATGGAAATAGCTTATAAATAAGCTGAGGTGATAAGCCAATTGGCTTAAATAGAAGCTATCACTTCTATTAAGTTGGGCTTTTTGGGATTTTTCTTTTTCAAACTTGCTTATTAGATGATATTAAGAAACTTTTGTGAAGTGAGTTGGCTATGAGCTCAGAAATAAGCACTCCAAGTGCTTATTGCTTGGACAGTTGACTTTGGTCAACTGTCAAAGCTAAAAGCTTTGAAATAAGCTTTCAGCTGAGACCAGTGGTGGTTTGAGATGCAAACAAGTTTAGTACAATTGAAATAAGCTAAAAGTCACAAGCATACACACTGATATGCTTCAAATAAGCAAACCACAAAAACTGAGTCTGAAACAGGTTCAAATGGGCAACTTACAGGTCATGTGGGGTCCACTAGAGACTTTGGAAGCCCAAGCAAAGTAATAAGCCAAGAAGGTGGGGTGAAAAGCTAGCTAAAAATCCAGGGTACACCCTCTGGGTCCCACAGGTGAGGTCAGGGGGAGGGTTGAAAGTTGGGGGTAAAAGCTGATGACTCAGCTTTACTTAGTTGATGGCCAAACTACAAAGGACTTGCAGCCCTACTAAATGGCTTCTACACTACAAAATAAGCTCAGGGTATTGAAGCTTAGCTTATTGGCTTTCCAATAAGCTGAAAATCTAGGTTTGGGGCCCACTGAGTAGGCCTGTGGGGTCCATTCAATGTAGGTGAGTGAAACTGAGTTTGTGCACAGGGCAAGGGCTTTGCCCTGCAGGTGTCTTTGAGGGGTAGAAAGGTCCACAAATAAAATTCACAAAAATCAAACAATTGTAGGAATCAAAAGTTCAGTTGGTAGACAATACCCACAACAAATTTCAAGTCTTCAAACTAAGTAGAAAAATCTACAAAATTCACCCAAGATTTGGGTTTTTCTGCTTTATACACTTTTGACTTTTTTAGAAAACTTTGGTATTTGACTTTTATGAACTTTGGTAGCTTCTAATTATCTGAAAACATGTTAATAGGCTAGAAAAAGGTTGATTTTGGTTAAAGCAACACCTTATGCTAAGTTGTGAAAGGTTATGGACTTAAAATCCCACACAGTTAACTGTGTGGGTGAGATTTCTTGTGATTTGACCTTTGTTACTAATAGCACTTGGTTTTTATGGTTTACTTGACCTAAGACAACCTAAAGTGACATGCATGAACCAATGATTCCAACTGTAACACAGGAATCAGTGGGTAAGGCCACTGATCCAAACACTCATTTTAAAACAAAAATATGATGAAACTAAGTGTAAATGTGATCACAAACTTGTCTACTGATTACCACTATCCTAATAAGCAATGATAAAACTAATAAATCACAAATAAGCAATAGCAACACTATTACACTATAAATAGCAAGATAGGTGAAATTTCAACTCACAAAAGCCATCCAAGCTTAGTTCAAGAACCAAGGACCCAAGGAACCAACCTAATGACCTCCTATGAGATCTCTAACCCACTGCCATCCATGATAAACAGTGCTCCATGCTTGTCTTCTTCCATTTTCACAAGACTAAATTACATACTACACGCTTTTTTTTAGGCTCATATGAGCTACAATATATATAACGAGATACAAAATGCTCACAAGCTTCTCCCACATGGCTTCCTTTTGAATTTTTGAAGTCCCAACAGCTTTCTCTTTGACCCTTGACCATATCCTCACCATTCAATTATAATTTGATCAATCCTAGCCATTTGATTGAATTTTCCCGCCAAAAGAACAATGGGGCAATTCTGAGTGTTATGGTTGGGGGTATTAATTGTGATGGTGGGGGTTGGTTTGGTTGGTGAATACATTTATTGTGGGGGGCTAAGGAGGAGGGGGGAAGCATGTGGGAGAGACAATGTCTCCCTGGTTTTGCGTTGGGATGTTGGGGGGAAGAAGGTGTTGACTGGGGTGTTTGACCCGAGTTGACCGATTGACCGGGGGTAATTATAAAAAGGGGGTGGGCTTTGGTTGGGCCTAGGGGATGGATTGGGCTGGGGATGGTTTGGTTTGGATATTGGATTTGGTATTAATAATAAGAAAGGGTCCGTTTGGTTTTGGTTATCACAAGGACCAATTTTGTAATTTTGTCAAAGATGAGGACTGAACTTGTAATTTTTCCAAATTGCTTCCAAGGACCAAAAATGCCAATCATCAACAAACCAATAACCAATTTTGCATTTTTCCACATTTCAAAATTTCCCAGGGACCTATTTTGCCAATTTTGAAAGTACATGGACCTAAACTGTAATTTTGGAAATTTACGACCCAAGCATGATATTTTGTGATTTTTGACTTTCAAAACCTTGGGTTGACTTTTCCTTTCAAAATAAATGCATAGGGACTATTTTTGACAAGTTTTGAAACTTGGGGGACTGAAACTGCCAATATTGCAAACTTTGTATGTTTTTCATTTGTTTTTGCTCATTTTGCATTTAAAACACATAAAACACAATCCCTGGGATAATTTAAGTGTTTTGATAACTTTTTGATTGTTTTTGTATGTTTTGGCAGTTTAAATACGACAAAAATGATGAGTGTTTGAGCACTCATCAATCCCCCACACTAAACTATTGCTAGTCCCTAGCAATCTTTTTAGAAAACTTGATGGATTTGAAAAACTCTTTACCAAAAGCCATCACTTCTGGAGTAGCCAAATGTTTCGATTCAATTAAGAACTATGGTCCACTTGATAACCATGTGATTTTTAGCAAACCACCAGCTTTCAACGGTTTTGATTAGTCTTTACCAAGAGCCGTTTGCTCCTGGACTAGCCAACTCTTGATGGACCTAGTCAACATCTTGGTGAGCTGATTACCAATTATGGATTTTCCACTGCCTTTACCACAAGCCATAATCTTGCGGGCTAGCCAACTCATTCACTTTATGGGATATGGCGAGTTGATTTACCATACAATTTTGGGAAAATTGCAAGCCGTCAACGGATTTGAGTTATCTTTACCAAGAGCCGTTTGCTCCTGGATTAGCCAATCCCTTTGTCGGTTAGACATGGCGGACTGATTACCACAAAAATTTTGAAATAAAGTGAAAAATTTTTGAAAATTTTGGCAAAAAACGTGGGTACTAGAAGATATATTTTGATAAAATTCGCTAGAATCCCCCCCCCCCCCCCCCCACACTTAGAAATGAATATTGTCTTAAATATTCAAAGTCCCGGCTATTATGCCGACTCTTTGAACGGAAGAAGCTAATATTCGAATCTAACTGTGGAAACACCATATTTCACTTTTTTTCTATATATATATATACACACATTTTGTTTTTTGTTTTTTTTTGGAACTTATATACATATGTACATTTTTTAAACAGCGGGGAGGGGGGGGGGGGGGGTGGCCATTCCCCCACACTAGGTGGTAGAAAGTAGAAAGAAATCAGAGATACGGGTTAAAACCCATATTGTGCTATTGTTTTTGTTCATCGAGTCGCTAGCTTGACTCGATCCCCGAATTCGATTGTCCTTGGGGAAAGTTTGGAGATCCGGGACAACCATGGATGGTATGTCCTCTCAAAAGTAATGCTTTAAACGATGTCCATTCACTTTGAAATTTGGACCGTCATTTTGAGATAATTCGACGGTGCCATAATGTAATACACCATAAAATCCCAGGTCATTTATTAATGCTAATCATCAACACTATTCTAAACTAAGCCATTTTTGCGGGCTAATTTGAAATTTTTATATGAAACACAGACTGTTTGACACCCGAGTATTTTTATCACCATTTGTTTGACACCCGATTATTTTTGACACCGTTTGTTTGATGCCCGATTATGTTTGGTCACCCGATTGTCAACCCAATGAGGTCAACACCGGTAACTCCCACTTGCGACCCGACACCCCATTTGAACACCGAGAAATTATTAATATATATATATGATATTATGTATATATTAACTTTTACAAATTTATTATTACTATATATACATATGAGTATATATATATGTAAGACGACACCGTTTATATATTTATGGTTTTCACGAACCGACACCGACACCGAAACGAAATTCACAATTTTACGAATCACCGACACGCCGTCATATTTGGGCCGACCACAAGCCCACACGGATTTTTCTCTCTTTGATTTACTTGGGCCGAAACACCCTCATAAGCCCACACGATTTTCTTTTTCTTTCTTCTTGTTTCGTTTTGGGCCGAGAATTACCACGAGCCCACATGGCTCGTTTGTTTTCTTCTTTTTCCCTTGCGTATCATGCCACACGAAAAACGAAAGTGAAACCAACTCCTTTATGCATTTTGAGAGTTACACATGCTTGGTTTCCTAATCACTCGACACAACATACAACACCTCCTTTGACTTTGTATCATGCGACCAAGAGCCACCATATGAGCCGTCAACCCATTGGACAAAACCACTAACCACCTTCGACTAAATACCCCAAGGATCGAATGTTTCTTTACCTCCAACATATCATTACCCATGAGCCTAATCTTCATTTGTTTACTAACCTACACAACCTAAGCTAGGCTTAAACAAATCAAAGAAAGCCATAGTTGCTCCCTCAAACACCCTACTCGAAGTGACAAGAGCAAGCCAAGGGACAAACTTGTCAACCCTTCGAATGACAATATAGAAAAGTATCTCACCATATCAAACATACAAGCACCTTTGCCCTCCTATATAAACCTACATTAAATGCACTCAAAACTCACACACTCGAAAACTTCTCAAATCACAAACACTCTCCATTCTCTCTTGGTCACAGTCGAAGAACGCAAGGAATACAAGCAAGGTTTTAGGTTAGGAAAGTGTTGGGTTCCTTACAAGGCTTGAATAAGGTTTTGGGTTAAGGAGGAGCTCTCGGATCTAGTCGTTTTGCTTGCTCTCAACTCGTACACACGACCTCATCACCACCATTTTTGGTGTCGTAAGTTGTTATTCACCCTTTTCAATTCATACGTTAATTATTCATGCATACCACGTATACTCATCACACGAAACACACATTTTTCTAAGTATAAAGCTTTCGTTGCACTTATAACTATATTATTCACACGCCTCGACACCCCTAGAAATAGCCTCGCCATTTCATTTCTATACGTACAACCCATCTATATTTTTCGACCACCTATATCTTCGACTCATAATAAACCAAACCTAACTAACATGCAAACCTTAAACGACTTAATACCACGTAAACGAGACCAAAACCAAATCATAGTCGAACACCTCTATAAATAACAAAGTTATCGATTGGGCCAAGGTTGGGCTAACGAGCCCAAGTAATTTAAAGGAAAGGAAATTTCGGTTTGAAACTAATAAGATTTTGAAATGTTTTCGAGATTCTTCAAAGCTGATTTAGAAAAGGTTTTACAAGAATTGAATATTATTTTCGAATACTAGAAGTTTGCTTTTCGAAAACTTAACAAAGGACCATTTTTGCAAAACCTTTCGTTAAAGGACTAAAACTGTCGAATCCATCAAACTTTCGGACTAAAACATAACACAACCGATTTTAATAAAACTAGAGGGTAGAAACTGAAAATTTCAAAAGATCAAGGTGGAAAGTATAAAAATCATAACAAGGACTAAAATGCAATTATTTTGACCAAGGGGTAAAAAGTGTAACTTTATAAAGTTAACGGTTAAAATGTGACAAGATATTTTATAATTAATATAATTTGATTTTATATATAAATATGTATATATTGTGGTGATCTTAAAATAAATATACAACTTTACTAAAAATATTTAATTATAAATATTTTTAAACAATATTATTTTCACAAACTAATTAACATTTATCGAACACCGGTTCGTAACAACGTTACAAATAACTACGTGAAGTTATTTTGGAATATATTAAGACACCCGAACGAATATCACCGTACACGTGACATATCATATGTCATTTACAACACGAATCTAAAACACCGATTACAATGTATTATTTAGGTCGTAAGTCGGAGGAATTTCATTGCTAGACATAGCAGTACACCATCACTTTTGAGCACCGTTGTGATTCACACCCACCTGTCAGGTGAGTTCATGGTCCCACATTTTTAATTGTTTTTAAACTCCGTGGGGAGATACATGCTATAAATCGAACACAAGTATTTTTCTGTATGCTGTTATCACCTGATATTTCCTAAGTTGACACCTGTGCTACAAGTCCCTCATATCACGAACCTTAATCACTTGCGAGTGAGCGCGAATATAGTTGATAGATCTATTGGAATGGTAGCCCGCCTCTGTCAAGGTGATTACTTGGCAGGAGGTGTGCTATATTCGAGGTATTATGGAAATTTGGCACATTTCCTGTCACCGAGGGCCCCTTGTCATTTACATCCGCTGAGGTGTAGGTGATTGTTATTATCTTTATGATATGTCAAATCAATGTTAAGGCTTGCATTTCGTGAGGCTTAGGAGCAATATTACACCAGTTTGGTCAAGACCTGTCTATCTTGGCTTGTTTATTTCAAATGCTTGACTTGTGTTCACACTATTACTATTTAAACTACTATGGATTCACTCAACCTTTCTGTTGACTTTTTAAGCATGTTTATCTCAGGAAATTAGCAAGCATGGCGGCACGGAGCTGGCAAAGGGCACAGGACCTCCCTTTCATTTTAATAATATTATCATTCTTTACAAACTCATCACTTCTTTTGCTAAACAATTAACATTTTGGAAAAATGTTTGTAACTCTGAATATTTGAGTTTTCATGGAATGATATTGACTATCTTTTGAATTGTTTTCTATGAGTATGACTGTGTACTAAACTGTAATGACCCCGATTAGACTTCCGCTGCTTATCAAATTTTCAGGGTGTTACAGATTGGCATCAGAGCCATGGTTATAGAGAACCAAATGATTTTTCAAAACATTGTACTATAACCTCACCGGATTTTTAAATAAGCTATTTATCACCGAAGTGCCCTCCGTGCCAGCGCTTGCCAACGTTATGTTTTAAGGTTTGATTTTTAGCACCCATTGCATTTAGCTCACTATGACACTATGATCACTGTGCATGTAGCATTATGTAGACTAAATGACTTATATTACTGCTATTTTTGGGATATTACAGTACCATGTCGCCCCCGGTTATTATTTTGTCCGACAGTGACGACATCGTGCCAGCATCATCCACTCACCCTACTATTGACTTATCTGACTATGACACCCATGACACCCGAGACACCCATGATTCTGACCATGACACCCAACCTGTATCACCTGCTATACCATCTCCTGTTCCATCTGGAGACCCATCTGCTGATACTGAGCCCTTTGAGGAGGGTGAGGTTGCTTCTACACCCATTGATTCTTTTGCTATTCAGCCTCTCTTTCGTCCTGTCTGTGGACCTATGACACAGGGACAGTACCTTTATGATCAGTACCTGACATCTCAGCAGTTTCTTGCGGCTGATGATCGTCCTACACCACCTGCTAGTCACCACTCCGGTTCAGATGCTGATGACGAGTCTTCTGACTCCGATACTTCTGACACTGCTGCTTTTATTCCACCACCATCCCCGCCTACACCGATTCGTTGGCACAAGCAAGTGAGGATTCTTGAGCCCTATGAGCCTGAGCCTTTCGGTGAGTTGTTTCGATATCATGAGGGAGACTATACCCACAAATGCACGGCTCGGAAACGAGTCTGTATTTTGCCTGCTTCTACTGTTACACCACCTGTACCTACACCTTTACCTACACCTGTATCATCACCCATATCTGTACTACCACCTGTTTCTATGCCAGATCTGACACCTGTGGCATCACCAGCACCCCCACCATCACCTGTATCACCCCCACCTGAGCCTCATCCTTATATGCTACCTACTTACACCTCTGAGGTTTTGCCACCCATGCCACCACCTACAGTTTTCTACTCACAGACTACTACTGTATCAATACCATCACCTGCTACATCACCTGCTCCCACCGAGACCCCCACCTCACCCGGCATTCATAGATTGGTTGATGCTCGTCGATGGTCATTTTTGTTAGACTACATACGTAGATGGAGATTGGTTGAGGGATCGCCTAGGGCTGCTGAGCTTGGAGATTGCTCTTCAGCGGCGTTACCGGTCACTAGGGAGCTGATACACCATACTATCCTTCTTTTGGCTGCTAGATTAGTGAGACATGAGGATCGTCTTGATGAGCTGTTGAGTGTTATTGAGGATATATCCTTGGAGAGGATAGAGGGTATGCAGGAGGAGGTCACGAACCTCATAGTACATAGGACAGCTTTAGAGATGGTATTTGAGATGATGGGGACAGAGATCGAGGAGGCACAGACTACCATCACTGAGTTTGATCATCGACTAGATATTCAGAGGCATGAGATAGATGATTTGAGAGCGATTGCGGCCATCACACAGGAGATGATGGAGCATCAGACATAGGAGTTAGCCGCATCTAGTTCTACCATCCACACAATTTTAGCCACTATTGAGGAGATTCAGACCCGTGAGAGATCCAGGGATTTGGAGATGTTAGAGATGATCAGGATCATCAGAGAGCTGGAGAGGAGATCAGGAGGCGCACCTGGACCTTCATAGATCTATGACATGTCATTACTTACAGAGACATCTTAACTTGCCGCCTATGGCATTAATAATGTTGTATCTTATTGTTTTGTAACAATGAATTCAAAATTATTAAAACTCTATGTTGGTTATGATTGTAACGTATTGATATTGATTTATGATGTTCTAGTTGTTTGATCTTTTTTTTATGCTCCCATATTGAGATTCATTATAATGTCCATGTGTGTTGTTACATGTCGTGATGTTTATTTATGAATGATATGGTTTATGTTGATGTATGTATTTATGGTATGGTTGTGATATGTACTTTGCGATGATCTCGACTATTATGAGTTTGGCTACATTATTTCTCTTGTTATAGATGTTTGGGATTTGTACTTATGCACTTGCGATTTTATAGAGTTATGGACCCAAGGAAAACCGCTACTGCTACCTCGTCACCCGCTATGACCCAGGCTGCTATCAGAAAGTTGGTTGCCGACAGTGTTGCTGCAGCTTTAGAAGAGCAGGCTGCTGTAATGGCACGAACTAGTAGCAATAACCGAGCCACTGCTGAAAGCGAGTCCGCTGCGACTCGGAAGTGCACCTATAAGGACTTCATAGCTTGTAAACCATCTCACTTCAAAGGGACTGAAGGAGTGACAGAGCTTGCTCGATGGTTTGAGCGAACTAAGACTGTGTTTGTAAGGAGCGGTTGTGCCGCTGAAAGCCGAGTCTCGTTTGCTACTGGAACATTGTTGGAAGACGCGTTGTCTTGGTGGAATGCAACTGCTCAGAAGATAGGTGTGGAGGAGGCCTATCAGATCACCTGGACTGACTTTAAGGAGAAGATGCTGAAGAAGTTCTGCCCTAGAGGTGAGATCAAGAAGTTAGAAGATGAGTTTCACACGTTGGTTGTGAAAGGAAATGATCTCAGGGCTTATGACAGGAGATTTCAGGAGCTTGCCACACTTTTCCCTTCAAAGGTTCCCGATTTGAAAAAGTTGTTGGAAAGGTACATTGAGGGATTACCCAGGAGCATTGAGGGAAACGTCACCTCGTCTAAGCCTCAATCTTTGGATGAAGCAATGACTATTGCCCAAAGACTGCTAGACCGGGAGATTAAGCGTAACTCTGCTCAGGGGAATAACGATCACAAAAGGAAGTTTGATGATCGAAGGACAAACAACAACAACAATAACAACAACAACAACAACAGCAACAACAACAACCGTAACCCCAACCGTAACTATCACCATGACAGGAACACCCACCACAATCAACAGAACCGACGATAGGAAGCTATCAGAGCTTATGTCGCCGCGCCAGTTAAGGATGCTAGGTATGCTGGACCTCTTCCATTCTGTGACAAGTGTAAGATGCATCACAATGGACCCTGCTATGCTAAGTGTGGGAAATGTTCAAGGACTGGACATAAGACACAAGATTGCAAGGCTACAGGAGCTAACTTGCAACCCGTGGCTGTGGTATGCCATGCTTGTGGAGAGAAAAGGACACTACAGGCGTCAGTGCCCTAACAAGGATAACAATGCACGTGGGAGAGCATACGTGTTGGGAGATGGAAATATCCAGCAAGATCCAAATGTAGTCACGGGTACGTTCTTTCTAAACAACCGCCTCGTTAAAGTTTTATTTGATTCCGGAGCCGATCAAAGTTTCGTATCTATATCCCTTGCACCCCTGCTTAATATTACACCCACCCAACTAGACACCACATATGAGATTGAACTAGCAGATGGAAAGCTAGTAAGTACTAACACTATACTCCGAGGTTGCACCCTACGACTACTAGACACCCCATTTGACATTGACCTTATGCCTATTAGACTCGATAGTTTCGACGTCGTTGTAGGAATGGATTGGTTATCCGAGAACCGCGCTAAGATCATTTGTGACGAAAAGGTCGTTCACATCTCCTGAATAACGAAACCCTGGTCGTTCGTGGAGAGCAAAGTAAGACACGTCTGAGCATCGTTTCTTGCGTCAAGGTTGTGAAGTACATCGAACAAGGATGTCAAGTCTTTTTGGCTCAAGTCACCGAGAAGAAGTCGGAAGAGAAGCGACTCGAGGAGGTGCCAGTAGTCAGGAACTTTCCAGAAGTTTTCCCCGAGGACTTGCCTGGCCTTCCACCGACTCGTCAAGTGGAATTTCAAATTGACTTGATGCCAGGAGCAGCACCCGTAGCACGAGCACCCTATAGGCTAGCACCGTCGGAAATGAAGGAGTTATCTGAGCAATTACAGGAATTATCAGATAAAGGATTTATTCGCCCTAGTTCATCACCGTGGGGAGCCCCGGTGTTTTTTGTGAAGAAGAAGGATGGAACCTTCAGGATGTGTATCGATTATCGTGAGTTGAACAAGCTGACAGTTAAGAATCGATATCCGTTGCCAAGGATTGACGATTTGTTTGATCAACTGCAAGGATCGAGTGTCTACTCGAAGATTGATTTGAGATCGGGTTATCACCAACTGAGAGTTAGGGAAGAAGACATCCCTAAGACGGCTTTCAGGACAAGATATGGTCACTACGAATTCCAAGTAATGCCCTTCGGTCTAACAAATGCACCCGCTGTATTTATGGACTTAATGAATCGAGTGTGCAAACCCTATTTGGATAAGTTTGTGATTGTATTCATCGATGATATCCTTATTTATTCACGTAGTAAGGAAGAGCACGCAGAACACTTGAAGGCGATACTAACACTGCTCAGAGAAGAGAAATTATACGCCAAATTCTCCAAGTGTGTTTTTTGGATTGAGAAAGTACAATTTCTTGGGCATGTTATCGACAGTAAGGGTATTCATGTTGATCCCGCCAAGATCGAAGCTGTTAAAAATTGGGCGTCACCTACGAGTCCTACCGAGATACGCCAATTTTTAGGTCTTGCCGGATACTATCGAAGGTTTATTGAAGGTTTTTCAAGGATTGCTAAACCTTTGACTGAGTTAACACTGAAGAAGTAGAAGTTTGAATGAGGAGATGAGCAAGAATCGGCATTTCAATTCTTGAAGCAGAAGCTTTGTGAAGCACCAATATTAGCACTACCCGAAGGAAGTGAGGACTTCGTGGTATATTGTGACGCATCAATCCAAAGGTTTGGGTGCCGTATTGATGCAGAGACTTAAAGTAATCGCTTACGCTTCTAGACAACTTAAACCCCATGAAGAGAACTACACTACTCATGATCTAGAATTAGGAGCGGTGGTATTCGCTCTTAAGATCTGGAGACACTACCTATATGGAACCAAGTGTACGGTTTTCACCGATCACAAGAGTCTTCAACACATTTTAGATGAAAAGGAGTTAAACATGAGGCAGCGTCGATGGCTAGAGTTGCTAAGTGACTATGAGTGTGAGATCCGTTATCATCTCGGGGAAGGCAAACGTTGTAGCAGATGCCTTGAGTCGAAAGGAACGACTTAGACCCCTCAGAGTTAGGTCATTGGGTATGACAATTAGATCACCACTGCCGTCTCAAATTCTTGAAGTTCAAACTGAGGCTCTTAAGTAAGAGAATAGACCGCACGAGAAGATTTACGGCATGCCAGAAAACACGAATGGATTTGTCAAGAAACCAGATGGAAGGCTGTGTTTCAAGGACAGAAGTTGGATTCCATTGTATGGAGGAATACGAGACCTCATCATGCACGAGTCTCATAAGTCTAAATATTCCATTCATCCTGGTTCGGACAAGATGTATCAAGATCTAAAGAAGTTGTATTGGTGGCCGAACATGAAAGCTGACATTGCAGAGTATGTGGGTAAGTGTTTGACCTGCTCAAGAGTAAAGGCTGAACATCAAAAAAACCATCCGGTCTTTTGATTCAACCCGAGCTACCAATGTGGAAATGGGAAAGGATTACAATGGACTTCATTACGAAATTACCCAAGACATCGAGTGGGTTGGACACAATTTGGGTTATTGTCGATCGTCTCATGAAGTCAGCGCACTTCTTGCCAATCAAAGAGACTGATGATATGGATGTTCTTGCACGTTTGTACCTTAAGGAGATAGTTTCCCGGCATGGAGTGCCGATTTCTATTATCTCCAACCGAGACAGCCGTTTCACGTCTAACTTTTGGCGATCTTTACAGAAAGCCTTGGGAACTAAGTTAGATATGAGTACAGCTTACCATCCACAGACCGATGGTCAAAGTGAAAGGACTATACAGACCTTGGAAGATATGCTTAGGGCATGTGTGATTGATTTTGGGAAAGGCTGGGATAAACACCTACCGTTAGCAGAATTTTCATATAACAACAGTTATCACGCTAGCATTAAGGCTGCACCGTTTGAAGCACTTTATGGAAGAAAGTGTAGATCACCAGTTTGTTGGGCTGAGATTGGAGATGTACAACTCTCAGGTCCCGAGTTAATTCTTGAAACCACTGAGAAAATAGTGAAGATTAGGCAACGATTACAAGCCGCTAGGGATCGGCAAAAGAGTTATGCCGATGTGCGAAGAAAACCAATAGAGTTTCAAGTTGGAGACAAGGTCATGCTTAAAGTATCACCTTGGAAAGGGATGATTAGGTTTGGAAAACGTGGAAAGCTAAACCCAAGATACGTTGGACCCTTCGAGATCATTGAAAGGATCGGTCCCGTGGCATACAAACTTGAACTACCTGAGGAACTCAGTAGAGTGCACAACACCTTCCACGTGTCAAATTTGAAAAAGTGTTTATCGGATGAAACACTCGTGATTCCATTGAAAGAGATCAGAATCGATGATAAGTTGAACTTTATTGAGGAACCCGTTGAGATTATGGATAGGGAGGTCAAACGACTTAAGCATAGTCGCATTCCCATTGTTAAGGTCAGATGGAACTCTAAGAGAGGACCCGAGTACACATGGGAGCGCGAGGATCAAATGCGTGCCAAATACCCACAACTATTTGATGAGACAACCCCGAGCACCGATTCAACTTTGGATTCCGAGACGAATCCAATCTAACGGGTGGGTATTGTAATACACTGTAAAATCCCAGGTCATTTATTAATGCTAATCATCAACACTATTCTAAACTAAGCCATTTTTGCGGGCTAATTTGAAATTTTTATATGAAACACAGACTGTTTGACACCCGAGTATTTTTATCACCATTTGTTTGACACCCGATTATTTTTGACACCGTTTGTTTGACGCCTGATTATGTTTGGTCACCCGATTGTCACTCCTGGATATCACCCAATGAGGTCAACACCGGTAACTCCCACTTGCGACCCGACACCCCATTTGAACACCGAGAAATTATTAATATATATATATATATATATATATATATATATATATATATATATATATATATATATATATATATATATATATATATATATATATATATATGATATTATGTATATATTAACTTTTACAAATTTATTATTACTATATATACATATGAGTATATATATATGTAAGACGATACCGTTTATATATTTATGGTTTTCACGAACCGACACCGACACCAAAACGAAATTCACAATTTTACGAATCACCGACACCCCGTCATATTTGGGCCGACCACAAGCCCACACAGATTTTTCTCTCTTTGATTTACTTGGGTCGAAACACCCTCACAAGCCCACACGATTTTCTTTTTCTTTCTTCTTGTTTCGTTTTGGGCCGAGAATTACCACGAGCCCACATGGCTCGTTTGTTTTCTTCTTTTTCCCTTGCGTATCATGCCACACGAAAAACGAAAGTGAAACCAACTCCTTTATGCATTTTGAGAGTTACACATGCTTGGTTTCCTAATCACTCGACACAACATACAACACCTCCTTTGACTTTGTATCATGCGACCAAGAGCCACCATATGAGCCGTCAACCCATTGGACATAACCACTAACCACCTTCGACTAAATACCCCAAGGATCGAATGTTTCTTTACCTCCAACATATCATTACCCATGAGCCTAATCTTCATTTGTTTACTAACCTACTCAACCTAAGCTAGGCTTAAACAAATCAAAGAAAGCCATAGTTGCTCCCTCAAACACCCTACTCGAAGTGACAAGAGCAAGCCAAGGGACAAACTTGTCCACCCTTCGAATGACAATATAGAAAAGTGTCTCACCATATCAAACATACAACCACCTTTGCCCTCCTATATAAACCTACATTAAATGCACTCAAAACTCACACACTCGAAAACTTCTCAAATCACAAACACTCTCCATTCTCTCTTGGTCACAGTCGAAGAACGCAAGGAATACAAGCAAGGTTTTGGGTTAGGAAAGTGTTGGGTTCCTTACAAGGCTTGAATAAGGTTTTGGGTTAAGGAGGAGCTCTCGGATCTAGTCGTTTTGCTTGCTCTCAACTCGTACACACGACCTCATCACCACTATTTTTGGTGTCGTAAGTTGTTATTCACCCTTTTCAATTCATACGTTAATTATTCATGCATACCACGTATACTCATCACACGAAACACACATTTTTCTAAGTATAAAGCTTTCGTTGCACTTATAACTATATTATTCACACGCCTCGACACCCCTAGAAATGGCCTCGCCATTTCATTTCTATACGTACAACCCATCTATATTTTTCGACCACCTATATCTTTGACTCACAATAAACCAAACCTAACTAACATGCAAACCTTAAACGACTTAATACCACGTAAACGAGACCAAAACCAAATCATAGTCGAACACCTCTATAAATAACAAAGTTATCGACTGGGCCAAGGTTGGGCTAACGAGCCCAAGTAATTTAAAGGAAAGGAAATTTCGGTTTGAAACTAATAAGATTTTGAAATGTTTTCGAGATTCTTCAAAGCTGATTTAGAAAAGGTTTTACAAGAATTGAATATTATTTTCGAATACTAGAAGTTTGCTTTTCGAAAACTTAACAAAGGACCATTTTTGCAAAACCTTTCGTTAAAGGACTAAAACTGTCGAATCCATCAAACTTTCGGACTAAAACATAACACAACCGATTTTAATAAAACTAGAGGGTAGAAACTGAAAATTTCAAAAGATCAAGGTGGAAAGTATAAAAATCATAACAAGGACTAAAATGCAATTATTTTGACCATGGGGTAAAAAGTGTAACTTTATAAAGTTAAGGGTTAAAATGTGACAAGATATTTTATAATTAATATAATTTGATCTTATATATAAATATGTATATATTGTGGTGACCTTAAAATAAATATACAACTTTACTAAAAATATTTAATTATAAATATTTTTAAACAATATTATTTTCACAAACTAATTAACATTTATTGAACACCAGTTCGTAACAACGTTACAAATAACTACGTGAAGTTATTTTGGAATATATTAAGACACCCGAACGAATATCACCGTACACGTGACATGTCATATGTCATTTACAACACGAATCTAAAACACCGATTACAATGTATTATTTAGGTCGCAAGTCGGAGGAATTTCATTGCTAGACATAGCAGTACACCATCACTTTTGAGCACCGTTGTGATTCACACCCACCTGTCAGGTGAGTTCATGGTCCCACATTTTTAATTGTTTTTAAACTCCGTGGGGAGATACATGCTATAAATCGAACACAAGTTTTTTTTTGTATGCTGTTATCACCTGATATTGCCTAAGTTGACACATGTGCTACAAGTCCCTCATATCACGAACCTTAATCACTTGCGAGTGAGCGCGAATATAGTTGATAGATCTATTGGAATGGCAGCCCGCCTCTGTCAAGGTGATTACTTGGCAGGAGGTGTGCTATATTCGAGGTATTATGGAAATTTGGCCATTTCCTGTCACCGAGGGCCCCTTGTCATTTACATCCGCTGTGGTGTAGGTGATTGTTATTATCATTATGATATGTCAAATCAATGTTAAGGCTTGCGTTTCGTGAGGCTTAGGAGCAATATTACACCAGTTTGGTTAAGACCTGTCTATCTTGGCTTGTTTATTTCAAATGCTTGACTTGTGTTCACACTATTACTATTTAAACTACTATGGATTCACTCAACCTTTGTGTTGACTTTTTAAGCATGTTTATCTCAGGAAATTAGCAAGCATGGTGGCACGGAGCTGGCAAAGGGCACAGGACCTCCCTTTCATTTCAATAATATCATCATTCTTTACAAACTCATCACTTCTTTTGCTAAACAATTAACATTTTGGAAAAATGTTTGTAACTCTGAATATTTGAGTTTTCATGGAATGATATTGAGTATCTTTTGAATTGTTTTCTATGAGTATGACTGTGTACTAAACTGTAATGACCCCGATTAGACTTCCGCTGCTTATCAAATTTTCCGGGTGTTACACATAAGGATAAACTTTTGCGATAGTGAATGGACCAGTCCATCGGGTTTTGAGCTTTCCCGAGAAGATCTTGAGTCTAGAGTTGAAAAGAAGGACTCAATCACCGACGTTAAAAACGCGGTTCTTGATTTTGGAGTCTTGAATCTTCTTTGTCTTTTCTTTATAGATCAAAGAGTTCTCGTAAGCTTGATCACGAAGTTCGTTTAATTCATTCAGTTGAACTTTTCTATGATCACCCGCAGTTTTGAGGTCAAAATTGGCATGCTTGAGAGCCCAATAGGCTTTGTGCTCAAGCTCGATCGGAAGATGGTACGCTTTCCCATACACAAGTTTGTAAGGCGTACACCCAATGGGTGTTTTGTAAGCCGTACGGAAAGCCCAAAGTGCATCATCTAATTTATCCGACCACGATGCACGATTTTCACCTACGGTTCTTTCTAAAATTCTTTTGATGCCCTGATTGGAAACTTCGACTTGTCCACTTGTTTGAGGGTGGTACGCAGTAGAGAGACGGTGAGTTACACCGTACTTTTGCATGACTTTGTCGAATTTGTCATTACAGAAGTGCGTACCACGATCACTAATAATAGCACGTGGAGTTCCGAATCGGGCAAAAAGAGCTTTTAGGAATTTCACAACTACTCGGGCATCATTTGTGGGTAAAGCTTTCGCTTCAACCCATTTTGACAAGTAGTCAACTGCCACGAGTATATATTTGTTGCCATGAGAGGACGGAAATGGCCCCATAAATCGTGGGCCAGTAAAAGCCGGAATCAAATACCTTTTCGGCGGTGTAGTTGGGATTGTGGTGGCCCCCCGTGGGATCGGCATGGCAAGCCTTTAAAATTTCAGCGGCTTCCCGACCATACACACACCGCCGGGTGACTTGATCCGCACAAATTTTGAAAAGATAGGGGTCGTCCCAGAAGTAATGTTTCACATCTTTGAAGAATTTATTTTTTTGTTGGGACGACATCCCTTTCACAACAAAGTTACCCGCAAGGTAGTTTGCAAAATCGGCAAACCATGGGGTAATCGAGTCTCCACGAAATGAAACCGCATTGAGGGTTTTGAGAGGAAATGTTTCGTTTATTTCCTTTTTCTCGAAAGCATCTTGGTGAGGGTTTTCAAGACGGGAGAGATGATCAGCAGCTAGGTTCTCAGCTCCTTTTTTTTTATCACGAAAAATGATATCAAATTCCTGTAGGAGGAGAACCCAACGGAGGAGTCTCGGCTTTGCATCTTGTTTTGCAAAGAGGTACTTCAAAGTCGAGTGATCCGTATACACTATGCTTTTGATCAGTATCAAATATGGCCGGAATTTTTCGAAAGCATACACCACAGCTAATAATTATTTTTCAGTGGTGGTGTAATGACTTTGAGCCTCGGTCATAGTTTTGCTGGCATAGTGTATAGGCTGAAAATGTTTTGTTTTTCGTTGCCCCAAGACTGCCCCTATCGCATAATCACTAGCATCACACATGAGCTCGAAGGGCAAGTCCCAATCGGGGGCAACAAGAATCGGTGCTTCGGTAAGCTTTTTCTTTAATGTTTCAAAAGCTTCGATGCACTCGGGGGAGAAGATAAAAGGAGCATCCTTTTCGAGGAGATGGGTCATTGGCCGGGCGATTTTAGAAAAATCTTGAATAAACCTACGATAGAAACCAGCATGACCCAAAAAGCTCCTAACACCTTTTACGGTTGTGGGATGAGGTAATTTTGCAATGACGTCCACTTTGGCTCTGTCAACCTCAATCCCGTTCTTTGAAATTTTATGGCCGAGGACAATGCCCTCTTTGACCATAAAGTGACTCTTCTCCCAATTTAGACATAACTTTGTGTCTTCACAATGTTTTAGCATGCTGTCTAAACGGGAGAGACATGATTGGAACGAATCCCCAATGATCGAAAAATCGTCCATAAAGACCTCCATAGTTTTCCCGATCATGTTTGAAAATATGGCCATCATACATCTTTGAAACGTGCCCGGAGCATTACATAGGCCAAATGGCATACGTTTATATGCAAAAGTTCCATAGGGGCACGTGAAAGTGGTCTTTTCCTGATCTTGCGGATCAATGGGAATCTGAAAGTAACCCGAGAAACCATCGAGGAAGCAATAATACTCATTCCCCGCTAATCTCTCGAGCATCTGATCCATAAAGGGTAGAGGAAAATGATCTTTGCGGGTGGCGTCATTTAACTTACGATAGTCAATGCAGATGCGCCAACCCGTAACCAAACGAGTTGGAATCAACTCATTCTCCTCATTTGTGACAACAGTAATGCAACCCTTTTTTGGAACACAATGAATTGGGCTAACCCAAGGACTGTCCGAGATAGGGTAAATCAATCCGGATCAAGAAGTTTTAAAACCTCTTGTTTGATAACCTCGTGAATTTTTGGATTCACCCTTCTTTGTTGTTGGACTGCAGGTTTGAAGTCGTCCTCCATTAAAATCTTGTGAGTACAAAATTCAGGGTCAATGCCCTTAATGTCGGAGAGTCGCCAAGCAATTGCTTGTTTATGTGACTTCAAAACCTTAATGAGAGCAGCCTTTTCCTCAACACTTAAGTCTTTGGCAATTATGACGGGCAATTTATCATCACCCTCCAGAAATGCATATTCAAGATGAGGCGGCAAGTCCTTAAGTTCAACATCGGGAAAGTCATCAGTTTTCTCAACATTTTTGACTTCCTCCTTATGAAGTGTTTGTGGTAGAACAGGAAGAGGAGAGGGATCTTCGTTTAACAATTTCTCTAGCAGGAGAATATCCCTCTCGGGGTCAATCTCTTGGTTATCGATTCCATCGGGAATCGAATCACTTTTGAGAAAGGCCTCAATTTCTTCTAAGATGAAGTCACTTCCCTCAAACGAAGTGAGGGAAGGAGAAGAATTGGCTATGATGGGATGAGAAGATTGAGTGAGATTTTCACTCGAAGAATCATCAATGAAACCTAAAATCTCTTGAGCATACTCCTCAGCAGCAACATCGATGACATCTATTTGATTCACCGATTCACAGTCAAAATTGGAGGAGTATCTCGAAGTTTGATTTAGGTTGAAGGTAATGGCTTCTGTTAGGAATTATACTTAAGTTGATATTGACAAAATATGAAAGATAAAGGACTTATGATGACAAAGTGAAGAATGCAAAAGACAAAGAACTTGCTTTACAAAGAAGTTATTTCAATATAGTCCTTCGTAGTATTTTGTAACCCTAGTATCTCTATTATATAAAGAGATACAGGGAATAGGTTTATTCATGTGTGTCACAATGTAAACCTAGAAAGGTGTGTGTGTGTAGAGACGTTTTATGGGAAAACGTCTAGGGTGATTAGTGTTAAGCCTCAACGATCTTAGATCGTTGTTAGAGTGTAATCGTGCTACACTTGATCACGTAGCATTGGGGCTTTGGTGTATGTTAGAGTAGAGATGATGACGAGAAACCTTGTTTATAATATTGTTCTTATTCCGCTATGTTTTATCATGTGAACATTATTATTCCTAGATTAAGACTTAATCAGTCTTGAGCCAAAACGGTCCTAGAAACTATCTTTATTATGGCTTTCTTAGTTTCTAACATGTGGTATCAGAGCGGGGGCTCTTGATATCTGGGATTTACAAGGTTTTGTTTGTCGAAGAATGAAGAAAACATGAAAAATTCGAATCTGGAACAATTTTCGTATCTTTCTGCAGGACAGTTTTCAAACGACGATATCTCATTCGTTAACCGTTGGATCTTTACGAAATTTTTTCTGGAGGTTCTCTATATAGAAAGGAAGATTATCACCGGAGGGATCTTCAATCTGAGCTCTAAGTAAAAAGATATACAGTCTCAAAGTCTGCTGCAGAAACAGTTTTTGTAAGTCGATTTTTTAGGGTTTTGGATACTTGATCTTTCTGAAATCATTCTTACTTGGTTTGATTCATCCTCAAGGTCAGTATATTAGTTGTTTACACGTTATTTGATGATATTCCGCTGCATGCTTAATCAATTTTATCATTAAAATAAATGATTCAAAACCCTAAACTGGATATTGGAAGTGAAACCCTAGATCTGAGTATCATGATGCTGATTATTAGTGTTGTTGCTGCTGTACTGGTTTATGTTTATCAAGGATTGGAGTAGCAACCCTAACCTATTCGAGATCAGGGTTTGCAGATTGATTTGAATGTTAATTAAAATGATCAGATATGGAATAGGGTTTTCAGTAAGGATATGTTTTAACGAGTGTGTCTACGGGTAGTATAAGGTTACTGGTGATTCGGACGTGCTTGTTGCTAAGGCTACTGATATAATGATTACTTCTACTCCTTAAAAGACTGAGGTTACTGGGCAGAGAATAAGGTTACTGATCATCAGAGGGTACACGAATAAGGTTACTGGTATCACAATTATTGTCACGTGGAGAGATGATCTAGTGCATGGTATACGAGGTGCTAGTGGTCCTATCTCGTACTGATTTTATGAAGTGTCTTTATCAATTGGACAGATGTGGGGCAATTAATTTGTACCATTTGATCAGTTTGCACTGTTCGTGGTCCTTGAGGTTCGTACTGTCGCGTTTCAGTTTCCACTGCTTATTAATGTTACCACTGCTAGCGTTAACTCGTTTCCACTGCCAGTGCTACGTTTCCACTGCTGCCTTGATATTACCACTGCTAGTAGTAAATTGTTACCACTGATAAGTGCTCTATGTTTCCACTGCTATGCTTATTCGCGTTAAACGTTCCCACTGCTACATTCTAGTATCAATTACTGGTATGTCATTTTCTACATGGTAGTAAAATAAAACTCGTACTATAATTTATTCGTGGGGCAGTGGATTCTTTATCATGGGGCGGTTGGAATTGCTATTTAATATTAAATGTTGTACCTGCTTGGCTGCTTAAAAGAAAATCTCGTACAAGATTCCACTGGTGACATAATACATGGCTGAAAGAAGATAACCTTGTAACTGATTGGTGATTGGTTCATTATTATCCGCATTCAAGTGGTATCATGGGTCGGTGGAGAGTTAGGGAATGATTTACTATTCTCGTACTGATTTAAAGAGTGTGGGTCAAGAATGATTTATTTGGTTTGTCGGTTTTGATTTGTATCATGAAGATTTGTTTTTAATTGATTATCCAAGATCATAGGTGGGTGACACAACTAGTTCGAAAAGTGATGTTGGATAGAGAATGTTTTTGATTCATGATTGATATGGAGTTATGGAGAGATTGGATGGATACGACACACACAAGATTTATTGGTTTTTGGACAACACACACACAAGAAAAATTTTTGGAGTTTGATTTATTGGTTCTTAACATATTATAAAGGCTCATTTTTATTTGTTCTAATTGGTTACGAAGAAAGGTTTTTATCACCTATTTGATGATGAAGTGGAGTTTCACAGGTTTGTGTTTTATCATACCTTTTCAGTGTGGGGTAACTTGTTTGTTCGTTCAGGTGACTACGAATTGACAAACACTTGAAGGAGTTACGTTATTGTGCTCAGTGTTTATTGTCAAGAGATTGCGATCTCCCTATACGTTAAGTATACGTTCGAAGTTAATTTTAGTACAAGATATAAGGCACAAGTTTGGGTTGTTCTACTTCAGCATCAAGTTGGTTATACTTAGTTTTCTTCATCAGTAATCATTACATGGAGCCTACATTCGACAAATGGTTAACATATGGGTTTCATGGGAAGCTTAAGTGTTTAAATGTTTAACCATTTATTTGCTACATCGAGGTGAAGGTTTTTACTACTGCTGGTTATTATTACTACTGCTAGTTTTGATTTCTAGTGTTTCAAGTTCATTTAAAGATGTGGAGAACTAAATTGTGGGCGACTTTGAAACATTGGAAAGATGGATTGGTCGAGTAATATTGATTCGTGGTTGTGAAGTTCAAGGTTGCATACATTTGTCCCTTATTTGATGTTGACAAAAAGGGGAAGGAGATTTACAAGATTGCAGCTTGAAGATCCTTGATGATATAGCATGGTTTAAGGGGAAGTTCATTTATCTTTCATATATATTAGCTTCAGGGGAAGTTCGTGATTACTTGGTTTTGTCATATCAACTAGGGGAAGATTGTTAGGAATTATACTTAAGTTGATATTGACAAAATATGAAAGATAAAGGACTTATGATGACAAAGTGAAGAATGCAAAAGACAAAGGACTTGCTTTACAAAGAAGTTATTTCAATATAGTCCTTCATAGTATTTTGTAACCCTAGTATCTCTATTATATAAAGAGATACAGGGAATAGGTTTATTCATGTGTGTCACAATGTAAACCTAGAAAGGTGTGTGTGTGTAGAGACGTTTTATGGGAAAACGTCTAGGGTGATTAGTGTTAAGCCTCAACGATCTTAGATCGTTGTTAGAGTGTAATCGTGCTACACTTGATCACGTAGCATTGGGGCTTTGGTGTATGTTAGAGTAGAGATGATGACGAGAAACCTTGTTTATAATATTGTTCTTATTCCACTATGTTTTATCATGTGAACATTATTATTCCTAGATTAAGACTTAATCAGTCTTGAGCCAAAACGGTCCTAGAAACTATCTTTATTATGGCTTTCTTAGTTTCTAACAACTTCCGTTCCAACACGTAGTGTGATCTCATGCTCAAATAGATCGATAAGAGCGCGCCCAGTCCTAAGGAATCCCCTTCCAAGAATGAGAGGGACCCTAGAATCGGCATCAAAGTCAACAATCACAAAATCTGCTGGAAAATGGAACTTTCCCACTTTAACGAATACGTCCTCGACAATGCCAAGAGGACGAGAAATCGAATGATCGGAAGGCTCTAAAGTCATGCACGTGGGAGTGGCTTCGGGAAGAGAAAGTTTCTTCCACACAGAATATGGCATCAGGTTAATGCTAGCACCTAGATCGGCTAGGGCAAAGCATTCAACCATACCCGGGAAAGTACAAGGAATGAGAAATTTCCCGGGGTCTCCAAGCTTTTTAGGAAGGTTTTTCAAGAGAACTGCTAAGCAGTGCTCATTCAGAGGAGTTCTTGCCATCTCAAAGAGTTTTTCTTTATTACTTAACAGATTTTTGATTGTTGATGCAAACTTGGGCATCAAGAGAATAGCATCCGCGAAGCTAATGTCAAAGTGAAAATCTTGAAAGATTTGGAAAAATTTATCCATTTGGTGACTCGCCTTTTCGCGGAGCTTTTGTTCATTGAGACGTGATGGATAAGGAATAGAAGTTTTGGATTTGTCCACTAGAGTTTCTGGTGGTTCAAAGACAACTCCAGGCTTACATCTGGTTTCAGGAATAACCTGAGGTTGGACGTGTGCTGTACTTCGTGGGCTAGGAGTTTGCACCTTGTCCTTTGTTACCTCAGGTTCACGATCCACTACCTTTGGAGGAGAAGGAGAAGAGGTAGTAGGAATCGCGGGTTCATCATATGAAGCACCACTTCGTGTTGTGATCGCCTTAGCATCGCCCCTCGGGTTAGCGATCGTGTTGCTCGGTAAAGTAGTACCTGAGCCCGAGGGTCGATCATTTAAAGACTTCTTGATGTCAGAAATCTGGCTGACCAGCAACTTGTTCAACTCTTCTTGGGACTTCATGAATTGCTTTAACAACTCATCAGATGAAGGCCCGGTTGGAACAATGGCTTGATTCAGATTAGGAAGATGTTGAGCTCGATTGTTCGGATTGGGACCTTGGTTTTGATGATGGAAATTCCCTTGATTCTGGTGATTGTTTCCATGAAAGTTCCCGGGATTGAAATTACCCTGACCTTGGTTCCGATTGAAGTTTCCTTGATTTTGGTGTTGGAAACCTTGATTTTGGAAACCGTGACCCTGATTGAAGTTACCTTGGTTTTGATAACCTTGGTTCACTCTATTTTGATTTTGGCCACGGTTTTGGACATTTTGGTTTTGATTAAAACCGGGAGGTCCAGGATAATGGTGAGGACGATAGTTCGGGTCCATAGGAGGGCGGTATTGATTGCCTCCTTGATTTTGGGACCCGACAACAGCATGAGCTTCATATGGAGTACCATCAGTAGCTATGCAATTGTAGTAGGCATGCGGCCCACCACAAGTCACACAGACTTTCACTTTTTTAACCTCAGCAGGGGGAGGATGTTGTGGAAATGAAACTTTCTTTGTTTGGGCGAGAACCAAAGCTTGGATCGCTTCAGTGAGCTTGTCAAGCTTAGCATCCGTGCTAGATTGACCCACAGAAGATGAAGTAGAAGGACCCGCATTGATTTGAGAAACAATCGGTTTGCTTCGTGTAGAGCGGACCTTGGACTTGTTTTCTATGATCTGTAAAGCTTCTTTTGTGGTTCTACTCAAGAAATTACCTCCCGCGGAGGCATTGAGAGAATCCTGATCAGCTTGGCTCACGCCATTGTAGAAAGTATCGAGTTGCATCAACTCGGAGAAACCATGATGTGGACACTTGCGAAGTAATTCTTTGAAACGATCCCACGCTTCACCAAAAGATTCATCATATTTCTGAGTGAACTTGGTGATTTCGTCCTTAAGACTCGTGGTCTTGGAAGGTGGGAAGAATTCATTCACAAATTTTTTCACAAGATCTTCCCATGTCTCAATAGATCTAGGAGGTTGTTTTTCAAGCCAAATCCAGGCTTGTCCCTCCAGTGAGAATGGGAAGAGAAGAAGTTTTATTGCTTCACAAGGGACATTCTTGTACTTGATGGTCGAAGTGATTTTATTGAACCATCGAATGTGAGCATGAGGATCGTCCCTCTCAAAACCGTAGAATTGACTTGAGGTCACAAGATTGAGTAACCCGGTTTTGAGCTCGAAATTATCAGCCACGATGGCTGGAACAACAATGGCATCTCCGTAACCCTCGGTGGGTGCTTGGAGAAGCTCACACATGGGGCGGTCTTCCGCCATGGTGACAGTGGGTGTGGCAACAGTACGGATCTCAGATCCGACTGTTGGTGCAGAACGTCTACGAGGTCTTCAAGGTTTCCGGACAAGCTCACGTAATGGGCTAGTGGACCTTGAAGAACGAGTGCGCATGCACTAGGGATAAAAACCAATCAAAACAAAATCGAGGCAAATCCACAGTGAACTTAAACCAATAATCACAAGCAAGTGGCTTCTTTAAGAAAGGTACACCACTCACAGGGATACAAAGGTAAGTTTTAAATCTTTGGTTTGGGAACTTATTATGTTCACACCCCCAGTTGGTAGGTGTTCTGTCTTGGTTTGCGACGGTTAGTTTTTATGTATTATTATTATTCACAAGAAAAGACAGATGTTTTTGTGTTTTGTGTATGGGTGAAAAACTTTTGGTCAATATTTTTGGTATCGTCTCGTAATCTAAAATCGTTTCTCTTTAAGAATCACCTTAAAAGAAAACCGATTCAGAAAACGTTACGATCTGTTTTGTTGTTTTTAATTTTTTTTGGTGTTTTAACACTTTAGGAAAAGTGTTAGTGACTTTTTTATGTTTTGATTTGAAATTTACAAAAGTGGTGGTATTTGTACAGTGATGATGGTGAGATAACACTAATCTCAAAAGACGCTGCAGAAACGCGCACACCTCCCCGGCAGCGGCGCCAAAAATTGATTGGAGCTAAACAGTCAACCTAAATTGACCAGTGAATGGTCAACAAAGTCAAACTACCTAGACCAATGCTCTGTGGAATATAGGGTTTCCCTGGGTCGTTATGTCCCGACAAGGTGTGAATTGTAACTGAGCGTACTTTGTGATCGGGTGATTATTCACAGAAAAGGTTGGTTATGAGAATTATTTGGAAATGATTAACAGATATAGCTTAGGAAAGCTATGTGATTAATTACTAGAACTTAGATTGAGAAGAAATTACTTAAAACCTAAAAACCATACGTTTGCTGAAAACGTAAACAAACGTACGTGAAATAAAAGTGAATGAGGTGATCTGAAAAGGCTACTGGTATGAAAATGGTATTTTTACAAACCTAATGATTAAAGAAAATTTTTGGAAATTTAAAATTAATTTTTACACTATTTTTATAATTACTATTAATTAAATACTAATTCCCTAATTACTTTTTAATTAATTAAATTAACCTAAATTACAAATAAATATGAAATTAACCTAGAAAAATGAAATTTAAACTTAGAAAAATCTAAAACACTATAAAACTAATTTTAGAAATGAAAATATATTTTTAAGACTTTTTAATTAATTATTACTAATTATTAACTAATTATTAATTACTTTTAAATTATCCTAAATTCTAATTAATTATTAAATTACACTAGAAAATTGAAAATAAAATTTGGAAAAATAAAAAATAACTAAAAACTAATTTTAAAATTTAATTTATATTTTTCTGATTTTCTAATTAATTATTATTAATTATTAACTATTTAATAATTATTATAAACTAATTTAAATTAAGAAAAATACTAAATGATGCAAGAAAAATCTGAAAAAATTACAGAAATTACTTTTATATACCAGAAGCCTAGGAAAAATATAAAAATGGAAATAGCTTATAAATAAGCTGAGGTGATAAGCCAATTGGCTTAAATAGAAGCTATCACTTCTATTAAGTTGGGCTTTTTGGGATTTTTCTTTTTCAAACTTGCTTATTAGATGATATTAAGCAACTTTTGTGAAGTGAGTTAGCTATGAGCTCAGAAATAAGCACTCCAAGTGCTTATTGCTTGGACAGTTGACTTTGGTCAACTGTCAAAGCTAAAAGCTTTGAAATAAGCTTTCAGCTGAGACCAGTGGTGGTTTGAGATGCAAACAAGTTTAGTACAATTGAAATAAGCTAAAAGTCACAAGTATACACACTGATAAGCTTCAAATAAGCAAATAAGCAAACCACAAAAATTGAGTCTGAAACAGGTTCAAATGGGCAACTTACAAGTCATGTGGGATCAACTAGAGACTTTGGAAGCCCAAGCAAAGTAATAAGCCAAGAAGGTGGAGTGAAAAGCTATCTAAAAAGCCAGGGTACACCCTCTGGGTCCCATAGGTGAGGTCAGGGGGAGGGTTGAAAGTTAGGGGTAAAAGCTAATGACTCAGCTTTACTCAGTTGATGGCCAAACTACAAAGGACTTGCAGCCCTACTAAATGGCTTCTACACTACAAAATAAGCTCAGGGTATTGAAGCTTAGCTTATTGGCTTTCCAATGAGCTAAAAATCTAGGTTTGGGGCCCACTGAGTAGGCCTGTGGGGTCCACTCAATGTAGGTGAGTGAAACTGAGTTTGTGCACAGGGCAAGGGCTTTGCCCTGCAGGTGTCTTTGAGGGGTAGAAAGGTCCACAAATAAAATTCACAAAAATCAAACAATTGTAGGAATCAAAAGTTCAGCTGGTAGACAATACCCACAACAAATTTCAAGTCTTCAAACTAAGTAGAAAAATCTACAAAATTCACCCAAGATTTGGGTTTTTCTACTTTATACACTTTTGACTTTTTTAGAAAACTTTGGTATTTGACTTTTATGAACTTTGGTAGCTTCTAATTATCTAAAAACATGTTAATAGGCTAGAAAAGGGTTGATTTTGGTTAAAGCAACACCTTATGCTAAGTTGTGAAAGGTTATGGACTTAAAATCCAACACAGTTAACTGTGTGGGTGAGATTTCTTGTGATTTGACCTTTGTTACTAATAGCACTTGGTTTTTATGGTTTACTTGACCTAAGAAAACTTAAAGTGACATGCATGAACCAATGATTCTAACTGTAACACAGGAATCAGTGGGTAAGGCCACTGATCCAAACACTCCTTTTTAAAACAAAAATATGATGAAACTAAGTGTAAATGTGATCACAACCTTGTCTACTGATTACCACTATCCTAATAAGCAATGATAAAACTAATAAATCACAAATAAGCAATAGCAACACTATTACACTATAAATAGCAAGATAGGTGAAATTTCAACTCACAAAAGCCATCCAAGCTTAGTTCAAGAACCAAGGACCCAAGGAACCAACCTAATGACCTCCCATGAGATCTCTAACCCACTGCCATCCATGATAAACAGTGCTCCATGCTTGTCTTCTTCCTTTTTCACAATTTTTTTATTTTATTTTTATTTTTCTGAATTATTGCTATTTTTCTAAAAGCTTGATCTTAATTAACACAGAAGCTGATACAACTTCTAAAAACTTGTTATTTAGGCTTATGAAACTAAATTAAAGCTTTAAAACACTTGAGGAAATGTAAACAACACACTTGAAATTCAAACTTAAAACTTGAAAATTAAAATTGATATTAAACTTAAAACTTTGAATTACATTGACTGAAATTAGAGTACAAATGATAAAAGAAAGATTACAAGACTAAATTACATACTACACACTTTTTTTTAGGCTCATATGAGCTACAATATATATAACGAGATACAAAATGCTCACAAGCTTCTCCCACATGGCTTCCTTTTGAATTTTTTAAGTCCCAACAGCTTTCTCTTTGACCCTTGACCATATCCTCACCATTCAATTATAATTTGATCAGTCCTAGCCATTGGATTGAATTTTCCCGCCAAAAGAACAATGGGGCAATTCTGAGTGTTATGGTTGGGGGTATTAATTGTGGTGGTGGGGCTTGGTTTGGTTGGTGAACACATTTATTGTGGGGGGCTAAGGTGGAGGGGGGAAGCATGTGGGAGAGACAATGTCTCCCTGGTTTTGCGTTGGGATGTTGGGGGGAAGAAGGTGTTGACTGGGGTGTTTGACCCGCGTTGACCGATTGACCGGGGGTAATTATAAAAAGGGGGTGGGCTTTGGTTGGGCCTAGGGGATGGATTGGGCTGGGGATGGTTTGGTTTGGATATTGGATTTGTTATTAATAATAAGAGAGGGTCCGTTTGGTTTTGGTTATCACAAGGACCAATTTTGTAATTTTGTCAAAGATGAGGACTGAACTTGTAATTTTTCCAAATTGCTTCCAAGGTCCAAAAATGCCAATCATCAACAAACCAAGAACCAATTTTGCATTTTTCCACATTTCAAAATTTCCGAGGGACCTATTTTGCCATTTTTGAAAGTATAGGGACCTAACCTGTAATTTTGGAAATTTATGACCCAAGCATGATATTTTGTGATTTTTGACTTTCAAAACCTTAGGTTGACTTTTCCTTTCAAAATAAATGCATAGGGACTATTTTTGACAAGTTTTGAAACTTGGGGGACTGAAATTGCCAATATTGTAAACTTTGTACGTTTTTCATTTGTTTTTGCTCATTTTGCATTTAAAACACATAAAACACAGTCCCTGGGATAATTTAAGTATTTTGATAACTTTTTGATTGTTTTTTTATGTTTTGGCAGTTTAAATACGACAAAAATGATGAGTGTTTGAGCACTCATCAGTAAGCATAGCTTGGATCCAATGCTCTAGTTTTGGCATCCTTCGGGATGGCCTAGCTTGCCTTTTTTGCATGGTTGTTAGCTTGACTTCACCGGCATGGTTTGCCTATATCCGCATGTATGGAAGTATCCTTCGGGATAACTTAGCTTGCCTTTCATGGCATGGTTGTACAGCTTGCCTTATGGCATGGATGATAGTTATTGCATCCTTCGGGGTGGCCTAGCTTGCCGCGAGGGCATGGATATTACGGTATCCTTTGGGATAGCTAGCTTGTCTTTATGACATGGATGGAAAGTTAGAGAGATTGGATCCGGGGCTAGACAAGATGGAAAGTAAAGTAAGTATGATTGTTATGTCGGAAGTACGTGAGTAGAATGATTTATAATCTCCTTATTTAAATAGATTGGGACGCCTCTTCATTTAGATAAAGAAATTGTAAATCGCCGAACCATAAGTTTATAATTCCATACTTACATAGATTGGGATGCCTTTTTATGTGAATAAAGAGTTATAGACGAGTGGGCTTATGTGTAACCGATATGGCACGAATACGAGAAGAGAAATGAGAAAGTGAAAACTAAAATGAGTTAGACGTCATGAGACAAGAGATTAGATATAAATAAAACATATAGCAGCATTAAGGTTATGTGTGAAGCTTAAGATAGACACCTAAAATGAGTTTGTGTATTAAGTTGAGAAGATAATGGGTAAGCATTCCCAAGATTTAATAATAAAGGTTGCTTAAGTGATGCGTGAGAAAGATTTTGAAGTACCTTTTATTTACCATATATAAATTTTGAAATAAGTCACCGGTTTTTGGAAGTAAATACGTGTTGGTATTATGTAAAATGTGAAATTAACCGTTATATGAGTATATGTCGTGTTAGTGCATTGGTGAATGACATGGAAATAATGTAGAAGTTTGACTTATATAAAGTCAAATAGTAGATTTTCTCCGAATGGCAAGTCGTCATTGTTGGAAATTTTAGATAAACTTGTGATGAGAAGTGTAGTTTATAGCGGATTATGAGTAGTGATTGTGTTATGGTAAGATTAGAATTGTAATATCATATAGATCGTTGTAATGAAATGACTATGGATTTGAAAGTATGAGAAGGGTGACTTAGTTTTGGATAGCAATAGACAAGAGATTTCGGGGACGAAATATAAATAAGGGGGTAGAATTGTTAGACCCGTTTTCCGAGTACTTGGACCCCACCCTAGATGAAATGGAATAAGGGCCTTACGCGATTGGTTAGTCAACGAATGTTGCGTAGTGGTCAGACCCGAAGGTCAAAGTGATGGTCAACGAATATATTAGATAGTTATGAAAGTATTATGAGGCTCAATTAGAAGAAAATAGAATCAAGGGGCCTAAGTGGTCATAGACCATAAGTATTGTGATATGTAGTGTGGCTAAAGTTGAACGAATAAGACTTGAAGGGCCATTCTTGCCAATGGCCCAAACTTGTGTAAGTGTATATATATATATATATATATATATATATATATATATATATATATATATATATATATATATATATATATATATATGTATAAATGTGTGTGTGTGTGTGATGCGTGGTATTGCGTCCTCACAAAAGGTTTTACCTCTCAAAGGATCTTGAGAAGCTTGCAATCCCCACCAGGCAGTGTACCTGACCGTTGTAGTATAGTAAAGTGGCAAGTACCGGGGGATTGATCGTTCAACTCAAAAAATAGTGTTCGTTAGGATTGAAATTAATCTAACTAGGTCTAGAGGTTAGGGAGGATTCTTTTTGTATTTTTATAGTTTTTTAGAAAGCAAGTAAAAATCTCGGGTTTTGGAAGAAGGGGCGGAACTTGTTGCTAATCAACTAACCCAAAAGCTACTACTTAAACTAATGTGTAGGAAAATAAACTAGGGTTCTACGAGGGAAGTGAAGCGTATCTACCTATGATATATTACTCCTTGCTAGTTATCCAATTCTACCTATTGAATTGTCACATCCTCGTTTTAATTGACGGGTTGTATTCCTTAATACCATTCGTGGGGCCGTGTACGATCTTCCCCAACTCTATAAGCTTCTACCTCTTCCTATGTTGAGCCGACTACAAGCTCCTAACATGGCCTCCTTAGTAGTTACTAATGCATTAAATACAACCAATTAATCGTAGTACACATCCGATTCATGTTTCTTAAGACGTTCAAGCATGTTACCAATTGGAAGTCTCCCAGTTTTCCTAAGCCTAACATCGATAAACATTCAACCAAAACAAGAAACAATAGGAACGAAGAATTATAAACTAAATCAACTAGACCTATTGAAGTTGTCACACCTTAATTGATGAAGATAGACACAACATCAACAAAGAAATCAACAAGATCTAATCAATTATATACAAGTTTCACACGATCATAAGTAGACACAAGTTGAATTAGCCAAGTATGATGAATGGAGAACAATCAACACTAACAATGAAAGACATAATTTATTAACAAACCAATACAAGATGTTTATGGAGTGATTGAAACCCTCTAAGTTACTGGAAAAACACCTACCCTAACCCTAAAATCGGACCTAGGGTTGGGGGCTTACAAAAAGTGAAGTTATGATGTTATATTTATAGGCAATGTTTCTTTCGGCAAGGCTTGACAGCGTCAGCCCTAACAAATGACGGCGTCAGCCTGCCGTTTTCACCAAATCGAATATTTTTTCATCCTCTTCGCGTGGGCTTTTGAATCACCCAAATCCAAGTTCGTATGAAGATTTTATGGCCAAAACAGTAACAGCTACTCCGCGCACGAGTTGTGATTGTCTTGATCATCTTGTGACGGTTTCACTAAGGTTTCTTCTTGTGCAAGCCTTATTCCTGACGTCGTCACTCTATATCATCTGACATCCTCAGGTTAAATCCTGACGCCGTCACCTTCAAAAGTCTTTTCGGACGTCTCTTTTTGTTTTATAACGAAACGGCCTTGGTGAAATTACACGTGACGCCGTCACGTGTAAATGTGTTGAAAACTTTCTGGCCAGTCAAGTGTAAAAGTATCCACCTCTTTTCCATAACGTGAAGCCGTCACATGCAATACGTGATGCCGTCAGGTACTATTTCCAGCTTGATTTGGAGACTTTGCCGTTTTCTTCACTTTTCGCTCCAAAATGCTTCCTTTTCCAGATTTCTTCTCCAAAGTACCTAAAATGACAAAATGAATGATTTAGGGCAATATTTGATCAAATAATCTCGACTTTGGGCATAAATGACCCCCTAAAAGCCGTACACTTTTCGTCTCATCAAATACCCTTACACTTGAGATTTGCTTGTCCTCAAGCAAATGCACTTTTATTCTAATCAAAATACAAGCTAGGGGTCATTTAACACTAATATAAAAGCAATTATAACAAATAATCGTTCCACTTCAACCAAAACAAGCACGGAAATTATACATTAGCACCTCACAAATAGTGTTTAGATACTCACATCTCTCGGGTGTAATAAAAGTATATATCACAATATGAAAATAGAAAATATCTCTCACTACCTGTCATAGCAAATAGATTACCATAGGCTTGGGAAATGATCAAACCTCCACCACTTAGCGTAAGCACCTAGGATAAAGTATCAAAGAGGTCTTTTAAAAGGGTTATAACGTGAGGTGTAGGGATATGATAAACACGGTTTTGTTGGTTAAAGGCAATCTTTACTGGTGGCGAGTTAATCATATTGGTCAATTACATGTACAATGTGGCGTTGCTAAGCCAAGACTCGACTCAACTTAAGCTAATCATAAACTAACAAAACATAAAATAAACATAAAAGGAAACGGGATGGTAGTCCGTATGTTTTTTTCTCTTTTTTTTTTCTTTTTTTTTTCTTTTTTTTTTCTTGATTTTTCGATTTTTTATTATTTTTTTTTATTTTATTATTTTCTTTGTGTGCATACACTCTTGCCCTACCATCCAAAATAATACATCGTAGGGAATTTGCATTCCCCTTACACTTAAACTTTTACATACTTTACAATCAACTATTCTAATGACTCGAATTAAGACAATCAAAACACTTGGAGTACTTTTTAAGATTAACGCACATATGGGGGTAATAATTGACGTCTTCCCCAATACTCCATAACAATAGTACTTTACCCATGAGTCCTAATCGTCCCAAAACAAAATGTACAAGATATGACTCGACTTAGCAACCGTGTAATCAATTGGACAATTAACTAAGGGTTTAAACATGTAACAATAATGCACTAAAGATGAGTGCATACAAGGAAGGCTAAGGCTATTTGGTTGCACATTTGGGGTGGATTGTAAAAAAATTCTTTCTTTAAGTAAAATGCTTAAAGTTAGAAACGAAAAGATAGGCTCGGAGGGGTGTACTAGGGGTATCGTGTACTAAAAATGAGTACAACGCAAAGGTGTGGGAAAAATTAATTGACTTTACTAGTCAAGTAGTTTGACTTCATTGGTCAAGTAATTATGATATGGGTTTAAACACAAGGGTGATCCTAATGCCTCTTATCATGTAGTAAATCCTACTACACGAATGTAGTCTCACTAGCGGTCTCGGGATGCATCACTAACGCAAGTTCTAGAATCTAAGTACTACCGGTACACTCATAAGCATCTTTTCCTAACAAATCTAGGGGCGAACCTCACATATTTGGGGTGGAAAATTTTGAGTGGTACGGTTTTTCGTGCTAGTCATACAACTCCTATCCATGAGACGCTTATTGAGGCTAAAGCTTCACTCCTAAATGTTGTTAAAAATTTTAAATTTGGCGCTAAAATTGCCCTAACAAGTATTTCTCTTAGTTTTATTACACACCTACTATTGAACAAACAAACTCAAGTGCAATTGCATTCTCTAAGGTATCATCATTTACCCTCCCCTTACACTTAGGCTGAACATTGTCCCCAATGTTCAATAAAAAGGATGTAAAAGTAATGAAGGTAAAAGAATGAAACAAATACTCCCCTGATTCGTTTGGTGTGGATAATGTGATAACATGGTTAGATCCTCCTCCAAGAGAATGAACATTGAAAGCTTCCCCCCAGAAATATAAATCATCTTCTTGTCCAATATAACCTGTAACTAACAAACATAAAAACCAAAGCATCAAACCGAACAAAGAAAAACCACAACTAGATGTAATTCCAGACTTAGAAATAAAAACAAAACAATTAAAGGATATGATACTTGTAGAATGAATTACAAATAGGAACTCATAAAATATATCCACAAGTATTGACACACAAAGAAGATAGAATAAATGCTAATCACGAATTGTGAATTTTTCATGTTCGAAATTCGTTCTTTTTAACAAAATAAAAACTTCCATACACTTATCTTTTTGTAAAATACCTTTATATGCAATTAAGACGAGGTTAAAAACAAAATAAAGCATTTTCACAAATTATTCGAAACATGAAAATTAAACAACTATGATTAAGCATATATATCACAAACAAACATATAAAATAAAAAACATCAAACAATTAAAAACATGGGTTGTTGCCTCCCAAGAAGCGCTTGTTTTTGTTCGAGTCTCGAGCCTGACTCTACCCTTATTTAACGAAAATAGGGGAGGTTTTCCCTACACTTAGGATTAAGTGTGGGTGGAAGTAGCGATACACACCCTTAGGGTGGAAATATGCTACGTGAGGTGAAGGGGGTGAGTGAATGGTGTCCTTTATCTTAAAACTACCCAGATAATAAGGGTTGATGGGTGGGTCGGTTCCTCTTTTGTCTCCTAGATGTAAATCTAAGGATGGGAAGTTATGTAAAGATTGAGGTTCCGGTTCATCAACACTAGGAAATTCCTTAGAACTAGGAGTAAGGTTATCATTACAAGTATTCAAACCTATATCCTCTAGTGGTGCTTGGTCCAAGGGTTCTACCTCAATTAGGGTTCCTATAGTCTCTTCTACTTCTTCCGGGTAAGTCACGGGCGGTGTGTATGCCTCAAATGATGGTGACTTGTGGAGTACTTAGAGGGCTTTTGTTATTTTCCTCATCATTCCTCGTATCAAAATCACCTATATGTTCATCCTGTATTATGGTAGTGCCTAACCATGACATGCACTTAGGGGGCTCAACTCTACCTTCATGTGTGTTGTATGTCTTGGTGAAATCTATCCCGCTCATGCAACTAGGTAGTCCAACACTAACCATCTCATAATATTGATTTGATTCTAAGTTAATGTTCTTAGAAACTAGGTCATCTTACTCATATGAATCCACCAATTCGTTGAACTTATGGGTCATGGTTAGGAAGCTTTCTTCAAAATTCATCCAACGGGTCTCACTAAAAGGAATTGATCCTGATAACGATCATCTAATAGAAATCACACATGCATAGAATTCATCAAACCTATCTAAATTTACCCCCAACTCCTCTTGGATGTCACTGAGATCACACAAAAATTCATTGGAATGATAGGAAGCAAATCTATTAGTGAAATATAATTGTTCCTCTATTTTCAATGATCTAAACGGAATTTCATCCGCCATAGTGACAAGTGAAAATGGTTTTACAAATAAAGGGCACAAAGAAAAAGATAGACTACAAGAAAGCTAATAAAATGAAAATAAAAATCTCACTAAAAAGGAATCTAATGAGTTGACCTAATCAAAATAAATTTCAACCTAAACAATAACTATTCCCCGGGCTGCGGTGCCAAAAACTTGATGCGTGGTATTGTGCCCTCGCAAAAGGTTTTACCTCTCAAGGGATCTTAAGAAGCTTGCAATCCCCACCAGGCAGTGTACCTGACCGTTGTAGTATAGTAAAGTGGCAAGTACCGGGGGATTGATTGTTTAACTCAAAGAATAGTGTTCGTTAGGATTGAAATTAATCTAACTAGGTCTAGAGGTGAGGGAGGATTCTTTTTGTATTTTTATATTTTTTTAGAAAGCAAGTAAAAATCTCGAGTTTTGGAAGAAGGGGCGGAATTAGTTGCTAATCAACTAACCCAAAAGCTACTACTTAAACTAATGTGTAGGAAAATAAACTAGGGTTTTATGAGGGAAGTGTATGATATATTACTCCTTGCTAGCTATCCAATTCTAACTATTGAATTGTCGCATCCTTGTTTTAATTGACGGGTTGTATTCCTTAATACCATTCGTGGGGCCGTGTACGATTGATTCGCCTCAAACGGTCAGATAATTATTGGTCAACCACTTGTGATTGGTCAAGTATAATAGTCAAACAGCTGAGGCAAATGCTTCCGTGGAATACAGTGTTTCCCCGGGTCGTAATGTCCCAACGAGGTGTGCGATGTTTTATTATAAACGAATCTGTGATCAGTGAATGTGAACAGGAAAGGGTATAAGTATGTGTGAGTGATTACACTAAGGTTTTATAAAACAAAATAACTTAGATAAACTATTTTAACGATTACGTGAAAGCTAGATAACTAAAACGTATAAACGTACACCAAATTAAAATCAGACGCGACTGCGTACTGAGAAAAAGGTGAGTTTTAAGAAAAATAAACTACAAGGGCTAAAAATGCAAATTTTATAAATTTAAACTTAAAATAAAATTAAATTAAAAAGAAAACTATTTTTTAGATTATTTTATTATTTATTATTAATTATTTAATTAAAAACTATTTAACTATTTAATTAAAACTAATTTAATTAAAACTAATTTAATTAAAACTAAAAATGATAAATACTACAAATTAAACTAAAAACTTATAAAAATAATTTCTAAACTTAAAAATGAACTTGAAGAAAATATAAAAAATAAAAATAAATGTTTTTATCTTTTTATAGATTTTCTATTAATTAAAAACTATTTATATTAATTATACTAATTAAACTATTTTAAATTACAAATAATACTAAATTAACTTAGAAAATTATGAAAAAATTTATAAAACTATTTTATGACTTATCAAAGCTATAAAAATATAAAAACTAGGTGTTGCTTTATAAAAATTAATTATGCTATTTAAAACTTATTTATTAATTAATTATTAATAAAACTATTATTAATTATAATAAATACTAAGTTACAAAATAAAAATCTGAGAAAATTATTAAAAATACTTTAACCTAAGAGGAAATTAATAAAAATATAAAAACTCAACTTACTTAATAAAAATCTAAAAATGAAAATTAAAATTAAATTATATTAAATAGAAACTATCACTTATTTTTATGTTGTCTTTTCTGGAATTTTCTTTTACAAAACTATATTATACTTAAAAATAAACAACTTTTGTGAAAACAACTAATTTATAACTTATTAATAAGCTAGATATAAGCTAACAACTTAAGCAGTTGACCAAAGTTGACCAACTAAGCAAATAAGCTCTACTGAGCTTGTGTGGGACCCACTATGGTTAATTCAGATCTAAATAAGTTTAGGAAACTTGTTTAAGCCATAAAATGCTAGTGAAGTCCACTGGATAAGCCAAAAAGCTCAAATAAGCACTTGGCTTCTAGGAATCTGAGACAGATTAGGGACAAAGTTCAAGGGCAAAACTAAGTGGGGTCCACTGGGTGCTAGGTCAAACTAGTGGTCAATGGTTGTTCCCTAGTAGGAGGGGGTTGTAAGAACCTAAGTATGACAGGTGGGGCCCACTGTGGTGGTCACAAATCACCACCAAAGTGGTGGTGACGAACTGAGAACTGCTGCACAGGGGATGAGTTATCCCTGCAGGTGACTTTGAGGGTGAGTGGGGCCCAGAGGAAAATTCCTAAAATTATAAGCTATGTGGGATTCCAAAGTTGAGGTGGTAGTCTATTACCACAACAAGTTTCAATGCCTAGGTCTAATCACATAATTCAAATCAAATCCTTGAAGTTTTGTCAAAACCTGAGAGATGTAAATTTGACTTTTGATGAAAACTTGGAATTTTGACTTTAACCAACTTTGATCCTAATCTATTGACTGATTATGATATAATAAGATAAAAGAGAACTAGATTAAGCTATATTATCAATTTTAGTAACTATTGTGAAAGATTTGAAGACACAAACTCCTCACAGTTAACTGTGAGGGAGTTTAATTTATGATTTTGACTTTTTGTGTTGAAATGACCAAACAAATGACTCAGTTAACTAAACCTATACTAATTTAGTCTAAGTATGCTAAGAACACAGCAATAAAGTACCTAGATCACAGAGTATTCAGCAATGCCAAACACCCTAGTAACCAACTGTTTTGATGATTATTAAAGCTACTGGTGAAATTAAACCACAACACTGATTCCTATTACTATATTATGATTATAGAAGATCAAATGAGCATAAAACTTCAAGAACACAAGTAGAAAACACAGATTTGTCAAGTTTGTGATTTACACAGTGTAATTTTGGTTTTGAGTACAAATGATTTCCAATGAACAAGCAACTGGTTTTAAACTATATTATCAATAACAAATATCTAATAAACTTATAAGAACACTAATTAAGTAGTAATAAGCATGATCAAAGCAAAAAACATAATATTGAAATATCACTTACAAATGGTAACAAGCTGAGAACAATGAACCAATGAACCAAATCAATACCTAGTGTCCCCCATAGGACTCTAATACCATTTTCAATCCAAATGACACCCTGCTCCTTCCTTCTTCTTTGATTTCCACAAATTTTTTATTTATTTTCTATTTTATTGATTTTTCTTGAATTTTTGCTTTTCTATTCTAAACAGCTAAGTAAGGTTTTATAAGACTTAAAAAGGCTTTGTCAGAGCTTATATAAGCTTATGAATTCAATAACAACAACAATTAACAACATACAAGCTTAGTGAGATTTTTGAGATTTTAATGAAAATGCATAAACTGAGACAACAACTGAGACTTGAAATTAATTATTGCAAAAGTTTAAAGATACAATGAAACAACTTAACTGATTACTTAGAAGCTTTAAATTACACTAAGAAGATTAAATTACACTAGTCGACACTACTCTAACTAAAACTAATCTAATACTTCTGGTCTTCTACTTCATTCCTTCTTTATAGTCACTTTCTGAGTTCCCACATGACCTCTGAGCAAATCTCACTCATTCTGAGCCTTTGATTTAGTCAAAACAATCCCCACCGTTCAAAACTACTTTTTCGCGCCAAAAGGTCTTGGGTGTCAGATTATGCGTGGAGAGGTTTTCAAGGTGTTTGGAATGTTGTGGAGGTGGATGGGAGTGGGTAGGCAAGTGGGGCTTGAGGTGGAAGGCCAGGTGGAGGGTGGTTTTGGTAGCAGCGGTGGAGATGGTGGTTTGGGAGGGAAGTGGTAAAGGGTGAGTGGTGTTTGACTTGGGTGTTGACCCGGTTTATATTAAAGTGGGGGGTGGACTGGGCTAAGGTTGGGCCTTGTGGATTGAACTAGGATAATGGGTGGGTTTTTATATTTGGATTGGTTTGGTTTTTATTATAGTAAGGATCCGTTTGGTTTATTTCACACAAGGACTAAATTTGTAATTTGTACAAAGTTGAAGGTTTGGTTTTGTAAGTTTATCAAAGTTCTCACAGGGACCAAACTTGACAAGGGTGAATAGTACAAGGGTATTTTTGATGTTTTTCATTTTTTTAAATACCGGGGACTATTTTTGCCAAACTGTGAAACTTCAGGGACTATTTATGTAATTTTACCAAACTTCACATCCAAGGACTATTCCTGCAAAAGATTAATAGCACAAGGACCAAAATTTATTTTTCTCAAAGTTTTTATATCCCAGGGACCATTTATGTCAATATCCAAAGTACAGGGACTAAAATTGTAATTTTATGAAACTTTGCACCAAAGGACTAAATATGTAACTTTATGATTAAAAAGGACCTTTGGTGATTTTTTCAAGTTTTTAGAATAACCAGGGACTAGTTTTGCCAATTTATGAAACTTGAGGGACTGAAACTGGCAATTATGCAAACTTTGTACGTTTTTCATCTGTTTTTGCATATTTTGCATTTGAAACATATAAAACACACTTGTAAGATATTTTAAGTATTTTGATGCATATTTGAGTGTTTTTGTATGTTTTGGCAGCTCAGATTGGTATAAAATGATGAGTATTTAGACACTCATCAACGATCTTCCCCAACTCTATAAGATTCTACCTCTTCCTATGTCGAGCCGACTACTAGCTCCTAACATGGCCTCCTTAGTAGTTACTCATGCATTAAATACAACCAATTAATCGTAGTACACATCCGATTCATGTTTCTTAAGACGTTCAAGCATGTTACCAATTGGAAGTCTGCCAATTTTCCTAAGCCTAACATCGATAAACATTCAACCAAAATAAGAAACAATAGGAACCAAGAACTATAAACTAAATCAACTAGACCTATTGAAGTTGTCACACCTTAATTGATGAAGATAGACACAACATCAACAAAGAAATCAATAAGATCTAATCAATTATATACAAGTTTCACACAATCATAAGTAGACACAAGGTGAATTAGCCAAGCATGATGAATGGAGAACAATCAACACTAACAATGAAAGACATAATTAAGATAGAATCAACAAACCAATACAAGATGTTTATGGAGTGATCGAAACCCTCTAAGTTACTGAAAAAACACATACCCTAACCCTAAAATCAGACCTAGGGTTGGGGGCTTACAAAAAGTGAAGTTATGATGTTATATTTATAGGCAATGATTCTGTCGGCAAGGCTTGACGGCGTCAGCCCTAACAAATGACGGCGTTAGCCCGCCATTTTCACCAAATCAAAGATTTTTTCATCCTCTTCGCGTGGGCTTTTGAATCACCCAAATCCGAGTTCGTATGAAGATTTTATGGCCAAAACAGTAACAGCTACTCCGCGCGCGAGTTGTGATTGTCTTGATCATCTTGTGACGGTTTCATTAAGGTTTCTTCTTCTGCAAGCCTTATTCCTGACGTCGTCACTCTATATCATCTGACATCGTCTGGTTAAATCCTGATGCCGTCACCTTCAAAAGTCTTCTGGGACGTCTCTTGTTGTCTTATAACGTAACGGCCTTGGTGAAATTACACATGACGTCGTCACGTGTAAATGTGTTGAAAACTTTCTGGCCCGCCAAGTGTAAAAGTATCCACCTCTTTTCCATAACGTGACACCGTCACATGCAATACGTGATGCCGTCAGGTACTATTTCCAGCTTGATTTGGAGACTTTGCCGTTTTCTTCACTTTTCGCTCCAAAAACGTCCAAAATGCTTCTTTTACAGATTTCTTCTCCAAAGTACCTAAAATGACAAAAGGAACGATTTAGGGCAATATTTGATCAAATAATCTCGACTTTGGGCTTAAATGACCCCCTAAAAGCGGTACACTTTTCGTCTCATCAGTGTGTGTGTGTGTGTGTGTCTATCAATAAGTTTCTAGACAACTCTATCATCTTCAGGAGTGTCTTGGATGTGTTGGCTTAGAAAAAAAATAGGAGGGAAGAAATAGCTTGTAGATGAAGGGTTTGATTAGTGAATGATTCTATATCAAGAGATAAGCCCTCTCAATGATCTCCTCAAGTAAGCAACCTCTACATTCTCGATTATGTTGAAGTTAAGGCTTATAATTGATGTGGGTTTTCATCGTATGATCATATGATGATATGGGAAGGATGATGAGTAAGTTATGGTGGGCTTTATCTAAACCCTTGTTTATGTTATTGATTGTTATGTTACTAGGTTTTGGCAAATGATTGATTTGTAGCTTAGCTTGGATGATCATGGTAAGTAATTCGGTTAATATATGTTTAATATGGATATTTGCATATTATGTGATTATGAGTTTAGGTGTTATGATTATAAGTGTTTGGATTGGATATTGAGACATAATAGTAGACTTGCTTATTTAGGCGACTTGAATGATAGATTATGATTATGGAATGGCTAAGGTATGGTTGATGTTATTATGTGTTCAAGGCTAAATGGCTATGTAGTTATAGTATGTAATGGTTGCTATGGTTTTGATACAAGATTTGAATGTTATGATGTATTGGACTAGTGTAAAGTACTCATATTACTTATATGTTGATTGAAGTCTTAATCATGTATTAACTTAGTTACTTACTAAGCGAAAGCTTATTGTTTAGTTGTTTAACCTTTTTTGTAGGTTCTTGTGATTGTGGACGGCTTGTAATGAAGAGTAAGGTTTGACTATACGGAAGGCTAGAAGGTAGCTTGTGTTTAGGAGCTTAGGTAGAATATCGAGTTTAATATCAACGTTGTACCCCCGTTGGTCTTTTAATGGTTTGTATGTATGTCGCCGAGTGTCAAGGTTCATGTTAGGGTCGTTAAAGTGTTTTAGTTGTCAAATGGTATGTTATTGCTATGGTTAAAGTGTATGTGTTAAGTTTAAAAGGGGTGTTTGGCGTAGTGTCTATTTATATCGATTTTAGGGTTCGACGGGTCAAATGGTTATGGAAATGATCTATTGATGCGTAGTTTTGCAACTTTGCAAAAGGTTTTACCTCTCGAGGGATCTCGAGAAGCTTGCATTCTCCACCAGGCAGTGTACCTGACCGATGTAGTATAGTGTAGTGGCAAGTACCGGGTGATTGATCGTTCTACTTGGGGAATAGTGTTCTTTAGGATTAAAACTTAATTAAACTAGGTCTAGAGGTGAGGGATGATTCTTTTTGTATTTTTATGGTTTTATGGAAAGCAAGTAAAATCTCGGGTATTGGAAGAGTGGGCAAAATTAGTTGCTAGTCAATTAACCCAAATAACTACAAATGCAATAAAAATAAAATAACAAGAAAATAAAATGTGAGAAAAACCTTATATGGAGAGAAACGTGTTTACTTAGATTTCACTACTCCCTAGCTATCTTTCATTAATTGATTAGTTTGTTACAATTGCGTGGATGACGGGTTATATTCCTTAATACCATTCGTGGGGCCGTGTACGATCTTCCCCAACTCTATAAGCTTCTACCTCTTCCTATGTCGAGCCGACAACTAGCTCCTAACATGGCCTTCTTAGTAGTCACTTATGCATTAAATATAACTATTAAAATCATAGTACACATCCGATTCATGTTTTTTAAGACGTTCAAGCATGTTACCAATTGGAGATTAGCCAGTTTTATTAAGCCTAGCATCGAAATCATTCATCCAACAACAATTAATAACAATCAATCAATCAATAATCAATAGCTAAGTTTCATTACATCTAAGCAAACACAAACAAACCTAGCCTAGCATGTTAATATAAAGACAAGCATAAGATAGAATCAAACAACACATAGACAAATTGAATGATTATTGGAAAACTTATATTTAATTACTCATGGATGAAAGAAGGGTTTGAAACCCTTATAAAAAGGATAAAATTCGTCCTAGGGTTTATGGTGAAGTTCCTCCAAAAGTTCTCTCTCTAATGAATGAAAATTAGAAAACTATATATAGAGAATATAATCTGACGGCGTCACGTTATACATGTGATGCGGTCAACTCCCAGCCAATGCTTTCCTCGGATTACCTAGATCCAGATCTGACGCTGTCACCTTATAATCTTCACTGGCCGTCACCTTATAGATTGTACGTGACGGCCTAGGCGTCACAAAGGGTGACGTTGTCACTCTTTAAACCCAAAAAACTTTCTGGCACGTCTCGTGTAAACTTCATATCCACCTCTTTGCCAACACGTGACGCTGTCACTTTAAGAGTGTGACGCCGTCAGGTACTGTTTCTAGCTTGATTTTGGAGACTTTGTCGTTTTCTTCACTTTTCGCTCCAAAAACGTCCAAAATGCTTCCTTTTCCAGATTTCTTCTCCAAAGTACCTAAAATGACAATAAGAACGATTTGAGGCAATATTTGATCAAATAATCATGACTTAAGGCTTAAATGACCCCTAAAAGCGTAACACTTTTCGCCTCATCATCTATTATGTTATGTTAATCAATTCTGGAAGTTTTTGTGATATGTCGATTTATAGAAGTCGGTTTTCCGGAATTAAAGTAAAGTATTAAGATATGTTTATTTTGAAATTGTTGCTGCAGGTATCATATGACCATATGAGATATTTAATATAGATATGCTTGACTCAGTGGTTTGTAAAGTTTCTGATATGATGTCACACCCCGCTACGGCGGAAACGCGCGGGTGTAACTTCATGGATATCATCACAACACCTGGTGTCTACATAGAGAATAACTACATGCACATAAATAGAGCAATGTACAAACACAAAGTGTTGTAACAATACCCCCAAAATAAAATATCCAAAACAAAACATACATCCAAACATAGATGATAAACCACTTCTAATGCAACTAAAGTCTCGTCTATCCACATCCTTCTATCTTATCCTTAGAAAGCTCACCGGAAAATGATGCTTAAAACGTCAACATAATGTTGGTGAGATTCATAGGTTTAAGACTCAAACACACTAGGCAACCAAAATCACTGTGATTACAAAATATAGCTGGACAAATAATTATAGTTATCATATAAGCTACATATATTACTAGGCAACATCACACATAAGGCAACATCAGGACGGCTCGTGTCCTCCGATCCCACAATGATTACAACAGGACGGCTCGTGTCCTCCGATCCCACAATAATTACAACATCAGGACGGCTCGTGTCCCCCGATCCCATTAAACCACAATTAGGTCGCATGCGCGAGCAACAGGGTAAGCACCCTCCCAATTGGACCACACAGTTATCACACAACATATTATTACCGTTCACATATAGCATAAATACGATAACATTAAAAGTCCAAGCTTTTTAACACCATACACATAATCACAGTAATTCAAATCATTTAAGACAAGCATCATTCCCATCCCAAGTTTAAAACAAAGTAAAAATATGGGACTATGAACTCACCTTAAACTCCGCAGCTTTCACAAAACAACTCACAATCTATAGCACACAAAAATAATCCACATTACACAAGGTCAAGCTAAAAGCTACAACCCATGTAATACACATATGATGGATGTCTAAGACTCATATGACCCACCATGGATCTCCTAGACAACACACTAACCACTACCATAACTTAATACTCACTAAATCCCTTGCACACTTAAAATCAGAAAATGCAGAATTTTTGGGTACATTCACCCACATAAAATCACGACAAATAAAACTCAAAAACTCACACCAAAAATTTACCTTGGTCTCTCATAAGCATAGAAGCTAATACCAGAAGGCCATGGACCAATAACACACACAAATACTCATAAGAAATTCAAACTTGTCAACTACTCAAATTCGGATCTGAACGCACACCAAAAAGTTTTGATTTTAAATAAATACTTCCACAAGTTTTTATCACGAATCTTTTTCGTGGTAGTCTAATATAACCTAATACTTAACTATTCCAGAAGGGCTAGTCAAAATACCACTTTTACAACCACATGACACCCTCAAACTTTTACCCAAAATCTGTCCGGGTTTGACAGCTTTGACACCTTAACAAAGAAAAATCAAAAGACCGACTTCCCGACCTTAAAATCGATCGTGGCTAGACTTTTTGGAAAGCTCTTTCATTATACTTCAATTTAGACCTAAAATTCGTGACTTAACTCTTCACCATCTGTTATTTACACTCACATTTTTACAGCCTTACAAATCTGTCCAAACCCTAACTCAATAACTAGCATGTTTTACGCTCAATTCTCTTAACCAATTACCATATTATCAACAACTAATGATCATAACATGTTTTACTTTATTAATTTACAGAAGTTAACACAAACCCTAATCCATCATAATAATTATTACATGAATCATAACAATAATTAATTAATTACACATAAGGGTTAAGGATTTTACATTGATTCTTGATTATTGCTTCACAATTATAAACCCTAATTTTATCCTCCTTCCTTTGCCTCTCTTGAATGACCAAAAAGCAGTAAAAATCGTTCAAGGGGTTTTTGGGTTGGTATATATATTAATTTTGGATAATCCTTGGGCCTAAGAGTCATATTTGGACTCAAATTGGGTTTCCTTTTTCCCCCTTATCCCTTAAATTCGAATTTTACATATATAAAATATATATATTTTTATTTTTTTATTAAATTAATTTATTACACTCAAAACCTCATACTTTTCATATTTTATAAACACCCGTAGCTAATCCTAGCGTCTTACGCGATAAACCTCAGTTTTTACGACAAACCGGAAAATTATCATTTTCAAAACAAAGTTTCCGAAAATAGATTTTTACACTCTTTTATAAGCATAACACATAAAAACAAACTCCTCATAACTTGCTAACGCTCAAATACTTGAACGAAGACTCGTTACGCAAAAACACAAAAACATCAAAACTACACAAGTCATTTCTACACCACAAAGGTGATCAAAATGATCTTTCCCAAACTCCAAACTTTCCAAATCACAATAAAACCATTTACGCAAAGGGATTTAGTGCTAAAACTCACCTATATCACTTCAAACACCTAAGACACACCAAACAAACATCAACCGAGTCAAGACTATCAGTCAAACTGACCTGCCAAAACCACGGTTGTTACATCATCCCCCACTTAGGGAAATCGCGTCCCGAGATTTCAACTACTATAGTCACCACTTACAACAGCGAAAGGAAATTTATGGATTTTTAAGCGGATAAATACCACACCATAAAATCACAGAGAAAGAATCGCAAAATGTCAACCGACTAAATACTCGAATTCACATGATAGAAAGCATTCCGTCACTCCAACGATACACGCAAATAGATAAACTCCCCGATCAATAACACCAACAATCCAAACGACTTCTCACAGGTAGGTACGACACTCTCGAACCAAATGAAAAACCAACTGGTAACCGCAAGATGCACTCACAAATAACAGATACCCATAAAACAAACATTTATGAATACCCCGCATCTAACTTCCACGATCTAAAATCCAACTACAAACGATCTACTTCACCAACCACATCAGCAAACAAAATTTGGGTACTTAAATCTCACCTGATCCTCGCGTTCCCAAGTAAACTCATGACCATGCTTAGAATCCCACCGTACCTTTACCAACATTATCTCACCACACTTTACACTTTTGATCACTCGGTCCATAATCTCAACTGGTTCCTCGACAAAACGGAGAGTCTTGTCAACCTTAATCTCATCTATTGGAACATGCAGACTATAGTATCCGCCAACCACTTCTTTCCATTAGGTACGTGAAACGTATCATGCACTCTACTTCACTCCTCAGGCAAATTCAACTGATATGTCTCAATCCAATCCTTTCCGTAAATCTCAAATGGTCCTACGTATCTCGGTGCTAGCTTGCCTTTCTTACCGAAACGCACAACTCCCTTCCAAGGAGATACTTTTAACCTCACAATATCACCAACACCAAACTCTAAGGGCTTACGGAAATAATCCGCATAACTCTTTTGACGATCTCTTGCTACCTTAAATCTTTCCTTAGTCAGAAAACCTTATTCGTAGTCTCTCGTTTTAGTTCAGGCCCAATTAGTTGGCTTCAATGTTTTAAAAATCACGCCTAAGGCGCGCCTACTCCCTAAATCCCATGAGGCTCTAGCCTTTGGGATTTTTTTAGATCGAGGCTCACGACATGCATGAATCCCGTAAAAATCGCAGCGCTTTGGGGATTTTTGCGCTTTAGCGCCTTGGGGATTTGTGCGCCTAGAAGATGTAACGGGGTTTTGGCCTTTTTTTCTTAATAATAAGATATATTTTGGGCTTACATGTTATATACATTTGGCCCTTTAAGTTATAAAGTATCTAATAAACCTAATATTTTAGAAAATAAGTAAAACACACAATAAACAAAGAACTATGCTTTTTTTGTAATCTAATGTCTAAGAATAGTATCTTATTAACAGATACAAATATTGTTTCTTTAGTGTTAAGTGTTACCAAACAAGAATAGATTTTTTGTTGTTGATAGTTGATAGTCTGATACATGGTAATTTGTTAAATTTTATAAGTCATAAACTCATATATTGTAATGTATATTCAAGAATTTAGGGTAGTTCATGGATTCTAATATGTTGCTTGCTTAATATTTTAGGTTTAAATGCAAACTTTGTTAGATGTAATAACTATTAAGTGGCATTGTGCATTGAATATTGATATTTTTGTGTTATTTAAGCTGCATAAGTTGTCACATATGTTATAAAAAAAACTTAAATGTATAGCGCGCCTCATATTTATGAATCCCGCGCCTTGGTTTGCGCCTCGACTTGAGTCTCTTTGACCCCCTTTGCGCCTTAGTGCACCTTGAGCTTTTCAGAACATTGGTTGGCTTGTTCCAACCTTTGCCCATAGAACAGGAAATCTACACTTCTTTCCATACAACTTTTCATATGACACATACTCCATACTAGAATGATAATTGTTGATATAGGAGAACTCAGCTAAAGGTAATTGTATACCCCAGCTTCCTCCAAAATCAAACACACCCATGCTCTCAGCTCACCATCCAATGCCTGATTTGTATTCTCACTTAGTTCACTCATTAAAGAATGATAAGTTGTACTCATCTACATACGCATTCTCAAGACTCCATAACACGTTTACCACTATCGCGAAGTAAGTATTTCATCATGTTTCTTGATGATCAACGCGACACCCCATAGCTCTCTACCAACTCACCGAGCGAAAAGTCTCGCCAACTCCTCTTTAATAAAATCTCCAGGTACCTCTGGCTGTTGCAACACCTTAATAATCGTTGACTACAACCTTTACCTTCAAGCATTTCAAACACTTGCTACAGTATCGGTATTCTCCTTCATACCCCCTCCTCCATACATCTCTTGCTAAGGTAGTAATACATCTTATCCATTGTCGGATGTATCAAATACCTTGCATGGTTGATGTCCTTACGCTTCCTCTTAATGAAACCAATAGCTGGTCCACAAAGTACATTCTTTCATCTTCGTTCCTTTCCATTACGGGTCTAAACCAAGTAATCATTCTTCTTACATGTTCTCATCCTTGAACCTCTCTCTCTAGGCTGTCAACATCATCCTCTTAACTCTGAACTGAATTATCATAATCACTGCTCACCAACATCTAAGTTTCACTCGTTCACTTCCGCTCAGCGCTCTTACCACGATGTCCACCCTTCCTTGACAGTGGCGAATCAGACAATCGTAGTCACTGAGAAATTCCACACCCAACTTCTCTTCTACATATATTAACCTCTCATCAAATATATGCTAAAGATTCTTATGATCTGTGTAGATAACACTTTCTGCTCCATACCAATATCATCTCCAAGTTCTACTCCCCAACTCTAAGTCACGTATCACATAGTTCCTCATATGGTTCTTCTACCTCCGCGATGCCTGAAGAACGTACATCTTGAAGCTGAACTTCTCACTTGGACACTTGACAACATCCTCTTCTTCTTCAACGAACAAATTGATAATCAAAACAACAATCTATCCTAAGTAAACGACGCGAACCATGAAACCGGTCGAACTAAAACATATATCAACGAACTCAAAAAGGGGTACAAATTACCGACTAACGAAGTAACGAACATTAAAATCAAAGCTAAAAAAAAAAAAAAAAAAAAAAAAAAACACAATGAGAAATTTTCCCCCAATAAAATAGACACGGATCAAATGTTCATGAAAACCCATACAATGAAAATATAAAATACACGTACCAATAAAACATCCACAAGCGTACCTCAACGAAAGAAACACTCGATGAACCAAATACATAACAAGTTTGGTAAATGAGAACCATAGACAGTTCTTATTCCCTTACTCAACCTTCCCAAAAACAAATGAACACCGTTTTTCACAAGACATATCTTAAACTTATATATTTTTTATAAAATATATATAAACCATTTTATGTAAGACATCAACATAACCATTTTTTTTCTTCACACCTCATTTCGCATAAAAAAAATATTGGTTTCCAACAAACGACCTTGAAACACCCAAAACGAATCGTATAATGCCAAAAGACTCTAACATAACCTCTTAATCGAATGCGAAAGACATGGAAAAATCACGTAATCAAAATAATCCTCAAACGAACTCATACCAGTGAACACTCACACAAATACATTGCAAACCAAATGATGAACTTACAGACTTATTAGTACAACGATCAAACCAAAATCATAGAAAAACACCGATACTAACAGGTCACAAAATATGTCACAAAATTCAATTGGTGTGTGTAAATGAGGGATCAAATATCCACACCAACTCGTCACGAACCAACAATACTCGAAGAATAGTATAACATTCATTCGCGGAATGAATGCAAGGAATAACCAAGAAACAAACCAGTATCCAACAAAACCGAATTCGATTACCCAACACCTATCATAACGTCAAATAGAAAGAATATGGCATCTGTACCATCATGGTACGAATGGGAATGCCAACCCAAAGAATTAGGTATGCAAACGGAGCGTCTAGCAAACGAATCAACTTAAATACCACAACATAAGTACCCACCGATAATTGAGGTATCAACATATGATAGGTAGGATGGAATCTTACCACCTACACACCCCAACATATAACGACTGCCTAAACGGTTAAGAGAATACTTCTCTAACCATACTGCCATCTCCAACATGATATCACATACCATCTACCATAACATATAACAACAAACATCAATCAATGCAATAATGATCACAAGTCCACGTGTGTGATACCCTTATAATTATGTTCGCGACCATAGTTATAAGCCTATTCCATACGCATACTTACTTCCAAAACCACACATCTCAATGATAACGCACATATACCACATAGCACCTAATACACCATGCAATCCATGCTATCATACTTGCAAGTCCACTTGTGTTGTGACGCATGTATAATTATGTTGGCCACTATAATTATCTATGCCCCCTTTCATAAGTGTACTCCCTCCTATGACAACACATCATGCAAACAAACATGCAAACAAAAACTGAAGACGTCGCAAACTCTCATCTCGCATGGAACAATTCCAACGATCACGTAAACTCTATAATCAAAATTACTTGGATAAGGTCGATCCAATATCCAAAAGTAATCACGCTCCAACATGACTCCAGATGTCGCACAATGACTCAAACTCCATTCTCGCACTTGCCTCCCCTACTCAAATCGGTTCAACTTACTACTCACTGCGGACTCTAGATCCGAATCCACACCATTCCATCCTAACTCCCTTTCATCTTTACTCAACCACCCATTCATGTTTCCTACATGTTGAGGTAGTCGACAACATGCAAAACCATCTCTATTTCTTTCTTCCAATTCTACATAATTCACAAGCGCATACAAATCACGAGGTTTAGACTAAACCACATCTCCTTCCTATGTGAAGTGAGGACACTACCAAGGGTATTTGATAATGGCTCCATCTCCAGAAGTCACCGTGGTTCCAAACCTCTCCACTTCTTCTCCACCAACGTTTCCCATAAACGTCCTCTCCTTGTCCGAACATAGATACATGCTATCGGGAACTCGGATTCTGCGGTTAGTCCGTTTCATCCTACCACTTCCCTCGCATTCGATAACGACAACGGTAGTCCAACGAAGCATCTTACGCACGGAAGACGATATAATAAAGTCGATATATACAATACTACGTATAGGGGATAGAATAGACGTCCGAAACTCAATAAAACATCTCATAAGTTATAGGAAAATAGACATATAAAATACTATACTTACAAATAGATCCTAAATGCAACTATATGAAGGACTCCTAGGTTATAGTCTAGGTTCAACCACCTACTTCTCTATAACCAAGGCTCTGATGCCAATCTGTCACACCCCGCCACGGCGAAAACGTGCGGGTGTAACTTCATGGATATCATCACAACACCTGGTGTCTACATAGAGAACAACTACATGCACATAAATAGAGCAATGTACAAACACAAAGTGTTGTAACAATACCCCAAAATAAAATAGCCAAAACAAAACATACATCCAAACATAGATGATAAACCACTTCCAATGCAACTAAAGTCTCGTCTAACCACATCCTTCTATCTTATCCTTAGAAAGCTCACTTGAAGATGATGCTTAAAACGTCAACATAATATTGGTGAGATTCATAGGTTTAAAACTTTCTGGCGCGTCTCGTGTAAACTTCATATCCACCTCTTTGCCAACACGTGACGCTGTCACTTTAAGAGTGTGACGCCGTCAGGTACTGTTTCTAGCTTGATTTTGGAGATTTTGTCGTTTTCTCCACTTTTCGCTCCAAAACGTCCAAAATGCTTCCTTTTCCAGATTTCTTCTCCAAAGTACCTAAAATGATAATAAGAACGATTTGAGGCAATATTTGATCAAATAATCATGACTTAGGGCTTAAATGACCCCCTAAAAGCGTAACACTTTTCGCCTCATCATCTATTATGTTATGTTAATCAATTCTGGAAGTTTTTGTGATATGTCGATTTATAGAAGTCGGTTTTCCGGAATTAAAGTAAAGTATTAAGATATGTTAATTTTGAAATTGTTGCTGCAGGTATCATATGACCATATGAGATATTTAATATAGATATGCTTGACTCAGTGGTTTGTAAAGTTTCTGATATGATGTCACACCCCGCCACGGCGGAAACGCGCGGGTGTAACTTCATGGATATCATCACAACACCTGATGTCTACATAGAGAACAACTACATGCACATAAATAGAGCAATGTACAAACACAAAGTGTTGTAACAATACCCCAAAATAAAATAGCCAAAACAAAACATACATCCAAACATAGATGATAAACCACTTCCAACGCAACTAAAGTCTCGTCTAACCACATCCTTCTATCTTATCCTTAGAAAGCTCACTTGAAGATGATGCTTAAAACGTCAACATAATATTGGTGAGATTCATAGGTTTAAAACTCAAACACACTAGGCAACCAAAATCACTGTGATTACAAAATATAGCTGGACAAATAATTATAGTTATCATATAAGCTACATATATTACTAGGCAACATCACACATAAGGCAACATCACACATAAGGCAACATCAGGACGGCTCGTGTCCTCCGATCCCATAATGATTACAACAGGACGGCTCGTGTCCTCCGATCCCACAATAATTACAACATCAGGACGGCTCGTGTCCCCCGATCCCATTAAACCACAATTAGGTCACATGCGCGAGCAACAGGGTAAGCACCCTCCCAATTGGACCACACAGTTATCACACAACATATTATTACCGTTCACATATAACATAAATACGATAACATTAAAAGTCCAAGCTTTTTAACACCATACACATAATCACAATAATTCAAATCATTTAAGACAAGCATCATTCCCATCCTAACTTTAAAACAAAGTAAAAATATGGGACTATGAACTCACCTTAAACTCCGCAGCTTCCACAAAACAACTCACAATCTATAGCACACAAAAATAATCCACATTACACAAGGTCAAGCTAAAAGCTACAACCCATGTAATACACATATGATGGATGTCTAAGACTCATATGACCCACCATGGATCTCCTAGACACCACACTAACCACTACCATAACTTAATACTCACTAAATCCCTTGCACTCTTAAAATCAGAAAATGCAGAATTTTTGGGTACATTCACCCACATAAAATCACGACAAATAAAGCTCAACAACTCACACCAAAAATTTACCATGGTCTCTCATAAGCGTAGAAGTTAATCCCAGAAGGCCATGGACCAATAACACACACAAATACTCATAAGAAAATCATACTTGTCAACTACTCAAATTCGGATCTGAACGCACACCAAAAAGTTTTGATTTTAAATAAATACTTCCACAAGTTTTTATCGCGAATCCTTTTCGTGGTAGTCTAATATAACCTAATATTTAACTATTCCAGAAGGGCTAGTCAAAATAATGACACCCTCAAACTTTTACCCAAAATCTGTCCCGGTTTGACAGCTTTGACACCTTAACAAAGAAAAATCAAAAGACCGACTTCCCGACCTTAAAATCGATCGTGGCTGGACTTTTTGGAAAGCTCTTTCATTATACATCAATTTAGACCTAAAATTCGTGACTTAACTCTTCACCATCTGTTATTTACACTCACATCTTTACAGCCTTACAAATCTGTCCAAACCCTAACTCAATAACTAGCATGTTTTACGCTCAATTCTCTTAACCAATTACCATATTATCAACAACCAATGATCCTAACATGTTTTACTTTATTAATTTACAGAAGTTAACACAAACCCTAATCCATCATAATAATTATTACATGAATCATAACAATAATTAATTAATTACACATAAAGGTTAAGGATTTTACCTTGATTATTGATTATTGCTTCACAATTATAAACCCTAATTTTATCCTCCTTCCTTTGCCTCTCTTGAAAAGGGGTGTTTGGGTTGGTATATATATTAATTTTGGATAATCCTTGGGCCTAAGAGTCATATTTGGACTCAAATTGGGTTTCCTTTTTCCCCCTTATCCCTTAAATTCGAATTTTACATATATAAAATATATATATTATTATTTTTTTTATTAAATTAATTTATTACACTCAAAACCTCATACTTTTCATATTTTATAAACACCCGTAACTAATCCTAGCGTCTTACGCGATAAACCTCAGTTTTTACGACAAACCGGAAAATTATCATTTTCAAAACAAAGTTTACAAAAATAGATTTTTACACTCTTTTATAAGCATAACACAGAAAAACAAACTCCTCATAACTTGCTAACGCTTAAATACTTGAACGAAGACTCGTTACGCAAAAACACAAAAACATCAAAACTACACAAGTTATTTCTACACCACAAAAGTGATCAAAATGATCTTTACCAAACTTCAAACTTTCCTAATCACAATAAAACCATTTACGCAAAGGGATTTAGTGCTAAAACTCACCTATATCACTTCAAACACCTAAGACACACCAAACAAACGTCAACCGAGTCAAGACTATCAGTCAAACTGATCTGCCAAAACCACGGTTGTTACATATGACCATACAGGCATATGAAATATTTCATATAGCCATATGGTCGGTTTTTCAGATTTCGTCAATTTTCGGAAAATCATATCTTTTAAACCGTAAGTAGTTATGAGTCGCGCCACCCGGCGTTTCGAAGGTAATTGAGTCTAGTTTCATCTAAAAATAGTCTCTTGGTCTGAATAACTATATACTTTTGTAAATGGTTAAAAGAGTAGCAGAATATTCGTAAAGTCAAGCGTTTCCCAGCAAAAAGTTTTAATTCTTGGTCAAAGCGGGCACGGGGTATAACATTTATATGAAAGATGACTTCATGCTTTGTAAAATGTCAGAAGCTTATTTTTGAAGTAAATGATCTAGATACTTGACCTAATTTTGTTCATAATTTATTTTATGTTACATATTTTCATGAAATATATGTTAAAAAATTTCAATAATATTATCAGAATATCTTAATTTAATTTATTTGGTCATCAAGAAAAAAAAAATGATTGTTACCTTCTATTATTAGTTATGTCATTTCATTTTCAAATACAATCCACTTTTTTTTTTTTTTTTGCATTAATCTATATATTGTAACAAAAAAATAACAGAATCACGTACTAATGAATTAACATTATCTTTTTGCATTAATTTAAATATTATCACGAAAAACCTTTAATAAAAAATATTGAAAAAAGAAGTAGGTGCACATATGTAGTAACTTTGTGTATGCATTGCAATATTTATAATATTCTACTATTACGGTACTTGAACATACAACTTTTTCTTTAATAATCTATTTTTATTCCTTTATCATATGAAATATTATAAAGAAATATAAAACTACAACCCCTATACAAAAATATATACATTTTCATAGGATCTTACGATCACAATCTGATCCTACAATTAAGATCTTGTGAAGCCGAAACCGATCCATGGTAAAATCTCGATTCTGACAACCTTGGCTTAGATATTTTGTGTTAGGCAGACACGCAATAAATATGAAACTAATGCTAATCATAAAAGGGAAAGAAAAAAAGAAGGTGCCATCACCATCACACGCTTATTTTTGTCCGAATTACACCACGTATGAACCACTTTTAGTAGTGCTTATGAACTTAGAGCGTCTACTAAGGTGTGTTTATGAAATAGTCTAACAATAACGAAAAGGTTTATGTTTCATGTTAAGAATAGTGGACACTCATTCATGTCTATGTGAGGTTAAGAGATCCTAGTTTTTGAAACTATTTATAAATCAAATACATTTAATGCATGTGTTATATTTTATGAAGTAGTAAAGTTTATATCATATCATCTTATAAAGCATTTAAGCTTTCTAAAAAAAAATATTTAAAATTAAGCATTACAAGTTCTTAAAAGTACAACAAATTAAAACACATTTTCTAACATTAAATACAATTACAAGTTCTTAAGCTAAAAGTACAACCAATTAAAATACATTTTCTAACATTAAATACAATCTTTAAATAAAAATACTTAAAACTCAGCATTACAAGTTCTTAAGCTAAAAGTACAACTAATTAAAACATATTTACTAACATTAATTAACTGGTCAATAAATACAATTAATGCAGTTATTAAAACACCCCTTATATAAAAAATACAAATTATCAAGCATATTGTACTACCAACTTAATCACAATTCCTGCATTAAATGTCACGAATATAAATAATAAAGCACATTATACAAATATTCAAGTCCGAACGGGCAACGGACCAAATGGGCTCGAGCCTGAACTGGCAAGGGCCAAGCAGGCTCGAGCCCGAACGAGCACGGGCCAACGGGCTTGAGCCCGAAAAGTTTACAACTCCTAGCTATCACTTTTGCCTTTTGATGTCGTTAACATTTATTTTAGGGTACCCGCCGCTGCAACGCTCGGGTACCTTACTATTATAGTAAATGTAGGTTTATAACATCGAAAGGTCAAAAGATTATTGATGTGACATTTTATAAATCTTTTTAAAAAGTTTACGATAATGAATACTCTTAGAGCATCAGGTGTGGATGAAGAGTTTCATCTCTTAATTGGGCCCAACGTGTGCCACATCACCCAACACCTTTTCACAACTAACCCCTCTCACTAAACAATAACCTCAACTTCTTCATTCGAGCCCCACAACTTACACCTTTATTTTTTTTATTCAATTCATTTAATAAAATAAATTTATTTCATTCAAATAATTCAAATATTACAAATAACAATAATAACATTTTTTATTAAACTGATTATATTGATTAAATTGACAACCTTATAGCTAAGAATTACAGTATTTACCAACTACCAACAGATTAACATTTTTGTCAGTGTACTGTAGCCATTTTAATCCAACCCACTTCACAAATCCAGTTGGCCCAAATTTCACAAAGAAAAAAAAATAATAAAAAAAAGTCCTTCTTCTCCACTCATACACACAGTCACACACACACTAGAAAATTGGAACCAAAAACAGAAAAGAAAAAAGGTAAAACTCAATTTTATAAAACGTTTACCTCTTACTTGGCCCCCTCCAACTAATAGTTTGTTAGTGTTTTCCTTCGTTGTGCAGACGAAGAGAACATGCTCGGCAAACAACGGCGAGCTCGGCGAAGGTGCCACCTAGGACAGCGACGACAATAATACAACCACACCTGATGCTCTTAGTATAAAACTGCAATTAAGACACCAATCTTAGTAAGCTTTAAATAAAAAATAAAAATAAAAAATTAAAGTGAGAAGAATAAGAGAAAATTCTAGCCACACATTTTAAATAAGAGATTTTTTTTTAAAGGAAATGCATTCATTTTTGTAGGTGCATCTAAAATGTGCGTTTATGATTTTTTCTTACTCTTCTTAATTTAATTTTACTTCTTATTTGATCCTAACTCATTTTATAATTCTACTTAAAAAACATTTATTATATCTTACCGACCCAGAATAGCAACTTGATCGACATCACAAATTCACAAGTTCAAATCGCTATAATCAACTGGTACCAAATATTAAATTGAAAACGAATTATGGATCTAATCATATCATACTGACCCAAAATAGCAACTTGATCGAGCATCACAAATTCACAAGTTCAAATCGCTATAACCATAACTTGTACCAAATGTTAAATTGAAACGAAATGGATCTAGATCCACTGATAATAATTCTTTTGAGTTATAAACAATAAAACTGAGTAGGACTAACACATGCGTTATCTACTTTTTATAAGATAAGAAAAAACTAAACGAGTTAATAAATAATCTAGCAAATATAGTTAAGGGCATAAATGACAATATAATCACGGGGCCAAAAACATCCACATAACAAGACAATACTACACTTGTTTATCTTCACGGGGTGCCATAATTGCTTTTTCTATATGGGTTGTAAAGTACAAATATTTAAATACTAAACATCAAGAATAGAGTAACAGCAAACTTAATCATTTTCTATACTCGTATGTTTTACTGAGTATAGACGAGTAATCTAACATAACGTTAGAAATTTAAATGGCAAATTATTGTAGTTATCAAATTGTGATTAAGTGTTTCGTCACAGTTCTCATACTGAGAGTTTTTAAGCAAATGTGTTTTCTCCTTATATGAAAAATCGACCAAAGAAATTAGCCTAACAACACTCTAGTTTCTAAAGTTTTTAATACTTTGTATGGTGTACAACTGTACAAGTACGCGGTTAATCTACAATAAAACTATAAGTGCAATGGTTTGAAAGTTCATTTTGCTCTTTGAATGTTAAATGACATGATGCTTAATTTGGAATAAAATTTATGATTCTTAATAAACTTGATATGGTTATGTGTCAAATATATATTACACGTTAATTATGGTAATGAATGAATACAGTAAATGAGATTAATGAGAGGAGAGAGTTATTTAAAGTATTTACAAACACACCAAACATATGGAGTGTCGGATAATTTTGCCAACTCAGTAATTAGTTTACCATTTTATACCAATCACCAATCAATTATAAAAGGGGATCATACAAACAACCTTATAAGCAAAACATCCACCAAAGCACCCACAACTCATATATGACAATGGGCTCAAGGCTATTGGTTCTATGGCTAGCCACAGTTATGGTGCTTGTAGGTTTGTCAAAAGGAGACCTTGACAAAGACAGACAACAGTGTGGACAAAAGCTCGTCCAGTTAGCCACTTGCCTTCCTTATGTGAGTGGTCAAGCCAAGGGTCCGCCAACACCGGGTTGTTGTGATGCGCTCAAACCAGTTTTGCAAACGAGCAAGGTTTGTTTATGCATCTTGGTTAAGGACCGTGACGATCCCAATCTCGGGATCAAGATCGATGCTAACCTCGCATTGGGTTTACCTGATTCGTGTCATTTGCCATCTAATATCACCGAATGTCCTAGTAAGTAGTGCTATATCATACCATGATCGTCATTTTTTTTCAACAACTTAATTTATTAAAATGTATGATTTATACCAAAGGCTTTGCATAGTGGTATGCAAATGTTCTATTTACCAAATTGCCGTGGTTTCAAATCTGTGTTGAGACATATATGACGTATGTCGGTGTATGAAACTATGTATACTTGTTTTTTCAGGGGAAAAAAATGGTTCCATATTTGTTTTTGAAAGATCTAACTCACAACGACATTTACTTAAGTTGTACCCATATTTGATGTTTTCAGAGCTTTTGAACTTGTCACCCAAGTCCCCAGAAGCTAAAATTTTTGAAGATTATAAAAGCAACAACACGACCGCGGCTTCGCCAGGTAACATCTATTGAATATCACAACCGAATCAAGATCACAACTAAACAACATATAACCTTGTCAAAACAAACAATCATCACTCTTAACATAAAATCACATTCAAGAATCCAGTTATCAGGATTGAGTATAAATTTTGGGCAACGACTTTGTTTGAGCTTCAAGAATCCAGGATTGAATATTAATCTGGTTGTGATATTCTCGAGTTTAGTGGATATAATTTCGGGGTATATATTTATGTCGACGTGATTACAGAGTTTTTAAGCTTGTCAGCATTGTGGATGCCTATGATTTGAGTGAGCCTGCAATTTAATTTTTGCGACTTGAGTCACAGTTGACAACTTGCGATTTGATTAATTGCGGTTCATCAAATTGTGTTTTGATTTGTTGCGACTTGACTGATTGCGATTTGACCAATTGCGATTTGACGTTGCGAGTTAATACTTGCGATTTGACGTATTGCAATTTGGTTGTCTGCAATTTGACTTGTTGCGATTTTTCAAACTGCGACTTAACTTGCTGCAATTTGATCAAGTTGATACTTGACTTTGTTGACTTAAGTTTTGAAGATTAGTATTGCAACTTACCCTTTAGATGTTCTTGTTAATTTCGCGGTTACTCTTGATGTTTTTAGAAAATCCCGCGAAAGATTCGATAGGCTGGACTTGGTTTTTGACATATTAAAACTTACGGGATCTGACTATTATCTTCGGGATAAGTTTGTGCTTCGAGAACAGCAGGAATTGGGAAATTACGGTGACTTGGTTGGTGTGTTAATTCACGGGCTGGCATACTTAGTGTCACAAACATCTTGGGGTGGATGGACGCACGATGTTTGGTGACCCTTGCTCGAGTGTATTTAAGGTGATTAGACTTGGATGTTCAAGAAGTGGATATATACAATTAAGGATGGAAGGTTGGGTATATGTCACTACCTATATTTAAAGGAGTTACGTTGTTGTGCTCAATATAGGTTCTAAATCACGATTTTAATGCAAGTATAAGTCTCTAACTTGTCCTTTATCATGCTTCATCAAGAGATTGTTGTTTCTCAAGCTTCTAATGGGATTGTAGTACAAGAACTTCTCAAGAGATGGTCAGACTTAAAGACAGGAGGTGATTTGTTTAGAGACGTGCTTTAACCCTTTACTCACTCTATAGTTAAGCACATTTCATCCAGTGGTCTAGCATATTCCGAACTACTATGAATCATTAATCTGCTAAATCATTGATGAGGAGTCCAGCAAGGTATTACTACAAGCATGTCTTTATCACCATCTTCTCTGCAGTAGGTTTATGTGTCTCCTTCCATGTATCTGATTTGCGCATGACAAACTCACGACTATCACAGACTTTCAGTTCTTTGGCAAAAAGGTCATTGCATGTCCTTTTTGAGGGGGAGAATTTGCGCAAGTTTCCTAGCGATTCCATCTCCTGTAGTGTGAATCTTTGCAGTTCCGGTTTCAACAATTCAGGATTCAGTGGATCAGTCTCTAGAGGTTTGCTCACTCTTTAGCGACTATCTCTAACTTATTGGCAAGTTACTAAGTGATGAGATTCGTGTGATTGGTTAATCATTTTGCAATTAGTGAATTGTTGTAACTTAAGTCGTTTCGATTAATCAAATTGTTATCTGACGTTGTGAGTTAATCCTTACGACTTGACTAATATCAATTTGATATATTGTAACTTGACTTGTCACGACATGACACTTAGTGCGAATTGTGACTCATCCGGTATCTCTCTCTAAGTTTAACTTGTTGAAGATATCTTCCGGTTTCTTTTGTTGACTTTAGTAAAATCCCTAGGAAGAAACATTTCTCGGTTTAAGTCACATAAGTTGTAAAATCCCGTTTGAAGATATTGAGATGTCAATTGTTTCGGATGACATTCAAGCAGCTGGTTCAGACAGCTATGTTTGATTGGTCTGACTATGAGTCTTGGGCACTCCTAAGAATTTGCGCATGTTTCTTCTCACTTTGATTGCTCAACCGCACAAAATGATCACGAAGCTAATTTGGTATCCCTTGCTTGAGGGTGAAGTTGGATTTCACGAAAGAGTATACCTATTTTATCTTGAAATCGGGGATGGTTGGATGCAGGATTTCAATGATAACTTGCTCGCGCATAAGATGTAAGTTGAAGACTTGGGTTATCTAGTTTCCAGAAGTCGGGGTGGATGGTTGAAGACCTGGTTAACTATCACTTAAAGGGGTTACGTTATTGTACTCAGTGTCACACGTAGATGACGTTGTGGATAATCGCAAGAGGTGATGATTGTCTCATACTTTGTCAAGATAGTATTGAGTACTTAGAGATTAGCTTGGTGCACAAGTTCTCTACACCGTTCTTTCAACAACAATGCAAGCTTAGGTAACAAATTTGAGTAATTCTACTTCATTTTCATGATTGGTATATCGGGTTCCTTCATCATGTGGTCACAATTGTTTGTGTTCGAGGTTGGTTAGTTGGACAAAGACTTTAAAATTGTGATGTGATCTGTAATTCTCACATGATATTCGTAACCCAAACTGATGTTTGCCATAACCAAATCAGTCATGCCACATTCTACATGTTACTGTCTCACGGTTTCTTCTTGGTTTTGTAAAATCCCGCGAAAGAACTTATTTCTCGGTTTAAACTATAGATTTGTAAAATCCCGTGATGATGGGCTATGAGCTCTTGACCATGGTCGGGTTAAAACCATTATCAAAGTTCAGCCATAACATACAAATGGCTGGATTGAGGCATTGAATTGACAAGATGTGACTACGGGGTTAGTTCAGTATTATTTATTTGAGGCTGAAGTGAAATTTCACGGGTGCGTGTACTTAGTATCTGAAGATATCGGGGAGGTTGGATGAAGATTCTTCGAGATCCTTGTTCGAGCTTTCAATACAACGACAAGGACTTGGATATCTAGTTATTTTTTTTTCTTTCTCTCTATTGCAAAATAACTATCACTTTAAGGAGTCACGTTGTAGTGCTCAGTGTCACACGAAGTTGTGGATATCCAAGAGGTGATGTACATCTTATACTTGATGGTTGGTTGGTTGAAGAGTATAGATTACTTAGGGATTCGATGTTGCACGAAGTCTCTACACCGCTCTTTGTCTCGCATTGGTACAAGTTTAAGTCACAAATTCGGGTCATATTACTTCGGTCTCAAGTTCATCATATTGGGTTTCTCTCCATCAGTAGTCACGACATATATCCGACAAAATGATAATGAGGTTGGTAACGAGTTAGCAAGAGAGTAGAAGAAAAGAGAGAGATGACGTCTGAACACACCAGTTCAGGCCTCGTGCTTCAGCGACTATGACGTTTGGACACAACGGTTCAAGCCTCGTTCTTCAACATTATGGCGTCTGCTGATAACACTTCAGGCCCCGTTCATCAAAGAAAAGAAAGGTGTACGATTCAGTGCGCCTTATCTTCAAAAGAAGAGGAATCTTCTTATTTATGGCCATTCTCATCAACAAGTTCATGCTCTTTCCGTGCTTATTCTGTTTTCAAGTGGATCGGGGCATATTGGAGTATTCTATTATTCACTTATTCAACCAAAACTTGCATTCGACAGGCATATGCAATTTTTGAGGGGGGGAAAGGGTGAATAAACAACATGTCAGTCCTCAAAGAACCGTCAAGTGGAGCTTCCTACCGTTGATGGTATTCATATTCACTAGTTCAATCATCAAAAATTGCAGTTGCCTGGCATATGCAATTTTTGAGGGGGGGGGGGGGGGGGGAAAGGGTGAATATTAATCTACATGTTGGATGATGATTGAGAAATGGTCATACGACTCCTGAATACGTCAGTTCAGGAGTCGTGCAAACCATGGTTCTCCAACACTACATCTTCCTCTCTATTAAGGTGTTGAAGAACATGGTCATGGTATGCATGGTTCTCCAACACTACTTCTTCCTCTCTATCAAGGTGTTGAAGAACATGGTCATGGAATGCTAATCGACATCGTCTCACGGGCTGATTCATTCAGTAACAAAGGGTTTCTAGTCAATGCTTCATGTATACGTCATCAGGCTACATGTACACATAATGATGATGATTCCGATTAATCGTAACCATCATGGGGGAGAGAGAATGTGTACATCAAGGACGCACAACAGGTCTACGTGATCAGGGCTTAATATCCAAGGATGGATACATTCTATAGATGATCAGTGGTTCAACTTGTTACTTTGGTGTTATACTAAAGACTGAAGAAGGTCGAGTCGTCAGTCTATTCTTTATTCTCGGATGGGTGTTATCGTCTCATGTGTGCGCTGCGGGCTGATGGGTTATATGTAAAGTTACTGGAAGGCATTTGGTGAGATGAAGATGGTTGGTATTCTGTTCCTCCATATTGGGCAATCTTGAAGTAGGTCGTGTCTACAGTCTTCTCTACATTCTCCGTTATGTGATTAGAAGACTAAAGACGGCATGTATTTGGTTATCAAATGACCTCTTCATATTATGGGTGTTCGTCCAAAGTCTTCCTTCTATTATGGGTGTTCATCAGAAAGGTTGTCAGTCTGGGGGAGAGCACTAATTAGGGGAGAGTGAAAAGTCTGAGTTAATCCCTAATTAGATGTTCTCATATTGCTCTTCAGCAAGTTGATTCTCACAGGATATATTTGAGCTTATTTTGTTCCTCTCACAAGATTTCAAGTATATGGGCGTAATATGTGTTGCTGATTCTGAGGTGTCAAAACCAACAAGGGGGAAGGAGACATACATCGAAACGCACAACGAGTACACGTGATGAGCTTTACACTTCTACTTAATTGAAGTTATTCCGGAAAGACAAATGTCATGACCGCAGAGGAAATCAGTGTTTTAACTCGTTCTTTTGGTGTATTATTCCAACTACGTAGGGGAAGAGATGTAAGAAACAGTTTCTGATGACAAAAGATGTACACAATTGATTGTGTGTGTACTTCGGGTTTTTGAGCTTCATATAATGAGACTGGTTGCATCATTTCAACTACTTGGGGGGAAGTGGTCTCTGGATACTTTTTGGTACGCATTACCTCAGCCTTCAATAGGAAGAATGTTGAGAAGAACTATTCAAGCGTGAGATGATACGTTGCTGATCTATCAAAGCTTCACAATGAGAAGGCTCAAGTTCAAACGACTATTCAGGAGCCTCGAAAGCTTTGGTGGAGAAGGTTTAAGAGATGTTGACTACTGACTTCTACAACATGCAGACCGATATCCTCTTTTCGGTATTGAGGTCAACATCTTCTTAAACTGCATAATATCCTTTGTACATATCTTATACCAATACGTAAATAGAAAAATATAATACCTACAAAAAAAAAAAAAAAAAAAAAAAAAAAAAAAAAAAATCTGAAAAATCTGAAAAATCATAAAAAAAAAATAAAAAATAAAAAAAATAAAATAAAAAAAATAAAATAAAATAATACAAAAATATTCTTCTCACGACATGTCTCTTGTGTAATCAATATTATGTACGTTTCTAGAAATGTCATTCAATAATGACACGGAATCATACATATGCTTGAGCAAGAGTTTTTCGGTTTCAAATAAAGTCTTTTTCTAAAACATGTCGTTCCTCAAAATATTCTTCAAAAATATGGCTTGCAGTCATTTCAGGCTGCAACCCGGACTTCAAAAATATGGTTTGCTATTACTTCAGATAGCAACCCGGTTTTCAAAATTAAGGAAAACACGTCGTCAAAAAGACGGTTGTTCCTAACAAAGGGTGCCGTTCATCCGAGCGTGAATTACTTTATATCCATGCACCCTCGATTTAATGTACGCTTCAGTGCATTATGTCTTGATAAAGAAGAGAAATCTTCTTTTTATCGCCAAATACTTTCCCTTCTATGATTTTTCCGGGAAGTATTTGTGCAAAACTTGGTGGTACCATGAGATTTTGATTGAAAATCAATTTGAACTCAAAGTTTGATACAATTTTCACTCAATCAATGACGTTACTAGTTTATGAAAATATTTATGCTTTAACATCCGTCATTGATTGAGGGGGAGAGTGATTTCTCAAAATTTTATGTATCATCAAAACTCCCCACACTTTGTACTAAACAAAAGCAACAAAACGATTTGTGATGGTTATGTGTCAGAATAAGTAAATTTTCAAAGAGTTCTCGTCAAAACTTCGAATCTTTTGCAAACTCTTCAAATCTGACACATCACAACCTCCCTCACAGTTTGAGGGGGAGCAAGAAAAAGTTCCTTTTTATCAGAAAATATTAAAATTGACCGCATTTCTCTCCCAAAACGCTTTCTAAATTATTTAAATCAATTAAGATCAAAAATCTCGAAAGATTTGAACTTTTTGATCGGGGGAGAGAATGTGATTTAAATATGCAATCTGATATCAAATGTGATCTTTTCGACTCAATAATATGCTCCCACATATGTGCTAAACACTTTCAAATATCGATGCACATATTGAGGGGGAGCGAAAGGCGTTTGTGGAAGTTATACCAAAGACCGACCATTTATCTTTACGCATGGAGTTATAAGGTTGGTTAAGGTTAGGTATAAGTTCCCATGATCCACCAGAACCGGAAGGATCTTCCCAGGGACAATCCATAGATAGATTAGAAGTCCTTAGGAATGATTGAAAAAAGGAGTAATGTGAGAAAGGGAAGAGTGCGGACTGAGATAGAGCTAGGACTGGAACAAACCCAACAAGGTTCTAGTAATGAAGTCTCGGTAAGCACTGAAGGGGTTGAAGAATGAAAAAGAAATGAAATGAGAAAGGGTGAAAAGAAATAGCCCTCCATATATTCAACCTTAGGGCAGAAACCGGGTTCAATTCAAAATCTATTGGCGGTTACTAAGGTAACGCCGGTATTGAAGACAAGACGTCATGGACCCAGTGACGCACTGCACCAAAACTTCCCAACCACTCAAGTTCTCTTAAAAGAGCTTGTTTCATTCTCATGGGGAACCCTGTGCAATGTATCGACCGCTCATTGCGAGCTATGTTGATACCTAAAACAGGAGACGCCTCCCCAGTCTCCAGGAGCGGATCAAAACGCACTATTGAGTCTAGAGCCATGAGATCATCCATGAATCTCGTTAGGACACATTCCAAATATGCTTATTGTTTCACATAATGTGGAAAATAAGATAAAATATTTAGAGTCCTACGCATTATCCTTGTGGTATTGCCAGAACATCCGAGTGATATGAAAACATTCACAATGAAGATGGAAATCCTTCTAGAGCGAACATCACTCAAGCTCTTGGTAGGTGACATGTGAGATCTATCTTGGATCAATGATCAAGTGACAACTGGAAAGCAACAATGGTGCGATTCAACATTGAATCAAACTTGTTCCAGGATATGGATTGACGGATACTTTTGCTAAAACCTTTCAATGTGCTCACAAACTAACTTTTCTAGCACATTGATTGTGTAATATCTTTCAAACAAAAGTATTTTTGATAGAAATGTGATTCAAAGTATAAAACTCTCGTCGTGTCTCAAAAATGTTTATCATAGGACACGCGAGTGATTTCTATAAATCAATTTCTCATCAATCCGTGAATATCAATTCACCGATTCACTCTATCGTGCTGTCTGCTTTGAGACGTTCCGGTATGAGAACATGCTTAGTATGAAGATTCCAAAGTGGATTCTTTGGAAAATTCATTACTACAAGCTGGAAATTCCTGTCAAGGAGAGTCTTCTTTAAAAGAGACTCTACCTGATCACAGGTCGGTTTTCACAAAACCGGAGGGTAGTCTGTCCTCGCAGAACGAATGACAAAGCCATATTCGTTCTCCATCTTTATTGCTAACTGTTTCATTTCAGGGACATATATAAAGATGGCGTTGATGGCTCCAGTTTCCAGCTGAATCGGGTCAATCCATACCTCATGCTCACACATCCTCCACACTATCAATGAAGATGAGAGGCTTGCTACAGCAAATGTTGAGAGACTACCAACAACGTTTCCGCAACTCTGATGAAAAAGTCTCCTGATCCACAACTCTAAAGTCAAGTCCCGTGATCTAGAAGGGTGTGAGCATGATGGTCCTTAAGTCACTACATCACATGAAAGCAATACGACTATGGATGAGCTTGGAGATTTACTTTAGCCGATGATCTCAAAGGAAGCTCAAAGATCACATATCTTAAAGGAACTCTTATCACAAGTTCGCTTGCTTGAAGTACAAAGTGTGAAGTAAAGTGAAGAATCAGACCCTACGAGCTACAAAGACTAAAGAATGCTTAAAGACCAAAGAGCTTAATTTCTAAGGTGACCTCACTTAGGGGGAGATTGTTAGGAATACAAATATTCCTGTAAAAGTCTCGGTCACCTAATGATTTTAATAGCATTAAGTTAGCTCGTAGTTAGTTTGTTTATTAGTTAATTAGTATTAGATTAAGTAACACCGTGGAAGAAGGAACGGGTCTTTACCCACTGTATACCTGATCCACAGCCCGGGTGTGGGTGTTTTATTAGTTATCTTGTAGGGACTATATATATCCCTCTCCACATGTGGAGAGGGTGAGCCTTTCATTTTTAATCTAATTTTTCTTTCTTCTTTTATCTCAAGGTTCCAAACTCTCTCTCTCTCTCTAGTTCTTGAATCTAACACAAACATGGATATCATCTACCATGAATTAAGGCCACCCGAATCTAGATGTTCATATTCTACATAATAGAAACTGAAATGAACAATTAAATGTACTAGTGATCAACAGATAACAAAAGAGAGTGAAAACTGAATAGCAAACTTACAACTGCCTTCCAAGCAAACTTCCAAAGTGCCAAAGACCACAAAACCAATTCCTAATGAACCTCCACAGGTTCTCTAACCCAGGGACATCCAAATTGCTCCCTGCTCCAGCTTAGTGACCATGATTTCAATCTTTTTGATTTTTTTTCTATATTTTTTCTATTTTTTTTTGTGTTTTTGAGTTTATGATACTAAACTGATTTTAAAGTTTCTAAAAGCTTTCAATAAGCTTTCTGGGAGCCTATATGAATCTAGAAGTCCATAGTACTCACTAAAAACAACAATTGAACTAACAAACTTTTTGGAAATTTAAGATAAAAATGCATAAGTTGAAACAGTTGAAGAAACTTGAAATTGATTATTCAAAAAGAGATACAATACATGAAAAGAGATTAAAACACTGCTTAAAAGCTTTAAGTTATACTAAGAATTTGAAATTGCATTTAAACGACATACAATAAACTAAATTAACTAACTATTTCTTCCTTGTGCTTCCTCTTCTATTTATAGCTTCATATTAGGGTTCCCAGATGCCCTCTGATCAAATCCCACCTTTTTCTTCAAGCTTTGGTCCACTCTCAGGCCTCCACGTATTTTTGGCGGGAAAAGCATCATTTGCAATTAGGCTCTGATACACGCAATGGGGGGGGGGGGGGGCAGCATTAATTGTGGTGTGAAAGGGTAGGTATAGGGAGGTGGTGGCATTAATTGTAGGGGGTCATGGCTTGTGATTGGTGGAGAAGGGAGGCTGAGCAAGTGGTGGTGTTGAGGAGGGAAAGGAGACGGGTCAACTGAGGTTTGACCGTAGGTTATTTAAAACTGTTTTTGTTGTGGGATGGGGTGGGCTAAGTGGTGGACTGGTGGTATCTTGGGCCCAAAATAAAAATGGGGAGTGGGCTAGGCTTAGGGATTGGACTAGTGGTAGTATTAGTTTAGGTATTGGATCCGGTATGGTTTTATTTACACAAGGACTATTTTTGTAATTTCTGATTTTATGAAGGGTTAAACTTGGCAACTTTTCAAAATATTCATAAGGGTTAAAAATGCCAATGGTGAATAGTGTGAGGGTTCCAAATGATTTTTTTCCAATTTTACCCTTCCAGGGACTATTTCTGCCAAACCTTGTAATTCCAGGGACCAATCATGAAACTTTTCCAAAATTCCCATCCAAGGACCATTCTTGCCAAATATGAGTAACACAAGGACCAAAATTTATTTTCTCAAAGATTTTCATATCCCAGGGACCATTTTTGACAATTTTCAAAGTTCAGGGACTAAACTTGACTTTTTGTGAAACTTTTCACCAAAGGACTATTTATGTAACTTTTTGATTTATAAGGACCTTTGGTGACTTTTTCAAGTTTTTAGAATGACCAGGGACTAGATTTGATAACTTTTAAAAGTTGGGGGACTGAAACTGCCAATTATGCAAACTTTGTGCGTTTTTCATCTGTTTTTGGTATTTTTGCATTTGAGACATGTAAAACACTTTCCTGGGATATTTTCATTATTTTGATTCATTATTGAGTGTTTTTGGATGTTTTGGCAGCTCAGAAATGGTAAAAATGATGAGTATTTACACACTCATCAGTGCGCCTTGAGCCTTTTAGAACACTGCAGTTGAGCCTGCATCAGGAACACATAATGCATACAAATTGATAAAGGGAACCCATGTACATATAAAGGGAAGTTCATAAAGAAAACATACAAATTGATAGACGGGTTGATGTACAAGTTATGTAACTTATCCTCGGTTCGTTTAGAAATTTAATTGCTTAGATCATGGTTGTCAAAATCGCGATCCTGATCGAAGGATCGTACGATCCTACACACAAAAAACGATCAGGATCTTAACAAGATCGTAATTCAATTAGGATCGTATCAGGATTGTAGGATCGCGACTAGAATCGTAGGATTTTTTAGGATCGGACCCTATTATTAAATTTTTTTCTCTTCTTTCTATTTTTTTTCTATTTTTTTTTTTATTTTTTTTTTTTCTTTTTCTATATTAACTTATTAAGCATAAGCTCATATTTTATAGCCCAAATGACTAAGAAGTTTTCATGAAAGCTATTATTTTGGTGTTGTTAATTGACATAGTTTAGACGTGTCTTTTTGGGTTTATTGTTAGACCCGTTTTTTTGAGTACTTGGACCCCACCCTAGATGAAATGGACTAAGGGCCATACACGATTGGTTAGTCAACGAATGTTGCGTAATTGTCAAACCCAAAAGTCAAAGTGATGGTCAACGAATATATTAGATAGTTATGAAAGTATTATGTGGCCCGATTAGAAGAAAATATAATCAAGGGGCCTAAGTGGTCTTAGACCATAAGTATTGTGATATGTAGTGTGGCTAAAGTTGAAGGAATAAGACTTGAAGGGCCATTCTTGCCAATGGCTCAAACTTGTGTAAGTATATATATGTGTCTATCCATAAGTTTCTAGACAACTCTATCATCTTCAGGAGTGTCTTGGATGTGTCGGTTTAGGGAAAAAAAGGAGGGAAGAAATAGCTTGTTGATAAAGGGTTTGATTAGTAGATGATTCCATATCAAGAGATAAGCCTTTCAATGATCTCCCCAAGTAAGTAACCTCTGCATTCTTGATTATGTTGAAGTTAAGGTTTATAATTGAAGTGGGTTTTCATCGTATGATCAAAATATGATCATATGATGATATAGGAAGGATGATGAGTAAGTTATGGTGGGTTTTATATAAACTCTTGTTTATGTTATTGATTGTTATGTTACTAGGTTCTGGTAAATGATGAAGGATCATGATCATGGTAAGTAATTCGGTTAATATATGTTTAATATGGATATTTGCATATTATGTGATTATGAGTTTAGGTGTTATGATTGTAAGTGTTTGGATTGTAAGTGTTTAGGAGACTTGAGTGATATATTATGATTATGGAATGGCTAAGGTATGGTTGATGTTATTATGTGTTCAAGGCTAAATGGCTATGTGGTTATAGTATGTAATGGTTGCTATGGTTTTGATACAAGATTAGAATTATGATGTATTGGACTAGTGTAAAGTACTCATATTACTTATATGTTGATTGAAGTCTTAATCATGTATTAACTTAGTTACTTACTAAGCGAAAGCTTATTGTTTAGTTGTTTAACCTTTTTGTAGGTTCTTGTGATTGTGGATGGCTTGTAATGAAGAGTAAGGTTTGACTATATGGAAGGCTAGAAGGTAGCTTATGTTTAGGAGCTTAGGTAGAATATCGAGCTCAATGTCGACGTTGTACCCCCGTTGGGCTTTTAATGGTTTGTATGTATGTTGCCAAGTGTCAAGGTTCATCTTAGGGTCGTTAAAGTGTTTTAGTTGTCAAATGGTATGTTATTGCTATGGTTAAAGTGTATGTGTTAAGGTTAAAAGGGGTGTTTGGCTTAGTGTCTATTTATACCCATTTTGGGGTTCGACGGGTCAAATGGTTATGGAAATAATCTATTATGTTATGTTAATGAATTCTGTAAGTTTTTGTGATATGTCGAGTTATAGAAGTCGGTTTTCTGGAATTAAAGTAAAGTATAAAGATATGTTTATTTTGAAATTGTTGCTGCAGGTATCATATGGCCATATGAGATACTCCCTCCATCCCAATTTATTTGTCCAGTTTTGACTTTTTGAGTCTTTGTTTGTCAACTTTGACCGTAAATATTTTTATTTGTGTTATATAATATTTGATGAAAATTATACAAATTAAAAATACACTTAAAACTCAATCTATTCATTTATTTTGCATCAAATATTAAATAACACAAACAAACATAATTAAGGTCAAAGTTGACAAAGTAATACTTTGAAAATCAAAAGTGGACATAAATTGGGACGGAGATAGTATTTAATATGGTCATATGCTTGAGTTAGTGGTTTGTAAAGTTTTTGATGAGACCATACATCTATATGAAATATTTCATATAGCCATACGGTCAGTTTTTCAGATTTCATCAATTTTCGGAAAATCATATCTTTTAAACCTTAAGTAGTTACGAGTCACGCCACCTAAAGTTTCGAAGGTAATTGAGTCTAGTTTCATCGAAAAATAGTCTCATGGTCTGAATGTTTATAGACTTTTGTAAATGGTTAAAAGAGTAACAGAATATTCGTAAAGTCAAGCGTTTCCACGCAAAAAGTTTTAATTCTTGGTCAAAGCGGGCACGGGGTGTAACAACTTGGTATCAGAGCTTCGGATTAAGTGAATTAGGTTTCCTTTAGGTTTACTAGTCTTAAACCACTCATAGAAGCGTTGAGCGTAAGAGTTAGTAATGCGGAAAGTAATTGTTAAGTATGAGATGAATTATGCTTTATGCTAGATGAGCTAATGTATGATAGAGTTATAGTAATGGAATGCGAGTCTGAATGCTAAGTGGTATTAGAGATGGGTTAGTAAGTGAATTGAAAGTTGTATGATACCTTAGTTATAAGGTAGAATAGTGGTTGCCGCTAACTAGAATGTTGATGCTTATACATATATTGAATGTGCATTATGGTATATGAGCCATAGACTATATGTTTTGATTTTGATTATGAATGTTAGAACACTTTGTGGATAAGTGTTGAATGTTAATTGTTTATGTGAAGCTAAGTGTATGGTAGTAGTTATTTGTATGTCTAAGCTTTATGTGATGTAAGTCCACGGTGGACTCAATGTGTTTAAGTGTTGTGGTCACCGTACACCTTGGATAGTGTCGGTGGATATTATGTGATTATGTGAACTTGTGTAGTAGTAACGATAATGGAAGGTGAATAGATATGATCTATGGTATGAATACTTATTGAGTGAATATGTTTGATGATAGAAGTTGTAAGAAGCATGGACTATTTCCAATATAATGTATAGCTGCCATATACATGTGATGACCTAGTTGTGGTCGAATAGTTAAAAGAAAACATTGATATGTGAAAAAGTTAAAAAGTATGGTAAGTGTTTGATAAAGAATAGATGTTTAAGAAGTTTGAGATAAGTAAGAAATGATTAGTGAAGAATGAATTTTACACGCTTAATTAAAATGAGAAAAGTTAAAGTGTATAGTTAAGATGTGAAGAGATCATGTTATATATAAAACATGATAAGTAAAATGTGTTAGTAAGTAAATGTTTTAACGTGATAAGTAGAAGTGATAAATGAGATATAGTTTGCAATAAAAGTCATAAGTGATATGAAGCGCGCTCGAAAGAATTGTAAAACATGAATCGAATCATGTTAAAATATTGAAATATGTAAGTTGATAAGATTTACAATTTATGTGCATGAAAGAATTGAGTAGGCCAATGTGATGATGGCATATAGTGAAAGTGTGAGTCAACTTGGGGTTGACGGATAAATGATAGATTGCATTGTGGAATGCAAGTTTAATAAAATTGACAAGTGTTATGTAGAAACTTGTCTAGATGAAAGTAAACATGGTAGCGAATGTTAAAATTGCTTAAGGTAAGGAGAAATGTCGAAATGATAGAGTGTACTTAATGATAAAAGTACATGAAAAATAAAACGAGTAAAGATGTTAAAGTAAGTGATTGGAGCTAAACAGTCAACCTAAATTGACCAGTGAATGGTCAACAAAGTCAAAATACCTAGACCAATGCTCCGTGGAATATAGGGTTTCCCCGGGTCGTTATGTCCCGACAAGGTGTGAATTGTAACTGAGCGTACTTTGTGATCGGGTGATTATTCACAGAAAAGTTTGGTTATGAGAATTATTTGGAAATGATTAACAGATATAGCTTAGGAAAGCTATGTGATTAATTACTGGAACATAGATTGAGAAGAAATTACTTAAAACCTAAAAACCGTACGTTTGCTGAAAACGTAAACAAACGTACGTGAAATAAAAGTGAATGAGGTGATCTGAAAAGGCTACTGGTATGAAAATGGTATTTTTACAAACCTAATGGTTAAAGAAAATTTTTGGAAATTTAAAATTAATTTTTACACTATTTTTATAATTACTATTAATTAAATACTAATTCCCTAATTACTTTTTAATTAATTAAATTAACCTTAGTTACAAATAAATATGAAATTAACCTAGAAAAATGAAATTTAAACTTAGAAAAATCTAAAACACTATAAAACTAATTTTAGAAATGAAAATATATTTTTAAGACTTTTTAATTAATTATTACTAATTATTAACTAATTATTAATTACTTTTAAACTATCCTAACTTCTAATTAATTATTAAATTACACTAGAAAATTGAAAATAAAATTTGGAAAAATCAAAAATAACTAAAAACTAATTTTAAAATTTAATTTATATTTTTCTGATTTTCTAATTAATTATTAACTATTTAATAATTATTATAACCTAATTTAAATTAAGAAAAATACTAAATGATGCAAGAAAAATCTGAAAAAATTACAGAAATTATTTTTATATACCAGAAGCCTAGGAAAAATATAAAAATGGAAATAGCTTATAAATAAGCTGAGGTGATAAGCCAATTGGCTTAAATAGAAGCTATCACTTCTATTAAGTTGGGCTTTTTGGGATTTTTCTTTTTCAAACTTGCTTATTAGATGATATTAAGAAACTTTTGTGAAGTGAGTTGGCTATGAGCTCAGAAATAAGCACTCCAAGTGCTTATTGCTTGGACAGTTGACTTTGGTCAACTGTCAAAGCTAAAAGCTTTGAAATAAGCTTTCAGCTGAGACCAGTGGTGGTTTGAGATGCAAACAAGTTTAGTACAATTGAAATAAGCTAAAAGTCACAAGCATACACACTGATAAGCTTCAAATAAGCAAATAAGCAAACCACAAAAACTGAGTCTGAAACAGGTTCAAATGGGCAACTTACAGGTCATGTGGGGTCCACTAGAGACTTTGGAAGCCCAAGCAAAGTAATAAGCCAAGAAGGTGGGGTGAAAAGCTAGCTAAAAATCCAGGGTACACCCTCTGGGTCCCACAGGTGAGGTCAGGGGGAGGGTTGAAAGTTGGGGGTAAAAGCTGATGACTCAGCTTTACTTAGTTGATGGCCAAACTACAAAGGACTTGCAGCCCTACTAAATGGCTTCTACACTACAAAATAAGCTCAGGGTATTGAATCTTAGCTTATTGGCTTTCCAATAAGCTGAAAATCTAGGTTTGGGGCCCACTGAGTAGGCCTGTGGGGTCCATTCAATGTAGGTGAGTGAAACTGAGTTTGTGCACAGGGCAAGGGCTTTGCCCTGCAGGTGTCTTTGAGGGGTAGAAAGGTCCACAAATAAAATTCACAAAAATCAAACAATTGTAGGAATCAAAAGTTCAGTTGGTAGACAATACCCACAACAAATTTCAAGTCTTCAAACTAAGTAGAAAAATCTACAAAATTCACCCAAGATTTGGGTTTTTCTGCTTTATACACTTTTGACTTTTTTAGAAAACTTTGGTATTTGACTTTTATGAACTTTGGTAGCTTCTAATTATCTGAAAACATGTTAATAGGCTAGAAAAAGGTTGATTTTGGTTAAAGCAACACCTTATGCTAAGTTGTGAAAGGTTATGGACTTAAAATCCCACACAGTTAACTGTATGGGTGAGATTTCTTGTGATTTGACCTTTGTTACTAATGACACTTGGTTTTTATGGTTTACTTGACCTAAGACAACCTAAAGTGACATGCATGAACCAATGATTCCAACTGTAACACAGGAATCAGTGGGTAAGGCCACTGATCCAAACACTCATTTTAAAACAAAAATATGATGAAACTAAGTGTAAATGTGATCACAAACTTGTCTACTGATTACCACTATCCTAATAAGCAATGATAAAACTAATAAATCACAAATAAGCAATAGCAACACTATTACACTATAAATAGAAAGATAGGTGAAATTTCAACTCACAAAAGCCATCCAAGCTTAGTTCAAGAACCAAGGACCCAAGGAACCAACCTAATGACCTCCCATGAGATCTCTAACCCACTGCCATCCATGATAAACAGTGCTCCGGGCTTGTCTTCTTCCATTTTCACAAGACTAAATTACATACTACACGCTTTTTTTTAGGCTCATATGAGCTACAATATATATAACGAGATACAAAATGCTCACAAGCTTCTCCCACATGGCTTCCTTTTGAATTTTTGAAGTCCCAACAGCTTTCTCTTTGACCCTTGACCATATCCTCACCATTCAATTATAATTTGATCAATCCTAGCCATTTGATTGAATTTTCCCGCCAAAAGAACAATGGGGCAATTCTGAGTGTTATGGTTGGGGGTATTAATTGTGGTGGTGGGGGTTGGTTTGGTTGGTGAATACATTTATTGTGGGGGGCTAAGGAGGAGGGGGGAAGCATGTGGGAGAGACAATGTCTCCCTGGTTTTGCGTTGGGATGTTGGGGGGAAGAAGGTGTTGACTGGGGTGTTTGACCCGCGTTGACCGATTGACCGGGGGTAATTATAAAAAGGGGGTGGGCTTTGGTTGGGCCTAGGGGATGGATTGGGCTGGGGATGGTTTGGTTTGGATATTGGATTTGGTATTAATAATAAGAAAGGGTCCGTTTGGTTTTGGTTATCACAAGGACCAATTTTGTAATTTTGTCAAAGATGAGGACTGAACTTGTAATTTTTCCAAATTGCTTCCAAGGACCAAAAATGCCAATCATCAACAAACCAAGAACCAATTTTGCATTTTTCCACATTTCAAAATTTCCCAGGGACCTATTTTGCCAATTTTGAAAGTACATGGACCTAAACTGTAATTTTGGAAATTTACGACCCAAGCATGATATTTTGTGATTTTTGACTTTCAAAACCTTGGGTTGACTTTTCCTTTCAAAATAAATGCATAGGGACTATTTTTGACAAGTTTTGAAACTTGGGGGACTGAAACTGCCAATATTGCAAACTTTGTATGTTTTTCATTTGTTTTTGCTCATTTTGCATTTAAAACACATAAAACACAATCCCTGGGATAATTTAAGTGTTTTGATAACTTTTTGATTGTTTTTGTATGTTTTGGCAGTTTAAATACGACAAAAATGATGAGTGTTTGAGCACTCATCAATCCCCCACACTAAACTATTGCTAGTCCCTAGCAATCTTTTTAGAAAACTTGATGGATTTGAAAAACTCTTTACCAAAAGCCATCACTTCTGGAGTAGCCAAATGTTTCGATTCAATTAAGAACTATGGTCCACTTGATAACCATGTGATTTTTAGCAAACCACCAGCTTTCAACGGTTTTGATTAGTCTTTACCAAGAGCCGTTTGCTCCTGGACTAGCCAACTCTTGATGGACCTAGTCAACATCTTGGTGAGCTGATTACCAATTATGGATTTTCCACTGCCTTTACCACAAGCCATAATCTTGCGGGCTAGCCAACTCATTCACTTTATGGGATATGGTGAGTTGATTTACCATACAATTTTGGGAAAATTGCAAGCCGTCAACGGATTTGAGTTATCTTTACCAAGAGCCGTTTGCTCCTGGATTAGCCAATCCCTTTGTCGGTTAGACATGGCGGACTGATTACCACAAAAATTTTGAAATAAAGTGAAAAATTTTTGAAAATTTTGGCAAAAAACGTGGGTACTAGAAGATATATTTTGATAAAATTCGCTAGAATCCCCCCCCCCCCCCCCACACTTAGAAATGAATATTGTCCTCAATATTCAAAGTCCCGGCTATTATGCCGACTCTTTGAACGGAAGAAGCTAATATTCGAATCTAACTGTGGAAACACCATATTTCACTTTTTTTCTATATATATATATACACACATTTTGTTTTTTGTTTTTTTTTGGAACTTATATACATATGTACATTTTTTAAACAGCGGGGAGGGGGGGGGGGGGTGGCCATTCCCCCACACTAGGTGGTAGAAAGTAGAAAGAAATCAGAGATACGGGTTAAAACCCATATTGTGCTATTGTTTTTGTTCATCGAGTCGCTAGCTTGACTCGATCCCCGAATTCAATTGTCCTTGGGGAAAGTTTGGAGATCCGGGACAACCATGGATGGTATGTCCTCTCAAAAGTAATGCTTTAAACGATGTCCATTCACTTTGAAATTTGGACCGTCATTTTGAGATAATTCGACGGTGCCATAATGTAATACACCATAAAATCCCAGGTCATTTATTAATGCTAATCATCAACACTATTCTAAACTAAGCCATTTTTGCGGGCTAATTTGAAATTTTTATATGAAACACAGACTGTTTGACACCCGAGTATTTTTATCACCATTTGTTTGACACCCGATTATTTTTGACACCGTTTGTTTGACGCCCGATTATGTTTGGTCACCCGATTGTCAACCCAATGAGGTCAACACCGGTAACTCCCACTTGCGACCCGACACCCCATTTGAACACCGAGAAATTATTAATATATATATATGATATTATGTATATATTAACTTTTACAAATTTATTATTACTATATATACATATGAGTATATATATATGTAAGACGACACCGTTTATATATTTATGGTTTTCACGAACCGACACCGACACCGAAACGAAATTCACAATTTTACGAATCACCGACACGCCGTCATATTTGGGCCGACCACAAGCCCACACGGATTTTTCTCTCTTTGATTTACTTGGGCCGAAACACCCTCATAAGCCCACACGATTTTCTTTTTCTTTCTTCTTGTTTCGTTTTGGGCCGAGAATTACCACGAGCCCACATGGCTCGTTTGTTTTCTTCTTTTTCCCTTGCGTATCATGCCACACGAAAAACGAAAGTGAAACCAACTCCTTTATGCATTTTGAGAGTTACACATGCTTGGTTTCCTAATCACTCGACACAACATACAACACCTCCTTTGACTTTGTATCATGCGACCAAGAGCCACCATATGAGCCGTCAACCCATTGGACAAAACCACTAACCACCTTCGACTAAATACCCCAAGGATCGAATGTTTCTTTACCTCCAACATATCATTACCCATGAGCCTAATCTTCATTTGTTTACTAACCTATACAACCTAAGCTAGGCTTAAACAAATCAAAGAAAGCCATAGTTGTTCCCTCAAACACCCTACTCGAAGTGACAAGAGCAAGCCAAGGGACAAACTTGTCAACCCTTCGAATGACAATATAGAAAAGTATCTCACCATATCAAACATACAAGCACCTTTGCCCTCCTATATAAACCTACATTAAATGCACTCAAAACTCACACACTCGAAAACTTCTCAAATCACAAACACTCTCCATTCTCTCTTGGTCACAGTCGAAGAACGCAAGGAATACAAGCAAGGTTTTAGGTTAGGAAAGTGTTGGGTTCCTTACAAGGCTTGAATAAGGTTTTGGGTTAAGGAGGAGCTCTCGGATCTAGTCGTTTTGCTTGCTCTCAACTCGTACACACGACCTCATCACCACCATTTTTGGTGTCGTAAGTTGTTATTCACCCTTTTCAATTCATACGTTAATTATTCATGCATACCACGTATACTCATCACACGAAACACACATTTTTCTAAGTATAAAGCTTTCGTTGCACTTATAACTATATTATTCACACGCCTCGACACCCCTAGAAATAGCCTCGCCATTTCATTTCTATACGTACAACCCATCTATATTTTTCGACCACCTATATCTTCGACTCATAATAAACCAAACCTAACTAACATGCAAACCTTAAACGACTTAATACCACGTAAACGAGACCAAAACCAAATCATAGTCGAACACCTCTATAAATAACAAAGTTATCGATTGGGCCAAGGTTGGGCTAACGAGCCCAAGTAATTTAAAGGAAAGGAAATTTCGGTTTGAAACTAATAAGATTTTGAAATGTTTTCGAGATTCTTCAAAGCTGATTTAGAAAAGGTTTTACAAGAATTGAATATTATTTTCGAATACTAGAAGTTTGCTTTTCGAAAACTTAACAAAGGACCATTTTTGCAAAACCTTTCGTTAAAGGACTAAAACTGTCGAATCCATCAAACTTTCGGACTAAAACATAACACAACCGATTTTAATAAAACTAGAGGGTAGAAACTAAAAATTTCAAAAGATCAAGGTGGAAAGTATAAAAATCATAACAAGGACTAAAATGCAATTATTTTGACCAAGGGGTAAAAAGTGTAACTTTATAAAGTTAAGGGTTAAAATGTGACAAGATATTTTATAATTAATATAATTTGATTTTATATATAAATATGTATATATTGTGGTGATCTTAAAATAAATATACAACTTTACTAAAAATATTTAATTATAAATATTTTTAAACAATATTATTTTCACAAACTAATTAACATTTATCGAACACCGGTTCGTAACAACGTTACAAATAACTACGTGAAGTTATTTTGGAATATATTAAGACACCCGAACGAATATCACCGTACACGTGACATATCATATGTCATTTACAACACGAATCTAAAACACCGATTACAATGTATTATTTAGGTCGTAAGTCGGAGGAATTTCATTGCTAGACATAGCAGTACACCATCACTTTTGAGCACCGTTGTGATTCACACCCACCTGTCAGGTGAGTTCATGGTCCCACATTTTTAATTGTTTTTAAACTCCGTGGGGAGATACATGCTATAAATCGAACACAAGTATTTTTCTGTATGCTGTTATCACCTGATATTTCCTAAGTTGACACCTGTGCTACAAGTCCCTCATATCACGAACCTTAATCACTTGCGAGTGAGCACGAATATAGTTGATAGATCTATTGGAATGGTAGCCCGCCTCCTGTCACCGAGGGCCCCTTGTCATTTACATCCGCTGAGGTGTAGGTGATTGTTATTATCTTTATGATATGTCAAATCAATGTTAAGGCTTGCATTTCGTGAGGCTTAGGAGCAATATTACACCAGTTTGGTCAAGACCTGTCTATCTTGGCTTGTTTATTTCAAATGCTTGACTTGTGTTCACACTATTACTATTTAAACTACTATGGATTCACTCAACCTTTCTGTTGACTTTTTAAGCATGTTTATCTCAGGAAATTAGCAAGCATGGCGGCACGGAGCTGGCAAAGGGCACAGGACCTCCCTTTCATTTTAATAATATTATCATTCTTTACAAACTCATCACTTCTTTTGCTAAACAATTAACATTTTGGAAAAATGTTTGTAACTCTGAATATTTGAGTTTTCATGGAATGATATTGACTATCTTTTGAATTGTTTTCTATGAGTATGACTGTGTACTAAACTGTAATGACCCCAATTAGACTTCCGCTGCTTATCAAATTTTCAGGGTGTTACAGATTGGCATCAGAGCCATGGTTATAGAGAACCAAATGATTTTTCAAAACATTGTACTATAACCTCACCGGATTTTTAAATAAGCTATTTATCACCGAAGTGCCCTCCGTGCCAGCGCTTGCCAACGTTATGTTTTAAGGTTTGATTTTTAGCACCCATTGCATTTAGCTCACTATGACACTATGATCACTGTGCATGTAGCATTATGTAGACTAAATGACTTATATTACTGCTATTTTTGGGATATTACAGTACCATGTCGCCCCCGGTTATTATTTTGTCCGACAGTGACGACATCGTGCCAGCATCATCCACTCACCCTACTATTGACTTATCTGACTATGACACCCATGACACCCGAGACACCCATGATTCTGACCATGACACCCAACCTGTATCACCTGCTATACCATCTCCTGTTCCATCTGGAGACCCATCTGCTGATACTGAGCCCTTTGAGGAGGGTGAGGTTGCTTCTACACCCATTGATTCTTTTGCTATTCAGCCTCTCTTTCGTCCTGTCTGTGGACCTATGACACAGGGACAGTACCTTTATGATCAGTACCTGACATCTCAGCAGTTTCTTGCGGCTGATGATCGTCCTACACCACCTGCTAGTCACCACTCCGGTTCAGATGCTGATGACGAGTCTTCTGACTCCGATACTTCTGACACTGCTGCTTCTATTCCACCACCATCCCCGCCTACACCGATTCGTCGGCACAAGTAAGTGAGGATTCTTGAGCCCTATGAGCCTGAGCCTTTCGGTGAGTTGTTTCGATATCATGAGGGAGACTATACCCACAAATGCACGGCTCGGAAACGAGTCTGTATTTTGCCTGCTTCTACTGTTACACCACCTGTACCTACACCTTTACCTACACCTGTATCATCACCCATATCTGTACTACCACCTGTTTCTATGCCAGATCTGACACCTGTGGCATCACCAGCACCCACACCATCACCTGTATCACCCCCACCTGAGCCTCATCCTTATATGCTACCTACTTACACCTCTGAGGTTTTGCCACCCATGCCACCATCTACAGTTTTCTACTCACAGACTACTACTGTATCAATACCATCACCTGCTACATCACCTGCTCCCACCGAGACCCCCACCTCACCCGGCATTCATAGATTGGTTGATGCTCGTCGATGGTCGTTTTTGTTAGACTACATACGTAGATGGAGATTGGTTGAGGGATCGCCTAGGGCTGCTGAGCTTGGAGATTGCTCTTTAGCGGCGTTACCGGTCACTAGGGAGCTGATACACCATACTATCCCTCTTTTGGCTGCTAGATTAGTGAGACATGAGGATCGTCTTGATGAGCTGTTGAGTGTTATTGAGGATATATCCTTGGAGAGGATAGAGGGTATGCAGGAGGAGGTCACGAACCTCATAGTACATAGGACAGCTTTAGAGATGGTATTTGAGATGATGGGGACAGAGATCGAGGAGGCACAGACTACCATCACTGAGTTTGGTCATCGACTAGATATTCAGAGGCATGAGATAGATGATTTGAGAGCGATTGCGGCCATCACACAGGAGATGATGGAGCATCAGACATAGGAGTTAGCCGCATCTAGTTCTACCATCCACACAATTTTAGCCACTATTGAGGAGATTCAGACCCGTGAGAGATCCAGGGATTTGGAGATGTTAGAGATGATCAGGATCATCAGAGAGCTGGAGAGGAGATCAGGAGGCGCACCTGGACCTTCATAGATCTATGACATGTCATTACTTACAGAGACATCTTAACTTGCCGCCTATGGCATTAATAATGTTGTATCTTATTGTTTTGTAACAATGAATTCAAAATTATTAAAACTCTATGTTGGTTATGATTGTAACGTATTGATATTGATTTATGATGTTCTAGTTGTTTGATCTTTTTTTTATGCTCCCATATTGAGATTCATTATAATGTCCATGTGTGTTGTTACATGTCGTGATGTTTATTTATGAATGATATGGTTTATGTTGATGTATGTATTTATGGTATGGTTGTGATATGTACTTTGCGATGATCTCGACTATTATGAGTTTGGCTACATTATTTCTCTTGTTATAGATGTTTGGGATTTGTACTTATGCACTTGCGATTTTATAGAGTTATGGACCTAAGGAAAACCGCTACTGCTACCTCGTCACCCGCTATGACCTAGGCTGCTATCAGAAAGTTGGTTGCCGACAGTGTTGCTGCAGCTTTAGAAGAGCAGGCTGCTGCAATGGCACGAACTAGTAGCAATAACCGAGCCACTGCTGAAAGCGAGTCCGCTGCGACTCGGAAGTGCACCTATAAGGACTTCATAGCTTGTAAACCATCTCACTTCAAAGGGACTGAAGGAGTGACAGAGCTTGCTCGATGGTTTGAGCGAACTAAGACTGTGTTTGTAAGGAGCGGTTGTGCCGCTGAAAGCCGAGTCTCGTTTGCTACTGGAACATTGTTGGAAGACGCGTTGTCTTGGTGGAATGCAACTGCTCAGAAGATAGGTGTGGAGGAGGCCTATCAGATCACCTGGACTGACTTTAAGGAGAAGATGCTGAAGAAGTTCTGCCCTAGAGGTGAGATCAAGAAGTTAGAAGATGAGTTTCACACGTTGGTTGTGAAAGGAAATGATCTCAGGGCTTATGACAGGAGATTTCAGGAGCTTGCCACACTTTTCCCTTCAAAGGTTCCCGATTTGGAAAAGTTGTTGGAAAGGTACATTGAGGGATTACCCAGGAGCATTGAGGGAAACGTCACCTCGTCTAAGCCTCAATCTTTGGATGAAGCAATGACTATTGCCCAAAGACTGCTAGACCGGGAGATTAAGCGTAACTCTGCTCAGGGGAATAACGATCACAAAAGGAAGTTTGATGATCGAAGGACAAACAACAACAACAATAACAACAACAACAACAACAACAGCAACAACAACAACCGTAACCCCAACCGTAACTATCACCATGACAGGAACACCCACCACAATCAACAGAACCGACGATAGGAAGCTATCAGAGCTTATGTCGCCGCGCCAGTTAAGGATGCTAGGTATGCTGGACCTCTTCCATTCTGTGACAAGTGTAAGATGCATCACAATGGACCCTGCTATGCTAAGTGTGGGAAATGTTCAAGGACTGGACATAAGACACAAGATTGCAAGGCTACAGGAGCTAACTTGCAACCCGTGGCTGTGGTATGCCATGCTTGTGGAGAGAAAAGGACACTACAGGCGTCAGTGCCCTAACAAGGATAACAATGCACGTGGGAGAGCATACGTGCTGGGAGATGGAAATATCCAGCAAGATCCAAATGTAGTCACGGGTACGTTCTTTCTAAACAACCGCCTCGTTAAAGTTTTATTTGATTCCGGAGCCGATCAAAGTTTCGTATCTATATCCCTTGCACCCCTGCTTAATATTACACCCACCCAACTAGACACCACATATGAGATTTGTTGGATCGTGTACACCTTGAACTTGTGTTGATAATGATACTTTGAGTGATATCACTAAGTATGCGGAATCTACTTAATGATACTTAGAAGATTAATTGTAAGTGAAACAGATTAATGTATGAACAATGAATATAACAAAACAACTAGCTCCAATATTATTAATAATAATAATACGAGTGATCTGAGATATCACTAGGGTTACACCTTGAAGCTCTAAGAAAACGTATATCTAAGTTATCATCTAGGATCTCCTTTTATAGAACAAGGAGTCCTCTTGTACAAGATAAGTATAATACTAATAGAATAAGATATACACAAAATCTTTTCTATGTTTATCAATACGCGTTTCTCTAACAGCTAACAAGTGAGCAGTGGTAATATTTGTTCTTGCAGTGGTAATGAGTTTCCACTGCAAGTACAATCTTCTTGCAGTTGTAACTTCTTCACTAGCCGTGGTAACTGATAGAATAATTCCCAACAATCCTCCCCTAAACTTATGATTTATTAGTAAATCAATAAGTTTCTTCAAGTATACAATAAACCTGAGGATATGGGAATTCTTCCAAACACTTATCTTGTTTTTCTTAATCTTTTATCTGCTCTTACACTTTGATCATATATCCTTTGAATCAAAGATCTAACCTTCTCATTATCTGCATTCACTCTTAACTTTGACATGCTGAGAGCAAACCATGCTGAAGACAAACCTCCCCTGAATCTGATCATTATTATCAAAATTTTGTATCCTCCCCTGTTTGGAAGAATCTCCATCAATAAGCAGCATAATCAGACAAAATTCAGAAGTCCTTCCATCAAAAAGTATCCATCTGTTAAGAGAATGGGGTACACAGTTCCATCAATTCCTTTTGGTAACATACTACCTTCAGCACTTCCAGATGTATTACCTTCTGAGAGAGATGCATCATAAGGCATAGAAACTGCATAACCTATATCTAATTCGTGAGAATCAGACACATGAAGTGTTGCCAAAGAAAAAGTTTACACTGTCAGTGGTAACTGTGAACCTGCAGTGGTAAAAATCAAAAGAGTTTTTCAAAGAGCAATGAGAAGTAAAACATGTAAAATTGTATGCTCTAATTATAGTTTTTAGCAAACTATCAGCTATCAACGGATTTGATATGTCTTTACCATGAGCCGTTTGCTATGGACTAGCCAACTCTTGATCACAAAGATGTATGGTGAGTTGATAACCTAGTTTTTGGTAAACTATCAACCATGAACGGATTTGATGTGTCTTTACCTGTAGCCGTTTGCTCAGGACTAGTTGATTCTTATGTGGATTAGACATGGTGAATCAATAACCATTTGTTATGTGTCTTAAGATACACATCTTATAACTCCATTCAAAGTAACCATCCAATCTTAACCAAAAATAGTAAACCCAAGTTACTATTTATACATTAATTGCTCCAAAGGCAACTTGATATCTTCCATAATAACTTCTTCAACCTACCAAAACGGATGGAAGTAAATAATCTTCATTAATTATTGTAACACCTAACCTTGGCTTATTTAACCTCCTCCAAACACAACATCTCAGTCACCAACAATCTTTCAACCCTAATAGCCCACAACAAAATCTCAAAAACCAATTTGCATTCAAAAATCATGTCAGCAAACCCTGAGTCCTCTAATCAACACTCTTCTGTTCCAACATCAGAAGAAGAAGTACCACCATATCCATGGGGACTTGGAGGTTCTGATTTTGAGAAAGAAATAAAGAACCGATGGGATGTGGAAGACAAGAAATGGAATGCATACATAGAGGGTGAATCAAGCCATAATACAAATCCTGCTGAGCTTGTCTCTCCCTTCATCTGGACATCTGATGAAGAATCTTCAGAGGAAGATAATGAAGAACCAACCTTTCTTCCTCCTTCCACACCAGAGAGATCTCAACCAAGATCAAGTATGAGAGATCCATCTCTCCCAACATCATCAAACTTGATGGTGGATCTTCCTGCTCCAGAACCTTGTCTTCTGCATCAAGAACCCATTGGACAGAGCAATAAAGCTCAAATCACACATAAGGGAAAGGAGAAGCAGAAGTAAATGATTGATGAATGTTGCCAAGGACCAAAGTTTGTGAGTATTTTCTTGACTTTGGTACTTGTGCATCTTCACAGTCTTCCTTCTCTTCTTTTTCCATTTTCAGCTTCAGCTACTTCATTGTACTTGTCATAGCCTCAAGTATTATGTAATAATAGATAGAAGCTAGTAGTACACAAGTAGCCAAATGTATTAGGAATGATCTTTGTAATCCAATCGGAACCTTGAATGTAAGCTGTATCTTATGTCTTGAAATGAAAAGATCTTCATAATTAGCATAATATGTAAGACCTTCAGCATTATTTTGTTTGCAATAGAGACTAAATACAGCTCATTAGACCACTTCCTTGGCTATATCTGTTGGTGACTGTAACACTCATCTTGCAATTACATGAACATTTGCAGAACAGACATATATCAAACAACTTGAAACCATATTAGTTCAACTCAGAAAATATCATCAAGTCATTCATAGAAAACATTAATCTTTGACTGTCCCTGCACACATCATAAACAAATTAGTACCTTTTGGGGACCCAAGCCACAAATGACTTGGATCTGCCTCGTGTATCAATATAATTATATCTATCAAAGGTCATTGATACACCATTGGGATTGTTTGTTGTTCCTTTTGGTTTCCATTCCCAACGAGCTGAGGCCTTAACAGCTTTTCCCAATTTTACCCTTTTCTTTTGAACATCAGTGGAAACAATTGGTCTTGCAGTGGTAACTGCATGCCTAGCAGTGGAAACTGCTGGATTAGAAAATTTTGGTCTCCACATTTGGTTCTTGTGATCATTCTTTTCAAAATAAGTCTTTTTCCCTGTTTGGTAAGATTTAACAAAAGAAGTAACAGGGGACTTAGGATAAACTCTGTTATTACTTCTGGCAGTGGTAACTGCTGGTCTAGCAGTGGAAACATGTTTAATGCCAGTGTTAAGCATAACAGACCTGGGAACCATTTTGCTTAGGGGATTTGGGTGAGTCATTTTATTAGAATTTGATCCATTCACCCTTGTAAAAACTTCCCTTCTTCCCATGTGGTAGGTACAGTCTTTAGCTAAATGGTCAAAGCTACCACATATGTGACAAGCCTTATTGTAAAACACAAAGTCACTACCAAACTGTCTAGTTTTAACATGATTCCAACTTCTCATGTTACCTCTAGGAGATTTAGGCCTATCCCTGTACA